>OX243813.1:30571404-31128904 GCA_945859605.1 Lumbricus rubellus | reverse complement strand
ACTTATACCCACTGTATAATATTTTGTCGCCGTTGAGAAATGTCATTCATGATGATTGTCTCCTGGCGTTCTGCAAATTATTCAACCAGGTTTATTCTCAGAGCATTTTCTAAATTATGTGACGAAATTGCTGAGATCGACAGCTGTGGAAGATTAGTTTTCATGTGGTGGAAACTTCTCATGCCTGTTGAATATATCCGTCGAGCGATTTCATCCGTTAATCGTCCGTCCATCCGTCCATCCTCCTCCTCCTCGTCCTCCTCCTTCTCCTCCTTCTCCTCCTCCTCCTTCTCCTCCTCCTCCTTCTCCTCCTCCTCCTCCTCCTCCTTCTCCTCCTCCTCCTCCTTCTTCTTCTCCTCCTCCTCCTCCTCCTCATCCTTCTTCTTCTCCTCCTCCTCCTCCTCCTCCTCCTCGTCCTCATCCGACCCTGGCGATTACTTTTCCAGAGGTGAATATATGGATTGCGTATAGGATGTGGAAAGGAGTGAGGATAGAAGAGGATAGAAGAGGATGAGTAGGAGGATGAGTAGGAGGATGAGGAGAAAGAGGATTTAGAAGGCGCGTCATCTCCTGACATAAAATTGCGACAAAACGTCGGACCATCGCTGGCAGAAAAGGCGCACAGCAAATTGGACGTTTGACAGGACTGTGGTAACGGTGATCTCCGGTGAGGGTGGGGGAAGGGTGGTGATGGGGAGGGTGGTAGTCAGGAGAAGATGGACGGAAACGAAAACGAACGCTTTCGCAGTCAAACCCCCACTCATATGCTCTTCTATATTCGCTTCATATACAGGGTGGGCCAAAAAAAGTGAGAACATCTTGTAGAATACAAGTTATTTACAAATATAATTCTATTAATTATATTGTTTTCATGTATTTTTGTTTGCCAAGTATTTATCTAATCAGAAATCATGTTCAATGTGTCCTCCTTGCTTCTCAACGAGTTTTTCTAAACGTCGACGCCACTCGTTTATGCTACTGCATGTCAATAAAGCGCTGCCCCAGATTTCTTCATTCCTCGATTAGGCCTATTGTCAACTTGAGCTACTCAACTGTGGTAATTTTCGCCAAAGGTTGACTTTTTCGTGCAAAGCACCCCATATGGCATAATCGACTGTGTTTAAATCACAACGGTTTGGTGTCCACATGTCTGGTTCGATGAAGTTAACATTCTCCTGACGAAGAAAGTTGATTGTATTTCTGGCTGTGCGAGATGGAGCTCCGTCTTGCGGCTGTAATGTCCAGTTATAGCGATCACATATCGCTTGACTTACAGGCAGCAAACCTTGTCTCAGAACATGTCCATAATAGTATCCACTGTTTACTTTAGCGCCTGGTTCAACGAACACAATATTAGTTTTCCCCATTCGAGACACATCAACTGATACCATGATACCGCGCGGCTGAAATGGTCACGTTCTCGTATGAGTCGACTTTCCTGAACTTACATTTTTCGCTGTTTCAACGGAATAAACAATTAACTGGAGTGGCATCGGTGAATATCTTTTCGTCTGTAGGCCTAAACCAGATGCTTCTACACTTCTCTCATTAGCAAACCGCTCAAGTAGCTGCCGACTGCGTTGCAAGCGTTTCAAAGTGACATTTTCATTGAGCTTCTGCCCGATCACACGCTTGTACGTTTTGAGTTGTAAATTTTGCTTAACAATACGTCGAAATAAAGACATCATGTAGCTAAATAGATAAGTAAGTGAATGAGTGAACAATTTAAGCTATTATGGATACAGTGAAACAAGTTTTGGTGCAATTATACTACTTTTTAGGCGATGTTCTCACTTTTTTTGGCCCACCCTGTATGTCCAATGCTACGTGACCTAAACACTAAAATAAGCGATCTATAGCCTATATGATGGTAACGACTGCGACGACAACCATCTATGATTATTATTATGATGATGATGATGATGATGATGATGATGATGATGATGATGATGATGATGATGATGATGATGATGCTGATGCTGATGATGATGATGATAATAATAATAATAATGATGATGTGATGATTATGACGATGACGACGACGATGACCACGACGACGACGATAATGATGATGATGACAGCACTGTTGGAGAGAGCCATCGACACCAGCATAATTAATAATAGCTAATTTCCGTTGAACCGTATATATATATATATATATATATGTACCGTCTAATCTGCTATTATATTCGATTGTCAAGAATTTTTTATTCGGAGACTACTGCAAGGATAGCCTATCAGTACTAAAGACTGGACCCACAGAAGTGGAAGACAGAAATTAATTCAGTTGAAAGATGATTTCAATTCCTTATTGCTCTGTCTTGGCCAGACTTTGTATCGCATCTGAAACCACTCTGTTCATTGCGATTGGCAATGCTTCGATTAATTGGTAAAATTTTAAGCAATCAGTGTAATTTATGGAGCCATTAACATTTAGAGGTGTCCGTAAATATAAGATCTGATCTTCTGAAGTACAAGCAGCCAAACGGATAGAAAAACAGAACGAGCCTAAGATAAAATATGGTATGTGTCAATACACAAACACACAGCGAGAGTGAGTGAAAAAGAGACACACAGAAGAGAGAGAGACACACACACAGAGAGAAAGAGATGGACACAGAGACACAGAGAAAGACAAAGAGAGAGAGGAAAAAAGAGAGAGAGAGAAAGAGAAATAGGCAGAGATAATTAAAGCGACTAGGAGACTGCTCAAGCGGACGATTGAACGTAGGACACACAGACAGACACACAGACATGCAGACAGACGGACAGACAGACAGACTTCCATGCAGTAATATAGCGGCGTTAAATGTAGAAATTCGGAAACCTTCAATCCCATATGGAAACATTGTCAAAATAATGGACTTCATGTGTTGTA
Organism: Lumbricus rubellus; assembly: GCA_945859605.1. NCBI lineage: Eukaryota > Metazoa > Annelida > Clitellata > Crassiclitellata > Lumbricidae > Lumbricus > Lumbricus rubellus. The sequence goes on along the minus strand of OX243813.1, from coordinate 31,126,026 downwards.
CATAATTATTAAATTGCTTCTAGAGACAAAACAGGGGGAGACAGGAAGGGAGACAGGTACAGACTACAGAGACATATATACGGGTAACAAGCAATCGAGACAGAGGCAGATATAAGTACAGCTAAAGACAGAATCTGAGATATAATTATATATGTGCATGTATAGGCCTATATATAATGCATATATATAATATGCATAAATATATGCATATATCTAAGTACATATATACAGGGTGGGCCAAAAAAGACCCCCTACGGTTTTTTGCCAATATCTTGGCCAAAAGTAAGAATTTCGAAATGAAATTTTACAGTCTTAAAGACAATTCATGTTTACACATGATGACGACCAGATTTCAAGATATCGGCCAACAACTTTAGGGTTTTTTTGCCCACCCTATATACATGTACTAGTATAATTATATATACATATATGTAAGTATATAAAATAGTATATATGCACGCGCAGAGAAGGATCCTCTATGTACGTCAGACCAGCGAGTCCTCGTTATTTCCTAGATATTCGGTCAATTATCGTCTGCTCTATCGTTTCTGCAGACGACATCGTATAGGCCTATGGTTACATGTATGGTCGGTCGGTCGGTCGGTTGGTCGGTCGGTGGACGGACGGAGAGCTAAAGCTAGGTAGAGCTCTGTGGCCGCATGCATGAATGTGTCCGACCACCAGACATAAATCGGTCGATGCGTTGTCCGCGTGTCAGACACTATATCACATGTGTGCGGCAGTAACCTTAATCTTTAAGAGCATAAAATGGAAACCGGGTGCATACGCAATTGGCAATACTCCTCCTCAAGAGTATATACCCAGATGGTATGTATATTACGATAGACTATAATTATAATATACATATAACATATAGATCTACATACAAGTTAATTATATAGTGGTGGATATATATATATATATGGTAGTAAATATTTATACTAGATATATCTATAGCACTGTATATTATGTGTGGGCTCTTTTCCCTTTATAGACGAAATTTTGATTAGTAACGTTGAATGCATGTCAGCTGTTATCCGTCCATGGTATAAAATTCGTTTCAAAGCGAAATTACAGCAATGCTAGATCATACTAAAGCTGAATCCGTGCAGAATTACGAAACCATTCGCGAATACTTCAGCATAAAACCCAAGTATAATAAATGAGAATGAGAACATTAATTGTGACTGCAAACACCTGCTGGCTGTTGCTTTCACTACAGGAGGAGACTCGGGGGAAATAACAAGTACATGTATCTCCACCCCATCACAAACTTTGGGGGGCGTTCCCAGGGCTGAAAGTGATTTGAAAAAATTGCCAGGTCTCTTTGGGCCAAATGGTGTTAAATATCAGTGTTTATTCAAGTGCCAAGAAATGAATGCCGGGTCTGAGACCCGGACAGACCCGGCTCACTTTCAGCCCTGGGCGTTCCCCATGTCCACCCTAAGTCTCCACCCATGCCTTCAGTCCTTTTTCTGTTGACTCCATCGATCGCTCAAATTCTTTGTCTGCGTGGACAGCTTCTAACGTAATCACTCAACATCTTTGTGGCTCTTGAATTGACTGAGTAAGCTTATAACAACCTGTGCATTTTGCTTAATATAATATTTCGCTCTCGGCACTGGTAGTAGAAGAATTTTAGCTGAAAAATCATCAATCGACTCAACAAATTATCACTACGTAGAGACTTGGCAGAGTTGTTAAGTACACCCTAGTGATGAAATTACCAAAAGTCCCCATGAATCCGAGCTGTGCTCGAGCCGCCATCTTGAAAAATGGCGGCCTAAATTCGGTTTTATGTCAATAACTCCAGAACCGTCACTGCTACAAAGAAATATAAAACAGCAAAAATGATCCTCATTAAAAGACAAAGAAGTTTGGTATACAACATTTGTTTCTAGGATCACAAATAAAAATGTTACGGCTAGGATTAGGTTGATCTTCAGTCATCATTCGCAGCACAGTATTTCCATATATTCTTCCCGCCATAAAACTTTGTATGTCGCATTAATATACATAATGATGACTACTTTATTACATGTAACATTTTTATTTGTAATCCTAGAAACAAATGTTATACACCAAACTTGATGGCCTTTAAATGAGGATCATTTTTGTCATTGAATATTTCTTAGTAGCAGTGACGGTTCTTGAGTTATTACCGAAAATTAAAAAATAGGCCGCCATTTTCCAAGATGGCGGCTCGAGCACAGCTCGGATTTATGGGGACTTTTGGTATTTTCATCACTGGGGTGTACTTAACAACTCTGCCAAGTATCTACGTAGTGATAATTTGTTGAGTCGATTTTCCTAAAATTCTTCCACTATGGACGACAATTTCACGAGAAAGAGCATTGCTCGTGTCAAGAAAGCAGGGCTAGTAAATATATAAACCTGAATTCTACATGTTAGTTTTCAGTTTTTATCCAGGCCATACTCTTGAATAACACTCTGTTATTTCGATTAATCAGATTGTCAGCGGGAAGCGCTTTGAGCGATGCCTACAAGTGTTGGGCATATATAATTAAATGTAATTAGAAATTTGCTCAGCGCTAATTTCAGAAAATTTCAGAAGCAGAGAAAATTTACAGAAACGCGGAAGAGTCAATATTAGCAGCGGGGGTGTAGGGTGGGGTGACTGACACTTCATGGAAGAGTCCAATCAACGGATTCTGATTGAAGGTTGACAGGTAGAAGACAGTCTTAAGACACGTTGACATTATACCATGGTGCGACGACTGACGGTCGGTTATAGCGTCAGGTGCCGCTAGTTCTCATTTGAGTCATTTCAAGAAGATGACACACGTTCGGTTATTATTTGATACCACGGTTCATGTTGAACGAGGTATTCCATGTCGTCACCCTCGTCGCTCGGTATAGATAGAAGCGTCGACAGGTGAGACTATTCACTGTTCACTATTCACTATTCACTATTCACTGTTCACTATTCACTTTTCACTATTCACTATTCATTATTTACTATTCACTATTTACTGTTCACTGTTCATTGGTCACTCTTCACTATTCACTGTTCACTATTCACTATTCACTTTTCCCTATTCACTGTTCACTGTCCACTATTCACTGTTCACTATTAACTGTTCACTGTTCACTATTCACTATTCACTGTTCATTGTTCACGGTCAATTATTCACTTTTCCCTATTTACTATTCACTGTTAACTATTCACTATTAACTGTGCCTCAAAGGGGTACAGGACGCAATGCAGGGACTGCAGAGGTCAGTCTGCTCAGTATTCAACAATAACTAAACAGACAAGTGCGCTATTCCATATTATGGCTTTACGATGATTGCAATACAACAAGTATCAAAATGTAAATCCTCTAATATCCATCTATGGAATTCAGTGGCGTACCGTATACAAGGGGAGTTTATGAAATTAAAAATCCCATTGGCTTAGGAAAAGTTTTTTAAAGGGTTATTTATCCACTTAAGTAAGAAAAAAACAATTGTTTGTACTAACAATTGTTTTTCTTACTTTATTCCCTTTGTTACTTTATTCCCTTTTTATTTACTGTAATACTGTTGGGTTGGTGTCAGGAAGCGCAACCGGCCGGGCCATTGCCATAGCCCCCTAATAAATTCCTGGCTACGCCACTGATGGAATTTATATAACACCCCTTTAGATACATATTCAGAGGCGCTCCCGACCCAGGCACGTCTAAATAGTAGCTTATAAGAAAGCCAAACAGGCCGCACTGAAGAGAATGCAGATCAGAAGAGGAGTCATTCGAGACTGAGAAACCACAAGCGAAAGAACCCTGCTTTGTCAGATGTCAGTGCTTGTATATGCATGAACCACAAAAGCGACTCTAGTATACATGTAGGTCGAGCGCAGAGAGCGGCGACCACAGAGCAAAACCGAAGTTAAAGTAAAGAGCTCCTGATGATAGACCAGACCGCACTATAGACGAAACCCTGTAATGGATTTGTCGATGGATCGGGAACTATATATAATAGAGGAGAATGTCTCACATGTAAGGGAAGATGCGGCCAAACCTAAGGACACCGCCAATCAAACGAGCAGCGTGGCCATTAATAGGCCAAATTTCCGAATCTGAAAATAGAATGTAAGCTGTTCCAACGGCGACTAGAATTCAACACAGTTCTATTTAGAAACATATATTTTAAACTTGCAAACTAACCATAACCATACATTTTGTTGCTTCCAGCAAAATGTAGAACCAGTTATATAAATGCGGCCATAATTTTTATTTTTTTAGTATAGCCCTACATTCCCTCCTAGTAAAAATATTCTAAGATTCCGTCAGTGGAATTTTCTTAGGAGTCTAGGATGATGATGATGATGACGACGACGACGATGATGATGATGACGATGATGATGATGATGATGATGACGATGATGATGACGACGACAATAATGATGATGATGACGATGACGACGACGACGATAATGATGATGATGATGACTATGACGACGACGACGATGACGATGACGACGACGACGATGATGACGACGACGACAGCGATGATGAGGATGAGGATGAAGCGGAGGAAGAGGAACGAAGAGGAGGAGGAGCGAAGAGGAGAGTAGTTACATTTTCAAAAGGAGTTGAAACGGTCGATGTCATTCTGTTAATGCGAAGTGGTCATGGTCTACTGGAGCGAATGATGACGTTGGCAATAATGCATCAAGGTCACGTGATCAAATGATGCTACTAGGATCTGTGTATGGATTGGAGGTTGGTTATGCGCTAGAGTCTATGGCGTTTATGGCAATAAAAGGATGAAAACGGATTTGTAAGATGGTTCCAAAGAGACACATCTAGGTCGGCATAAAACCGTTATTACCTTTGGCGGTAGAACCTTCAGTTCGGCGATTATATTCGATAGATGAAAGGAAAGATGTCATCTATAGAGTTAACGGGACATCTATCTCATCTTAATGGATACCCATCTCACGGGACATCTGTCTCATCTTAACGAATACCCATCTCACGGGACATCTATCTCATCTTAACGGATACCCATCTCACGGGACATCTGTCTCATCTTAATGGATACCCATCTCACGGGACATCTATCTTATCTTAACGGATACCCATCTCACGGGACATCTGTCTCATCTTAACGGATACCCATCTCACGGGACATCTATCTCATCTTAATGGATACCCATCTCACGGGACATCTATCTTATCTTAACGGATACCCATCTCACGGGACATCTGTCTCATCTTAACAGATACCCATCTCACGGGACATCTATCTCATCTTAACGGATACCCATCTCACGGGACATCTGTCTCATCTTAACGGATACCCATCTCACGGGACATCTATCTCATCTTAATGGATACCCATCTCACGGGACATCTATCTTATCTTAACGGATACCCATCTCACGGGACATCTGTCTCATCTTAACGGATACCCATCTCACGGGACATCTATCTCATCTTAATGGATACCCATCTCACGGGACATCTATCTCATCTTAACGGATACCCATCTCACGGGACATCTATCTCATCTTAACGGATACCCATCTCAATGCGGAACTCTGCGAGACAACTGCGAAGTAACTTCCGACACGTTTCAAGGAATCTTGAAGATTGTCCGTCCGCATTTTTGATAAGAATTCAATCTCCTTAGTCACTCGCTTTGCTAAGTCAGAACGCATAATCCGTGGTTGTCGATTGGAGTTACTCCTTCATGTATACACTGTGTCCCAATAAATCGAGACCCCTTTTTATAATGTGACTAAAACAGGCAAATCTTAATCGATTTTCAAAATTTCAAAACTGTTTCTATCCTGAGATAATTATCTTCCACTGCTTCAAATATGAAGTTTCTGGTATGAATATTGACGTCGCAATAACGTCATTTGCATCAGAGAATTCAAATGTTAAGTACCGAACACAACGAGTTTTGTTGACATTTGATTTTGATATGTAAATTAACGACGTCATTATGACGTAATTTTTTAGTGATGGCCGTTCATAAATTGCCAATTTGTAGATAATTTTCTCAGGATAAAAACAGTTTTGAAATTTTCAAAATCGATGAATATTTGCCAGTTTTATTCACATTATAAAAAAGGGGTCCCGATTTATTGGGACACAGGGTAGTTGTGTACCGTACGTAGCATATTTCCAAAGTGTTGGACGGACTTATATGTCTACGCATGAGGATGAATGAACCTGGGGAACATAATTATATAGATCTACAGTCGAATATCGTCATCTGTACGATACAACGCACGCCTTCTATAGGCTAACGGCAGCTGTGGAAGATTTTATCATCAGTGGAGCAGCGACAGAGGTCTTCGAAGTGACATTGACCTTGCAAGTTGCAATGGACGCTCTCGACCTTCGACTTTGGATGGCTTTTCAGCATGATTAAATCAAGACAGCCATCAGGTGACAGAACCATATAGCAGTAGCTGTGAAAGTATGGCTATAGAGAGGCATTCGAAGTGACATCGACCTTACAGCGTATACATCAAGAGCCACGACTGGTGACAAAACCTGTTCGACGCAGTTGCGACGGGCCCACAGATTCTCGGAGGCCTCATATATAGTTGTGTAATGTGCACGGTTACTTCGCCTGAAAACAGTTGCTCTACACTGTAGACATTGTCGAGGATGCTATGGCGTCAGTAGAGGAAGGAAATCGTCCAGAGACTGCAGGGAGCAGATGGTTACTGTCGATGTCTCCATTAGGTATTCATATTATGAGGGAATTCATGTCGAGCGTTAGTTAGACTATATGATGTCGTGAGATCTGATAGCATGAGATCGACACTGACTTCTCGAGCAGACGACATGCAGTCGGCTGGAGTATAAGGTCACTATTGATGGCCCTCAATGGACGAAGATGTCAAGTGGACAAAACGAGATCTTTAGTCGACGACCTACTTACTTACTTACTTCAGCTGCTGTGGCAATCTTCATCTCAGAGTTCTTCATCGATCGCCTGTCTCCTATTATCATCTATCATCCATTTTATTATACGACGGCGACTAATCCATTGTAAGCGAACGACGTCGAAACAACATTCACATACATTCAGAAAGCTTTATTTGATCAATGCGTGCGCACACGATCACACCAATGTGCTTGGTTATAATGCATTGCATAGACACGCACACACACACACGCGCGCGCGCGCACACACGCACACGTGACGTGGGTTAATCCAGACACATATCTCAATCGTCCGCTTTCCAATCTGTCTCTCTTTCGTAACAATTCAGATATAGCCAGATTGTTATGTCCGTTCGGTGCCAGGCCAGATTCCGGTGGGGGGCGTTCAAGCCGAAGAGACTGTGTGATGCTACCACCTTGTATATCGTTGGTGAGGGTGGTCACTGGTCGTGTCATGGATCAATGGTAGAAGTTTAAGGAGCAAAATTAATAACGTACATTGTATAAGAGTCAGTAAAGAAATCATCCTTTCGTTTCGCGTTAAAGTATCTTGTATTTAGGTATTAGTACAAAAAACGCGATCATTCTGCATGCAATCAATTTTTCGCCTAAAGCGGTAAATAAAATTGTTTGGAAACTTTTTGTAAACGTTCGGAAAACGTTACATTTGTATTCTTTCCGGTAGTTTACTATAGATCTATCACCAGAATGCAAAGTAAGTTTAAAGTCATGAAAATCACGCGTTAGTCAGTGACCCAACTAAAAGAAACCTTTAAAGATATTAGCATGCTGTTTGAGAATATACACCAACATAGGCCCTACATAGGTGGAGACATTGTTACATGCATGCGTAGGCAAATAAACATTTTCTAAATTGTTACATTCATGCATTTTATATACACACGCGTGCAGGCATACAAACATTCATACTTTCTGCGAATGCATTGTCCGTAATTGCATGCATTCAGGTACATAATGCTCCAAATTCGTTTGCTTGATAAACCTCCCACAAATCAGATCAGATGGGATAGCTTGAGTAACTCAGACTCCTAGATTTATCTCGTGGAGCATACTCTGTCTTCGCACGATGAACTATGGCAAAATGTAATAACCTATGGCTACGAGTGTAGCTAATTAATGGAAGCAAAATTACACGTAGCCTATAGGCTAAAGCACTCGCAGCCCTACACTAGTTTCTTTCTTGCCATGGGAACTTTCCGACGCAGACTTTTATTATTCGGTGAAATTTGATGAACACTTGGATCGACTAAATTTCGTTCTTTATCCGAAGGTTGCCCTTATACAATGCACCTAACATTACTCGAATGAGCGCTTTTAGTGTATACATGAAATGTAAAAAATTCTATGCAACCGGTTCAAATAAAAGGGTATGGCATGAAATTTCCACTGAACAATTTCGTGATATCAAGGCTTTGAAATTCTATAATGACAGCGAGTTTTATATAATTCTGTCATAATAGGATATCGTCTCCTTTGAGCTACACCGACAGTAGCCATGACACTGTAGTGAGTATTTTCATAGAGATTTCTCCAGAGGAAACTGCACATACATGAGGGTCTTCATAATAAAGCTAATTTCAACCGGTCTTAAATCAAGCTCTGGAACGAAGTCCGTCAAAAGTCAGACTTTAAAACCACCGGCTTGTAGACGCTTTTCCTCCTACGCCTTTCCATGTTCGCGGAATGTTGCGGTAAATTGGTGCACTAGAGAGAAAGAATGCTTGCCGTATATTATATATATACACATATACATTTATATGTATATACAATTATACATGTATATTATATTATATATATTATATATATATACTGCAATCGATCAATGGATAAAGCAGCCAAACGAAGTATTCGTGTAGCAACAATCGAAATGAGAATATGTCCCTCGGCCACACATGTCCGACTGTAAATCGATATTGAGTCTTTGAAATCTATAGCTTCCCATTACTGCAGCGTGGCAGAACTCAAATAACGTGTATTGGAAATGGTCCGCCGTAGGGTCTAATATAGCGTTTTCTTTTTATATGCACGAATAAATTGTACAGTTGACGTTCACAAGTTCGCAGTTGACTTGTGTGGAGTGTGCAGTGTCATCCTATATAGACCTCTATTGTGACTATACCCGGACCACCTTCGGACTACTCTCGCGGACGTCTTTTGACTCGACGCAGCGCTCGTGAATAAGCGGGAGACCAAGCAAAGATGGAGGCGCAGTATAGTATAGTCGAGGCGGCTCAGCACAAATGCATGGACAAGAGAAGCTGCAGCTTTAGAAGTCAGAGATGTATTACAGAAAGTTCAAGAGCGTTGAATGCGCATGTATACGGTAGAGTATAATTGTTTATCTTCTATAATTCTGGTATTGGAATAAATCTTTTTCAGAGGTCTCTACTTTTCTTAATAAAACCAATTGTTATTTGATAATTTGCCCAATCCCATGCTGTAGCGTTTACCTAACTAGGCCGTGAATTCGAGTTAGAAAATTACTGGACTCCTAATATCATAGCACAAGAGAACCAATATTAATAATGAAATATATATTTAAAATAGAAAGTCAACATACATCAATGCCGTAACCTAATTACTTATTTGGCGTTGATTATTAATAATTATTATATTCTAATTATTCTTATCTGATCTTGACAGATGAAAGTTTCTTCGGAATATAGTTCAGCTTCTTGTGTAAACTTTCTTGCTCGAAGTTCGATGAATATGCAACCATGTGCTTCGAATATGATGTGTGAGAATAATTTCACTGTAGAAGAATTCGGTCTATGACGAACCGAGTCATCTCCAATGTTTATGTAGATTCACAACACCACCATCAGCCGTTGAATTCAAATAAATGTGATGCGTCGCAATGCAGGCGAACACACACAAGTCACCGATCACCCAAAGTGATACTCGACAACGTCTGAATATTCTTCCAACCAACCGTCAATCGTTCCACAACCACACACGCCTTGACCAAAAGGTTCCCAAAACGAGCCACCAGAATCTATTCAGCAGAATTCTGTCTCGCAACCTATTGTCCTCACACGACGCTTCAATATTCTATTGACCACGTCCAACAACTCTCTTCCTGGCCGCCAAATATAACTTTTAGAGAAGATTGTTTCTACAATCTAACTCTCTCTTTTGACGTTCATGCACAGGAATCACTTATTCCTGTTTCAAAATCCTCTGACGTGTAACTTTTCGGTTTTAAATCGATTTCCACGTCCCTGATTCGTCTATTTACTTTTAACCGTCAATGTCAAGGTAATTGCCATGACAACGTCATGACGTCACGTTGCGTTGCTAAGTTACCACGTCACGTGACTTATAATTTCAAGTTATATTGCTCATTTTCGCCAAATGATTAATTAACTAAACAACGCCAGTAATTACTCTATCTTAACTCTTACCTATAATTAAGAATTAACATTGATAATAAATTAGTTTAATAGATAATAGCGCAATAATTCGCTACAAATACCCCTCCTTCGAAAGTTTGTAATCAGGCTTTAACAACTTACCTAATTATCTATTCCCTTATTTTTCATCAACTTCCTTACTCTACCTCACAAAACAACACAACATAACTGAATTATATCTTATCTACATCTAATCAGTACTTACTATTGACTTACTCAAGTACTAGGTCAAACCTCTACTCAAATAATCAGAAACTACATTACTGCTTCCCTTAATGTATTGAATTGTAAAGCAATAATTTTGAAGGGCAAGACTCCACCTCATCACTCTTGCATTCTTCATTCTCCCTTCTTTCATGTATTGTAGTCCACAGTGGTCAGGCTCGATCACAAACTTTCTTCCACGCAAGTATCGATCAAATCTACTGATTCCCCACATTATGGCTAAACATTCCCTCTCTTCTACTGAGTATCGCATCTCTCTTTCCAATAGTTTCCTACTAGCATATGCAATTGGATGGTTTGTTCCTTCATACTGCTGAATAAGAACACAACCTATTCCTTTTCCTGAATGCATCTGTCTGTATAATGAATTCCTTCTCGAGATCTGGCAACCTAAGGATTGGTGTCTTGGCTAGTGCTTCTTTCAACTGCTTAAAACTTTCACCTAATTCCTGGTTCCATTCAACATTATTAGGAGCTGACTTCTTGGTTAAGTCGCTCAACGGAGCCATTACTTCTGCGCAATGTGGAATAAATTTTCGATAATAATTTATTGCTCCTATGAAACTTCTCACTTGTCTCTTTGTCTTTGGTTGTGGCATGTCCACAATCTTATCAACAGATTCTCCCTTAGGGCTAATATCGTCGTTGTCCAATGTATGGCCTAGAAAATCTATTCTGCCATATCCCAATGAACACTTCTTAGGCTTCAATGTCAAATGAGCCTTCCTCACTCTCATGAAAAACTCTCTTAACGTCTTCATATGTTCATCCCAACCTCTTGTATGAGCAAGTATATCATCCACATAGCTCTCCAAGTTCTCTGTTCCATATAGTATTTTTCGTATCAATCGATTGTAACTGGACGCACTATTGACCAGTCCAAATGGAAGTACATTAAATCTATACAACCCACTCGCACAGATAAATGTCGTCAAGTCTTTCGATTCTTCACTCATTGGTATCTGCCAATACCCTTTGCAGAAATCAAATTTACTATACAACTTGCTTCCACTGAGTTTGTTGAAAATATCCTCATTCGACATCATTGGTTCTGGATCGAATACTGTCACTTTGTTGAGTTGTTTATAATTGCAGCAAAGTCTATTACTTCCATCTGCCTTCTTAACAACTACCAGTGGCGCTGCATACGCTGCTTCTGATCTTTCTATAATTCCATTTTCCAACATCGTCTCTAATTCCTTGTTTATCTCCGCTTGAAGATGATATGGCGTTGGATAAGCTCGCAACCGAATCGGTTCATCACTAGTCAGATGAATCTCGTGCTTAACCATATCTGTCCTTCCTGGTTTATCACTGAATATGTCTTCATATTCTCTCAATAATCCCTCTAACTCTCTTTTCTGCTTTTCTTCCAACTTAGGATTGATATCCACATCTTTGTAAGTTTCTGTTTGTTTGCTTACATATAAACTCAATATTTCTTCCTCTTCATCTTCACCATCTTTACCATCATGTACTATCGCCGATACGTACGCTGACGTTTCTACATCATCCTCTCCTTCATTTCTCTCATAATACTTCTTCAGTATATTGATGTGGTACGTTTTGAGTTTTCCACCCTCAATTTCCACTTTGTAATCATAATCTCCTATTTTACCTCTCACCACATAATTATGGTCCCTGCCATTTAACAAGCATTTTATTGTTACAACTGGGTAACAGCAATAAAACCTTATCTCCTACATCCAACTTTCTGTAACGTGCCTTCTTATCATAATACTTCTTGTTCTTGTCATTGGCTTTATGTATGGCCTTCTGTGCCATGTCACATGTTTCTTCTATTCTTTCTCTCAAATCGGTCATGTATGAATAAACATCTTTTACTTCATCTTCCACTTTCTCATTTGTCCAAAGTTCCTTTAATATCTGTATTGGTCCCCTACATGACCTTCCAAAGATTAATTCAAAGGGTGTGAACCCGTGACTTTCATGTACAGTATCACGTAATGCGAACAACAAAGGTGCCAGGTATCTATCCCATTCCTTGACCTGTTCACCTATTAACTTTCTCAACGTTGCTTTGATTGTCCCATTAAGTCTCTCCACACATCCATTTCCCATAGCATGGTACGGGCTAGTAAAAGTATGCTTGATTAACAACATCTTGTTAACCTCAGCCATCAGTTCTGAAGTGAATTGGCTTCCCCTGTCAGTATGGATTTTCTGAGGTACCCCCATACGACAATAAAAATTGAACAAGGCTTCAGCCACCTCCTCTGTAGTTATACCTTTAAGCGGAATCGCTTCTGGGTATCTGGTACTCAAATCAATTATCGTTAATATATAACGATAGCCCCTTGATGACATCGGCTCTATCACTCCGATAATGTCTACACAGACATGTTTGAATGGTACATCTAGTACCGGAAGATGTCCCATCGGTGCCCTGTAATTCACCTTTTTGTCCACCGACTTTTGGCATATATCACAACTTAGGACATACCTTCTAATATCTGGTCCTATCGATGGCCAATGAAATTCATTCACAATCTTATCATGGGTTTCCTCATACCCAGATGTGCTGACAATAGCGAGTTATGGGCCACTGCTAATACTTTATCTCTAAGTTCTTTCGGGACCATTAACTGCCACTTTGCATCATCTTTCGATTTTTCTTTGAATCTTCTATACAACAGTCCGTTCTTCTTCACGTAAAGAACTTCTTCTGTTACACTGTCATCATCACTCCAATCTATTGCTTTGTTCCAAATTTTCTTCAAAGTTTCATCTTTCCTTTGTAATTCTTGGACTTCCTTCGTCGTTATATTCAAATTCGGCATCTCAGTGACTTTCAGCGGTTTGTATCTAGTTACTTTCTTAGACTCCGCTCTGGTTTCCACTGCTGCTGTCATTTGCCGTACGTCATCACTCTCTACGACGTCATCCATTACATCATCACTTAATTCGTTCGTGACGTCACACACAAATCGAACTTTCTTTTTAACTCTTTGTCCTTGTGATTCCACACTCAAGGATTTCTCAATTATTCTTTTATTCTCAATCCTTTCCGATCTCTCATCTTTATTCTCGGTATCTTCTTTATCATCCTGATCACATTTAATCACGTCATCTGTAGTGTCATTTACTACTAGATATTTTAAACCTTTGATCCGACCGATAATTACTGGTTTCACCGGTTCCTTCATCACCATCGCTTCAACGTTCCCGGTAAAATATTCGCTTTCAATATTAATCCTTGCTGTCGGAAAATTTCTCAATGTTCCATCGACTAATATGCATTGCGTTTCTCTTCCCGTGAAATCGCTATCATCGACTAGTGACCTCTTTATAATGCATGTACTCGATCCCGAGTCATACAAACAACTGGTACTCACTCCATTCACCTTTATCTGACCTTCATTTTTATTCTCTAAGTCACTGTAGTCATCTCTCCTTTCTTTAACCACAGTACTTGCTGCCATCTGTATTGGTAATCCCTCTTTACTTCCTTCGACTTTATCTTCCACGTCTCTTGCAACTTCGCCTAATTTCAACATTTCATTTGCTTGCGTTATCTTGTATGCTCTATTCTCGTAGATTTGCACAGCTGCTGCTGTATGTTTAACAACTCCCTTTTGTTTGTGCACACAATCGTACGCTTTGTGCCCGTTTCTGCCGCACGCGAAACAAGTTATCTTATGCTCAGCCGCCTGTTCTCTTTCACGACTGAATCCTCTGTTCATATTCCCACTATTGTTCATATCTCTGTTATGTCTTATTTCTCCTCTCCCTCTATTCATGTTTCCATTAAATCTCTCTCTAGATTTATCATCGAACTGTTTCACATTCGGTCTTTCGTTACTGAATTTTCCTGTAGGTCGCAAATTACTCTCAGCATATTTATATCCGTGTGCTTCGATATACGACTCTGCACAACTCAAGGTGTCCTCTAAACTCATCTTACCTTTTTCCTTGATAAACATCTTGAGTTCATTGCTGCATGTCAGAAAAAATTGATCCTTCAATAACAGACCCTCCATTCCTTCATAAGTTTTCTCGAATCCGGCCTGCAGTAACCACTGCTGCATATATCTCCTCAACCTATGCACAAAGTTCGAAGGTGTCTCACCTGATTCCATTTTACTCGTCTTAAATTTGGTGCGGTATCCACCCTCTGTCAATTGAAATCTCTTCAATAGGTGTTTCTTCAAACACTCGTAACTCTGCGTTTCCTCCGTCGATAATCTTTGATATACCTCTAGCGCTTTTCCTTCAAGATGCTTAGCCAACATCAGAGACCAATTCTCTGTTGCTACTTCGCATGCTACGCACGTCCTTTCAAATCTTAAAAGATACGCATCCAGGCAATCTTTATTTTCGTTAAATATAGGAAACTTGATGTCCTTCATCCCTTTATTATGGTTATGGTTTCTTTGGTACGAATCATCGCCAACCATCGTGAACGTGGCTTCACCTCGATTCTGATAATTCCTAGAATCTATCTCCTTAATTCTCATTTCACATTCAAGCCTTTTGATTTCCAGATCCATATTTAGCCTAGCCTGACATTCGGCTGCTTCCCGTTCAAGTCTGGCCTCATTCACTCGACTTTCTCGTTCAAGTCTGGCATTATTCGCCTCTCTTTCAAGTCTGGCGTCATTCGCCTCTCTTTCAAGTCTGGCATCCGCTATCCTCGCCAATTCTAATTCTTGTGCTCTAAGAGCTTTTGCCTCTTCTTGTGCTCTGGCTGCTTGTGCCTCTTCTTGTGCTCTGGCTGCTTGTGCCTCTTCTTGTGCTCTGGCTGCTTGTGCCTCTTCTCGTGTAGCTTTTGCCTCTGCTCTTCCTTCACTTTCTTTCTTCTCCTCTCTCTCCTCAATTCTCTGTCGTCGCTGTTCGTCTTGTCTTTCTTTGACAAACTCTTTCAACTGTTCTCCCTCGTACTGCAACAGTTTTCCCATGTCAAGCCACGTCTTTAAATCTGCGCCAGTGGACATCTTTCTCCTTACTCACTTACTTTTTGCTAAGTGGTAATATTCACAAATAGCTATACGCTATTAAATCTTCAAATCCTACGATTTACAATCCAATAATTATTCCACAATAATTATCAACGCTAGTGTGGCCTCTTAGCCACAACTAATATATATAGTCTGCGGTATCAGAATTTAACGCACCTAACGTAACGCCTTCCTACGCATAGGCTAACCCACGCCGTACAAGCGCTGCAATGTTTAAATAAATTTCCATTATATCGGTAAAGTCTCTTGAAATTAATTGTCAGTAATGTTCAATATATCAACAATTTTAAACTGCTAATAATCCCGACACGGGCCTTCCACATGTAGCGTTTACCTAACTAGGCCGTGAATTCGAGTTAGAAAATTACTGGACTCCTAATATCATAGCACAAGAGAACCAATATTAATAATGAAATATATATTTAAAATAGAAAGTCAACATACATCAATGCCGTAACCTAATTACTTATTTGGCGTTGATTATTAATAATTATTATATTCTAATTATTCTTATCTGATCTTGACAGATGAAAGTTTCTTCGGAATATAGTTCAGCTTCTTGTGTAAACTGTCTTGCTCGAAGTTCGATGAATATGCAACCATGTGCTTCGAATATGATGTGTGAGAATAATTTCACTGTAGAAGAATTCGGTCTATGACGAACCGAGTCATCTCCAATGTTTATGTAGATTCACAACACCACCATCAGCCGTTGAATTCAAATAAATGTGATGCGTCGCAATGCAGGCGAACACACACAAGTCACCGATCACCCAAAGTGATACTCGACAACGTCTGAATATTCTTCCAACCAACCGTCAATCGTTCCACAACCACACACGCCTTGACCAAAAGGTTCCCAAAACGAGCCACCAGAATCTATTCAGCAGAATTCTGTCTCGCAACCTATTGTCCTCACACGACGCTTCAATATTCTATTGACCACGTCCAACAACTCTCTTCCTGGCCGCCAAATATAACTTTTAGAGAAGATTGTTTCTACAATCTAACTCTCTCTTTTGACGTTCATGCACATGAATCACTTATTCCTGTTTCAAAATCCTCTGACGTGTAACTTTTCGGTTTTAAATCGATTTCCACGACCCTGATTCGTCTATTTACTTTTAACCGTCAATGTCAAAGTAATTGCCATGACAACGTCATGACGTCACGTTGCGTTGCTAAGTTACCACGTCACGTGACTTATAATTTCAAGTTATATTGCTCATTTTCGCCAAATGATTAAATAACTAAACAACGCCAGTAATTACTCTATCTTAACTCTTACCTATAATTAAGAATTAACATTGATAATAAATTAGTTTAATAGATAATAGCGCAATAATTCGCTACAGCACCTCTCAATAGACTCTATAACAGGATCTACTAGATGGCAACAAACATCAAATGAAAGTAAGAGAATGATAATGAGATTTAAAGGAGAATTTATTAGTGAAGAGTCACAAACCACAATTCTCATACTGCAACCTGTCACTTTCGAAGAAAGATTTTAAAAAGATAATGAGAAATAAAAGAGAATTTAATAGTGAAGGGCTCAATTCTCTTATAACATACATGTAGCTGTCACGGAAATGATGAATCTGTAAAACAAAAACGTTCATGAAGCACACAGACTACCCAGAAAAGTAATCAAGATATATATATATAACTGCATATATATATATATATATATATATGCAGTTACATATATAAGGTCTCATCAATCACAACACGTTCAAGGTCATGACTCGTAGAATTCCGAATGAATTCCGAACGCCAATCTACCCGAGGCTCTATCTTAAGCTCTTTTCCCTGTATATACGTATAGCTAAATGTTCCGTCCAAGTCGTTGAAAGATGGAATATCAATCTAGAATCTGGTAAGGGATTCTTCCGACCCACCGCGGGATTGATGAATCTGTTACCGGAAGTCACACCAACGTCATTAGATAAATCCATCGGTGTTTAAGTACTTGCCATCTCTAAAACTATAGAGAAAGGCCATTCACGTTGAATTCCGAGAAATTCATCTTGCGCCCATATAAGATTATCTCCAAGGAAGTCCATTTATACGGAAAAATTAATAATATCCGAGCTATTTTTTATGATGATAATAATATAATGTTCTACTGTAATCTTAATAATATAGGCTATGTCTGTTAATGGTAGTCATTTACTTAGGAGGCCTTTAGCTTTCTCTCTATCGCTTGGACAAATTTTCTCAATTGTAGCTTCAGGCTACAGGAGACACGCAACGTTCGCATATAAATAATTATATATATATATATAAATTATATATACATACATGTAGACTTAATCAGTTAAATGAGCATAGATGTAAGTAGCCACGTTTAGCTGGCTGTTGCTTCTTCACACGATCCAATCAATAAAATTAATATTTATTTTTGAACGCCTGTATAATACAGTTGACTTCATTCTGTGAGAGCCTCACCAGTGACGAATGAAACTCGTACACATGTAGGCCTACTATGCAGCTTCAATGATTGTTAGAGCATGCTATGTCCCATGTGCCCGCATGCGTGAGAATACCGATTAGCCTTCCGACGAGTCTAATCATTCTGTTTAAAAGATTCGAGTCTTTTGCTAGCACGGTCCGTAGCCTACATGGGAACCTCAAATGGCATTTCACTCTTGAGCGCCAGCACATAGGGGCAAGAGGGCACTTCCCCTCTGGAAAATCAATTTCCTGCATGTTTTAACTACTACTTTTTGATTTTTTAACAAATTCCTTCATTTTAAAACACTAATGTTACAAAATTATACACAGCGTGAAACTGAGAAATTGACATCAATTGGAAAACCTCCGTGAAAATAACCGTGTTCTTAATCTTCTGCTTTGCATTTTCAAGCTCATGCTAAAAACATTGGCCGTGGCCATTTTGCTTTGCCCTCTCCTGCGCCCATGATTTCATCCTTTTAAAGGGCAACTGTAATGAAGGGTCTCACAAACTAAGCCACTGTTTGCACTGCAATAGCGCCAGTCCAAAGCCTGGATAAAGGAGGAGGGCGACGCTAATGATCTTTGATATCACACACACACACAGTGTCATTAAACTCAAACTGGCACTAAAGATCTCACACATTAAAGTCATCGAAAAATCCAGCCGGTCTAATCCATAGGGAAACGCGTGCAGCTTTTGTTTTACGTTGCTGTCGATTCCTGTAGAAAATCCCTCTAGCGGACGGATGACGAGTTGACGTCGTCAGCAGCAGACAGTTTAATCTCAGATCGTAACTCACTCGTGTAATGCGGTCATCAAAATGTAAGCAACGAGGGAAGGAAGGGAAGGACACAGCACACGTTGTCTGACACACGGGGAGAGGGAGATGATTTATGAGGCGCATGATATTCAGAACCGACAGATAAGTTACGGCGATTCATCTATAAGCTGCATCGGTATTGCTGCTTTTTAAGACGATCGCCGCTGCCACTCGATCGCCGCTTTGCTTCTCGACCGCCGATCTTGTCTCTCATTCCATTGTTATGTTATGGAAATTCCTCCTGTCTTTGTGAGATGGATTTCAATGTCAAAGCGTTGAAACGTTCGTTGTTCTTCACCTTGACCCCGCCGATCAACGCCATCTACAGTAGTCTTCTTTCGGTGATAGTGTGACGTATGCGTGTGGACATTGACCCAACGTGGGGGTCAACGGCTGATCTAGGGATCTATCAATAGCTGTGAAAATCGAAGGCAGTCCATTGTGTGTGTGTGTGTGTGTGAGTGTGTGTGTGTGTGTGTGTGTGTGTGTGTGTGTGTGTGTGTGTGTGTGTGTGTGTGTGTGTGTGTGTGTGTGCTGTGATCGCGCATCATATGACGAATGCGTGGGTGGCCTTGTGTCGTCACTACATCACCGTCTTTTCTTCTTCTTCTTCTTCTTCTTCTTCTTCTTCTTCTCCTTCTTCTTCTCCTTCTTCTTCTTCTTCTTCTTCTTCTTCTTCTTCTTCTTCTCCTTCTTCTTCTTCTTCTTCTTCTTCTTCTTCTTCTTCTTTTTCTTCTTCTTTTTCGTCTTCTTCGTCTTCTTCGTCTTCTTCGTCTTCTTCTACTTGTCATCGATCGAATGTCGGCAGATGATTTCTGTCCGAGGCGTCGATCACAATTTGCTCTTCTTCCTCCTCTTCAAAAGGAGGTCGCTAATCGGATCTCTCTCTGCATTGATCAACTTAAGCCATGCACAACATTGCACACACTCTCCGCTAAGCAGCTTCGCGACTCAAAACCAACGCTGCCATGCATGGTGTGTGACCAACGGAGGACTTGCTAGAACGCAGAGTGTAAGGGTTTGAACCTCATCACAGTGTAAGTGGATTGAGTACACACAAGGTTCACTCAGTCTTCTATCCAACCGGCAGATGGCATTGATAAATCGAGTAGTAGGTCGTGATGGACGCCATGCATGGCTGCCAAACAGTCACGTTCGACTTCTGTAGTGACTTTTCATCGTCCGTTCATTACTGATTATTATGATCGGACTGCGTTATATCAGTTTGAAATTAAACAAAGATAATAATAATTTTT
Source organism: Lumbricus rubellus (assembly GCA_945859605.1). Classification (NCBI taxonomy): domain Eukaryota; kingdom Metazoa; phylum Annelida; class Clitellata; order Crassiclitellata; family Lumbricidae; genus Lumbricus; species Lumbricus rubellus. The sequence goes on along the minus strand of OX243813.1, from coordinate 31,105,940 downwards.
CACCCGAGGTACCTCAGATGATCAGATCACTCGGGATTTCAAACAAATTATCCGAAGACGTAAAAAAGTATTATTTTTTATTATTAGCATTATTATTATCATCATCGTCGTCGTCATCATCATCATCATCATCATCATCATCATCATCATCATCATCATCATCATCATCATCATCATCATCATCATCATCATCATCATCATCATCGTCATCGTCATCATCATCATCGTCATCATCATCATTATAGATGAATACATGTAGGCTATGTTGTTCATATTCAGCATGGTTGTTTTAAAGGAAGTTTTAGAACTGCACAACCTCTTCTTTCCTTTCCCATCCTCCATGGTAAATTACTTCCAATCGGAGGACAATGACCTTTTTGCTAGTTTGAACTGTACAGAAGTGCTTCTACAACTGCACATTTTGTGTACAACTGCACGCTAAAAAGCCCTGATATTTAGACCTAGATATAATTTTTATGCCTGAACTGAAGCGAACTCCCGACGTTTATTTCGATCCAACCTGCTGTGTACTGACTCGTCGCAGCGAGATTGCTATTGTCCACGCTATTGTTCTGACACTTATGACAACAGCAAAAGATGTAAACGATGCACTCATAATATTTTTACTGCGCAGTGACATACACGTGTTACCGTTGGCTCCTATACAGTACACGGCTCACAGCTTATACAGCTAACCTTCGATTTCTTAAGTAATCTCTGGTCGATATTATTTGCTGTGCAGTCATTGTCTCAAGAAGCGCTCATTTCGACTTCTTTGTCTCATATTACATTCTAACACGCATCGAAGTGTTACCGTAAGTGGCGATAAGCTTGCCAGAGTAATTTTTCTTTGCCGTTCAATTTTCAAGGTGCTTTGCTCAACAATTATTCTGCAAGAGGTCACTTTATATATATATATAGATTATATATTATGTATTATATAGGCCTATATATATATAATTATATATATTATGTATTATATATATATATATATATAGCTGATCGTTGTGGCTGAATGTCGTTGGATGAACATAAAATTGGAACCTTTTAACCTCTGTTTGATCATCATTGTATCTCAGTTGACGGGTTGACGAACGGGCGATATTTGATCATAAACGAGCATAAACATCGATAAATAGACAATGTATCTTCCAGCACTGAATTGCTCACACAATGAACAAGTCAACTTTATAGATTTGGCTGCATAATGCCTTATCTCCTTAGTTTGATGGCTGGCTTACATGTTGAATACTGTATATCTATCTAAAACTGCGTAGAGCATCTGTTATTCACGTTCAACTCTTCTACAGTTGGATATTACACTCAGTTATTAATGTATGTCGAACCAGAACACGCTGCTGGTCTGGATGTTCCCCGTTACTGGTCCGTTGTTTCGTGATTTGCTGACAAAATAAGAGCATGCCATTTATTAATTGTTTGATGACCAATTAATTTCCAAGCTGAATATTCGTCTCTTTCAACCATGGGCGGAGACTTAGGAGGAACAGGGGACGGTCCCCTATGTTTGTGGTAGGGGCATGGTCATGCCCCCTCCCCAATATCTAAGAAAAGAAATATTCACAAATAGCATTAATAGGTAATTCTGGTAATATTACAAGAAATAAAGACTGGAATATCAGTTTTTTTGACCGTGAAAAATGGTATCACTGAAAAAGATCATTAGCTTTTTTGAGAGGGAATGTGGTAGACTATGTTTTCAGGAGATTTCGGCCAAACGACCCGAAAAAGGTCGTCTGAAATTTGGGTCGTTGGAAAAAATGGAAAATTTCGTCGGCTATACTCAGGCGTCCGTCCGCCCAAAATCTCGAGTCGTGCCTCGGCAATCGTCCTCCGACCACTCCTTCGTCCCTCCCAACTTCTATACCAAGTCTCCGCCCATGCTTGCAACCTACCTACTCACTGTAGTATGACTCTGAATTCTCTTGTCAACATGATTTCGACTTTGAGAGCTGCTTCCAGTGGATCATTATTTGCTTTTAAATGCAATTTGAAATGAGTCAAATGACCATCGAATGTTGTCTTGGAGATTGTGGTGACGGCCCTTTAGAACTCATATCATAAGAAACATTATATACCGATATGTTGGCTAAAAACTGCCAATATGCGTGCAAAGTGGTGTAACTAACCAACGTGTTGCGTGCAATTGTGATGAAGTGACATTTAATCACATCTCCGGTAAGATGCACAGATGGAAAATTTTCTGAGATATTATTGGAACTGGCAAGAGTCAAGAGAAGCGAAGAACGGTGACAGAGGTAGACAGTAGGCTATAGAATGTGGCTCGGGTTCAGCATCTCGTTCAGCTCTAAAAGACAAACTCAATCGACGCAAGCGAGATGAGAAGAAATGAGAAAAGTAAATATCGGCGTCAGAGAGATAACGACACGAGAGAGAGATAGAGAGAGAGAGAGACAGAGAGATAGAGAGACAGAGAGACAGAGAGACAGAGAGACAGAGAGACAGAGAGACAGAGAGACAGAGAGACAGAGAGACAGAGAGACAGAGAGACGGAGAGACAGAGAGACAGAGAGAGAGACAGAGACAGAGACAGAGACAGAGAGACAGATATGCAGAAAGAGAGATATGCAGAAAGAGAGATATATAGACACAGAGAGAGACAGAGGGGAAGACAGACAGAAGACAGAGACAGAAAGAGACACACAGACAGAGACAGACAGACAGAAAGAGAGAGAGAGAGATATACTGATACCGACGGATAAAAATTCCGGCTATATAAAAGGGAGAAGTAAAAAAGACAGAGGAGACAGACAGACGCTGAGTAGAAAATAAGAAAGCACTATAGAGTCTACAGGAAAGCATTTAAACTAACGTTTAATTAAGGACGTCGGTCTTTAATCTGTGTAGTCTCCTTCTGTATCGATATGCTACGAGTTATTTCGGATGGCTTTTAAGCCATGCTACTAAATACATATAAACGAAACAGAGACTTTCTAAAGAAGTTAATAGAGATTAACGAGTGTTTATAGGATTTCAATTTAAAGCAAATACATCAATGTACGATGCTTTCACCGCCGTGTTCCTCCGTTCAGACTTAGATGTGTGTTAAATACTGAACTGGACACTCCTAGTTAGAAAAGGCCACATGCATGCTGTTCAGCAGATCATGCTGTTCAGCAGATCATGCTGTTCAGCAGATCATGCTGTTCAGCAGATCATGCTGTTCAGCAGATCGTGCTGTTCAGCAGATCATGCTGTTCAGCAGATCATGCTGTTCAGCAGATCATGCTGTTCAGCAGATCATGCTGTTCAACAGATCATGCTGTTCAACAGATCATGCTGTTCATGAGTGTGTGCTAAGCCTTTGTAAAACGATCTACCAACTGAGTGTCTAGACTCTAGAGTGTCCATACCATTAGCTACATGTACACTCGGATTGGTTAAGAGTTAAATCGTTAGACCCCGTATACATATACATGTAGTGGTGAATCATTGATGGGTGAGTTACATGCACAACATTGTACATGTACATACATCAACCTGTTTTCTTTGTAGACTGCTGCATGCGAATGAGAACAATGTCAACGGACAGCTATTCGACCGACTCCTCATTTGCGATGAACGCATCAACCACTCCTCAAGGTTCCGGTCTCTTCCTCGTTGTCCTCAACCTCTACGCTGTCCCCATCCTCTTCGGCCTCGTCACTGTCCTCGGCGTCGCAGGAAATTCACTCGTCATCTACGTCATCCTCGCCAAAGAACGCATGCGCACCATCACGAACCTCCTGCTGCTGAATCTCGCCTTTGCCGATCTCTCCTTTGTCCTCGTCATCCCTCCCTTCACGGCCCATCAGATCGTCGCTGCCAGCTGGCCCCTCGGTGACCCCCTATGTCGTCTCATGCACTACCTGGTCAACGTGACTGCCTACGTGACCGTCTACACGTTGGTCCTTATCTCCGTCATTCGATACATGACGGTGGTGCACAGCGTTCGCACGACGCAGATTCGATCGCGAACGAACGTCGTCGTCATGATCGTGACCATCTGGGTCGTCATGCTGCTGGTCAACTCACCGGTTCTCATGTCGTACAGCGTCGTTGAGAACGAGAGGGGACTGACCGACTGCGACATCACTGACCACTCGGTCGGACAGGCGCTGTTCGGCGCCTTCTTCGTCTTCGCCTACCTGCTGCCGCTCGGAGTGATCGGCATGTTCTCGGTGGCCATCCTTCGCCACATCCACCTCAACAAACCGCTGGCCTTCAAGAATCGGACGGAGAACAAGAAGAAGCGTGTCGGACGGATGCTGATCCTCGTCGTCGTCATCTTCGCTCTGTCGTGGATGCCGGTTCACATCCACATCCTCGTTTTCTTCTTTGGAACGCTGCCCGACAACGACTTCTATAGAGCCGTCAGCATCCTCTGGAACTGCCTCGCCTACTTCAATTCGTGCGTCAATCCCATAATCTACAACCATACGTCGAAGGAGTTCAGAGATGCCTTTCAGGAGGCTGTGTGTCGCGGCAGCAATGCGTCCTTCTCATCATCTTCGTCATCATCTCCTCCGGATCGGAAGTCGCAGAAGCCGGAACAACCGCAAGAGGTTCTGCTCCAGACTCACCAGCAGAACGCGGACAATATGCACGACACAGACAATGCGCTTAATACAGACAGTGTATAATGCAGACAATGCCTAATTCAGACAATGTATGATACAGACAATGTATAATGCAAACAATGCATAATTCAGACAGTGTAATGCATTCAACGCATAATACAGACAATGTATATTACAGATAATGTATAATTCAGACAATGTAGTCTATATTGCAGACAATGCATAATACAAACAATGCATACTCATCGCAACCATGACTAACTATCTCGCCAGTGAAAATACTGACATTTTTGCATGCATACCGAAACCTTAAGAATTGCATTCTATCTGTGCCTGTCTCTTTCTCTGTACGTCTCTCAATCTGCTTGTAGCCTATCTTCATTTTCTGTTTGAATTCTAGTCAGTATTTTACTATCGATCTGTCAATTAGACTTCTCTTCTGTTGCTGTGTTCGATGAGACATTCCAGTCTCTGTCTCACTGATTGAGGAATATTATTATGTGCCCTGCTCTGTAGTCTGCACGGCTGCCAGTCATATACTGTTCCTACAATTTGCTGGCTTGACGATCTCTCGACTATAAATTTGTGAGTTTTTTATGATTATTTTTGTCTGCAAGATATGATTGCAGATTATACCAATTGACACTGTAGGACTCAAAAAAATTGAAGTTAAGCAAAGACTATCGCAGTTATAGGCTAACTGAACATGTTATTGTCATCATCCATGGAAAATAAACTTATCTTTAGTCAGCTTAGATATTTATCGCATCGTAATTCGCAAATGATTTGCAAGGCAAATTTAAGAATACACAATGAATTTGACTTGTAGTTGAGATCATGCAAAGCCGGACCTCGCTTCTACAAGGTGTCGAAAGACTCAACAATGGCGTGCCGAGAAGGGTATAATTGACTTTCAAAACTTTCATGTATTTCCTGTCGACTCCCATGGCTAAAATTATACACCGTTGTTAAATAATTATACACCGTTGTTAAATAATTATTTTCCCTTTAGCCAGACAAATGTTTCGACTGATTGCCAAGCCGCTATTTGCGTTGTTTTGTCGAAAGTGCAGTTTCGTGCTCGTCATTAATTTTTCCCACTCTGGACGCTGTCAACTCAAGTGCAGCAGTCAGCGACTACATCTCATTCATTCACAGTGAACGGCGGCGCCATGATACTTGCCGTCCACTGTCGCAGCGTGCGGCCAATCCGGTAATACAATTAGAAATTTAATCAAAAACTTCCCCTCGGGCTCCTTGCTTTTCACCATCGCGTCTACCAATCACCAAAATGGCAAATTCATTATCTCTTGGAAACGACGACGACGACAACGACTACAAAAGAGAATTGCTTTAATAAAGAAAAACCTATAGCTATTTTAGATGTTCAACGCTGCTGCTTCTGATTTTAATTATTTTTAATATGAAGACAACCACAATGGGCTTAGAGTCTATAGATACTAAATCTCAATTCCATTAGTCGTTGCCGGTATCTGAAATGTTAAAAAATTCATTTCAATCAGTTAATCAATCTTTACAACAGTGATACAAGCACACAGTTTGCAGAATTCGTATGCAGGTTGTCAATAGGTAAACTCAAAGGAACATAGGGCCTAACTATGCTTCCGCTAAACAGGATTTCTCTATTTACATCGGCAATTAATCAATTAGTTGGCCTATACATTGATGGTCACAATTTAATAATAATTATATCTTCATACTGTCATGTTATAAAATATAAAATGTCAACTGTTGATTTTACTGGGAGCGTAGGCTAATGCTCCTCGTAAGATTTGATTTGTCCAAGCCACAATCAAACAGATCTTGCAGCTTGATGTTATAGTTGACTGAAGTGAGACACACACACACACGCACACAGACACACACACATACACACACACGGATGGTTTTCTAGTTCTGTTATTTCGATCAGTCATGCTCACTAAATTCAAACCATTTCAAAAATAACGACACGTGCCCAGGACCCACTACTAGATTCAGATTCTTAAATAATTCCATTGTTCCAATACCAATAAAAATAAATCATAGAAACGTAGCCTAATTACCAACTTGGGAAATGAGCAATTTAAATAGTTGATGAGCGTTAGCGATCGGCCGGGAGCTAGATAGAGATTACTGGGATTCATGAGATTCGGCCAAAAATCGTCAGCTCAATTGCATTAATTATGTCGCAGATTAATAATTAAACCGTGAGGTTAGGCTACACACATGCATCTCTATATACAGCAGGTTTTTTCTATCAATGGTGAGAATCAAATTTATATTTTTTACAAGATGCAACTGATTATGTTATCAATTTTGAAACATGCAGTGATCATATCATTGATAAATCAGCCTTAGTCGCCATAAAGTCTACATCCACATAACTCATCAAAACTGTATTACTAGCATTAGAAGAACCGACATCTGACTAAAACTAAGTAAAGAACTCTGCTGTTGATCATTATTCTGAAATGTAATAACCATAAAAATTACTGTAATTTTAGTAGATATATTAGCCCTAGCCTATTGGCCATGATAACTGCTTATCGGAAAATCGAATCGAATCGAATCAGCATGATCAATTGTGCGACATATTTTAAGTGCATGCCTCGCATCTAATTAACCTGTTAGGCTATATTGAAAATAGGAAATGAAACTGTACATAAAATGAACTGACAAATTGACGAACAGTTACTGTTATATGATATTTGAATAATTAAGCTTACTTATTTTTAAAGATGTCAAGGTCTTCAGCGGCCATAAGATGTTGCTAAACTTCTGGAATAAATAAATTCTATGAACATGATCATTTAATCGTTTGTCAGAATGTTGGTTGCGTCAGCTATAGATCTACTGCTATAAAACTAGTTGAAGAATCGTTTCTTGACGAAGGCTATTATAGTTCGCATGGTTCAAGTATCCATCATGTTTCAGTTTTTACTGATGATGGGAGCAGAATGTTTTGCAAGTCTGATTTAACGACAGGGATTGTTTTTCGTTCCTAAAATAATCTGAGGCGTTAACAAAGTGGGTCACTGAAGCCGAATCTGGCTATATGTACCATCAGGTGCTATCAGATGCTATCAGATGCCATCATAATATAATATCATATGCAATCAGGTGCTATCCAGTGCAATCGGCTATTGCATTGCCAAAGATGGCGACGTTTCTCATGACACAAAAACCAGATGAAGGCGATTGGATGACTGGTACAGAAGCTGCTGTCAAAGCGCGTCCCCTGTCGGCGGCCATCTTATGTCGACCACCCCTGCCGCCGATCGTATGACTTATTTGACGATGCTCTCTCATCTTCTCTTCGTGTACTTTCTTCTTCCTGTTGTTTTCACCTTAACCTTGTTAGACTGAATTTGCGTGTGTGGACTTAAGTCACTTAACGTTAAGTTCGTCCCTTACTCTGCCTGGTTGGTAACGGTCGCCAAATCAATGAAAGTGCATGGCATCCTAAAGTCAATGTCCGATGCTGGTGTGCGCTGTGTAGGCTATATAGTAGGCTACTTGCATTATAACTAAGAGAAGCGACATCAGAAAGAAAGCAATGGAGAAGGGTGGCCATGAAGATCGCTAGAGTTCAACGAAGTGACAGCACAATGTGACAAGGTGACTTGCATCAGGATGGGGCATAATTCAGGCAGCGGGTGGTGGTGTGAAGATAGCAATCGCGAGTCTAAATTTATAAATATTATACGGACTTATGTTAGGAAACTGTATAGCACTTGAGAAACGGGCATAATATAGGCTATCCATGGACATATTCCATCCGACATATTCCCGAATATGCTACTTCGGACATAGATCTATTATTTCCCCCACGCTGGACAAATTATCCCTTTGCAGAATCAATTTGCGCCAATTCCGTACGTAGGCTAATAAATTCCGTTAATTGTTTATTCATTAAACTCACTGGTGATCATGTTCAACATATCCACAAGAAATATCATGATTAGACTCAGGGGCGGATACAGAAACTTTGGACGGGGGGAGGGGCAAAAATTCTTTGCCTTGGGTGTGGAATTTTTTTTGTATCAGCCAAAAAGTTGATGACTTTTTAAAAGATATTTGGTCGAAATTTTGGGAAAAGTATACCATCTTGTACGCTAAAAAAGTTGATCACTTTTTAGTCATCCAGTCCAAAATAATGTCCTCATTATACGTTGTTCGAAAGCTAGTTCAAACCAAATGGGGGGCTCGATACATGGGCAGTTCTAAATGGGGGGGGGCATGGCCGGATTGGCCCTCCCCTGGATCCGTCCTTGATTAGACTCACTATTTATAATTTGATTATCAAACGGTGAACCGTAGTTTAGTTTGATGAATTAGCCAAATTCTATCCTTTTAATGTCGTATAGGCTACTTTACGTTTGTAAGGAGGCAGTCTACCAACGTCTATGATAACGATTAATTATCAATCCGACTTCTATTCAAGCACAGAATTAATCTCATCAATCGAACTTTTTCTTAAGCAAAGAAAGTCTTTCATCAATCCAAGCATCAGGCGTATTGAAGAAACAGAGAATTATATTCATCAGTGTTGCAACTTCTATTTAAGGAAAGAATTATTTTCATCAATCCAACTTCCGCTTTCAACAGAGAGCGAGTGATAAACCTGAGTGTGCGCGAGAAAATGGCCGTGACCATAACAAATTATTATACCAACCGTAACCGATGAAAACAGCAGAATAATCTGACGTTCTCGTGTCCGCCAGAAATAAACCTATGCTTGAAAATTTGCAACACATCCGTTTTATTGCGTGTGGCAAGATCATTCTTTATTTCATACAAACTGCTTCAAGGTATTAGCATCCTTTTTGAAATGTGATTTAAGGTAGGTCTACTGCATGGCGAAACCCATAGGGACATTCAGCATTGCTTGAGAGTGGTACAGATGGGGGGGGGGGAGATTTCCGGGGAATATGACCTATTCGAATTATTGGCGGAGAATACATGTCGGCTACGGTTGAAAACATCCGCAGGGAATTATACATGTATGTCGAATGCCATGGCATAGTATGTTTTTCGCACGTGACATTTTTCTTTTCTCAGATTTAATTCTGTCAGTTGAGAATCAGAGAATGCTAGCGTAAGCTTACATGGATACGTCATTGTACCGTGCAACGATAAAATGGATGCATTGGTGACTGAAACGAATTAGAACACACCTGTAAGCATGATATGAAAACTTGATTTCTCTTATTTGGTCGCAAAAATAAACAACTTTGATGATTGACTGATTGGTTGATTGATGCAAGAAAGCAATTTATTTGCAGATCTTGTAGCTAAATGGCATTTTTTAAACTTAAGAGCTTATTGTAGGCTATAGGGCTATGGTTAGGACAATGGTTAGGGTTAGGGTATATTCTGCAGATAGCTTATTATCTCGAAGATAAAGTATAATTATTATGAAGACCAATCATGTGGCACACAATAATTTACTCAATATCGAACCAGTGACCTTCAGCAACTGAAGACTACAACGTTACCACTCAACACCGCTGTCACTTAGTTGATTGCGTGTGCGTTGCTCATATGGACGACAGTGTCGCATGACTGCTGCTGCTGCTGCTGATGCTGCTGCTGCTGCTGCTGCTGCTGATGCTGATGCTGGTGGCCGACTCTCTGTCTCTGTCTCTCTTTCTCTTTCTCTTTCTCTTTCTCTCTCTCTCTCTCTCTCTCTCTCTCTCTCTCTCTCTCCCTCTCCCTATGCTCTCTGTCGTGCAGAAACGACATGTCATTCCGTGGTTCCTGATTTTCGACTACATCATCCTTGTTGTCATTCGTCAGCTTCAGTAGCTCTCATTCTTTCTTTCGTTGTTTCAGCCATACATAACACATTCAAGTGTAAGAGTAAACAATTATTATTATTGTATTATCTAGAAGCGCAAAATAATTACTCTCTGCAGCGTTCCCATTATCAAATCACATTGTCAATTTTACACCGTCTCTCGGATACGTATTGCCCTATACATGTAGGCCTACACAAACGAATTTTGTCTAATTGAATTTATGTTTTGCCTGATCGTGCACTACGTGCAGTCATTAACGCCATGCATAATGCGCCCGCCGAACCGGTATTAAAACATATCTAAATAGAATTCACGGATTTTCTTTGTCCGTGCAAAAGTTCTGTATATCGTGTCGATGCGAAGTCCAGCTGATGCTTGGGTCTGCCTGACGTTTAACGCACTTTGGCGACACGGCAGTAGGTTCCGCTGGTAATTGAAATGGAGTATATGCCGGAGGTTAGGCTATAACCATTAGACTAGCACGCCAAGGATCCAGTGTCGACCGAAAACAGAGCTGAATTTTGCCAGATCCCAGTCTGACGTAAGACTTCGACGAATTTAAAATCTAATGTCAACTGATGACTGCTTTGCGTTTCGTCATGCATTCAGGCTGTCTCTGTTTCTCTGTAGGGTGGGGTGGGGTGCGGTGCGATGGGGTGGGGTGGGTTGGGGTGGGGAGCGGGCGGTTTGGGAGCCGGCAGTGAGGGTGCATGAAGAAAGTAAGGAATTGGCGGGGACCGGGGCAAAGCCTAAATTTCCCTGGCAACGCCGGGTACCCCAGCTAGTGATATAATAATTGCTGACTTCTAGATGAAAGAAAAAATATCATAGGTCTAACTATTTTTCAGTCTAATCTTTGGATCGTTTGTGTGGGAATAAAAAAGCTTCGATTCTGGCCTCGAATGTTGTAGGCTATGTATTTAATTCATGCCGAGCCATCAATGAAACAGCAGCATCCCATGTGGTTTCTATCCATCGCTATCTCGACGGTTTCCATCAGTGCTTAATCAATTTTTCACGATCGTCCGACAGGAAGCATGGTGTCGCTACAACTTGTTCAATAAGTCACTTAATGAAACTGCGGATGATATAGAACTAACGCGCCATTCGTTCGGACATACAAAGACGCGAGACTAACCGCAAAGCTGCGATTGATTGACGTTCGAATCGATTCAATGAATGGAATTAAAGCGTTAAAGGAAACGCAAGCCTAAACGTCAGGCCATTCATTTGTCGGCCGCGGCCGCTGGGATGCCGCAAGGGCATAGCCTACGTGAATAGCCTAATATGTTGCGATTATGTTTCTTTTTCGACTTGCCTGACCTCGTTATTACATGTACATCTGCGATCTGAATAATGCGCTATATAAAACGAAGTTATCCATCATTAAGTAAATCAAGTTTTGGATATATATAATATATATATATATATATATATATATATATATATATAATATATATATATATATATATATATATAAGCAACATGTCCAAACGATGGAAGTTGGCTATCAGATATTTTGATAATATGTCTGCTCCATAGATTGTTTACGTGTGATGTTATCAGCTTCCGTTTCGTTCCTTTGACTTCCAGGTCAGATCCGCTTCCGTCGTCTTAATTCACCGTCTATAAGTAGAGTAGACTATTATACTATTATACTATTATAACTGACCATCGATCAGACAACGACCTTATAAAAAGGTTATCCCTGTTGTGCAACTGTTGCTATGAATAGTCGCCCTATTGAGTAGGCCTATATTACACACACGCATATTTATAGGCCTATATAATATACCTTCTCAGATGAATATTGACGAGCAAATAGTGGCCTTGCCTAGACTATATTATATATATATATGTTGCTTCCCAGAACGATTGCATTTCGTCAAATTGATTGTTGCTTCATCTTAAGCAAAAATCCTCTCAGATCCAAGAGATTCAAAGCAAATAATGTCAGTAAACTAAATTTATCTTATCTTACTGTCTAATAAGTTACCATTCTTCTAACAAAATTGACTAACTCTAGAAGATTAAATGCGTCTTAGAGTAAACTCTCAAGGGATGTGTTCCAATATCGAAGATGCCATTATGCTACTCTAGCACAGTGAAATAAATTTAAGCCACAAATAAATGTATATTGCTGTTTTCCAGTCTCTTCAGCGAAGACCTCTGCTGTTTCCGGAGAAGGGAATTCTCCAAATGGGGCCAGAGGATAATTGTACCTTTACATCCGTTCGAAGAGAGAGCAACAGCAACAACAGCACGTCTAAGTTGAGTTTATAATGTCAGCAAACTAAACAGATTGATTGTACGAATAATGTTTTCGAGTAAGAAATCCGCAATGTAATAATCTAGAATGTCGACAATTGATAGTACATTTCCACTCTCTTGAATGCAGGGAAACAAAAACAAGCAACTTAAACCATGAGTGAGATAGCAAGATTATAAGGGAGATTTAAAAAATGAGAACGAGACAGCGACAGAGAGAAATAGAGAAAGAAACAGACAGGCATGAAATTTTCGAAAAAGAATCACTTTCACTGAAGCTACTTTATATGTCTACTGGTTTCAGGATTGACTATTATTACTGTTTCATGCCATGTGCATGCATGGGGTTGCTTCTTTATTAGGCTAATGCAGATAATTCTGCTGGCAACGGGTTAGATCTCTTTTTTGTGTTTCACGTTTAAAATGCGAATTGGTTCAGGCTTATTCTAAGTCACGGCATCAATTGTTGGTTGTGTTCAGTTGACCTTTTATGCATGCTGTCTATCTCTTTAGAACGGGTTCCAGTTGTGGAATGACGGTCAGCGCCCTATCCCTGGCGTCCGTGTAGCGCTGGGAATGTTCAGCTGCCATCTTATCGAAACTCCTTTCCATCTCTTCCCGACGCCGTCTCATCGTCTCCAGGGTCCAGTCGGCCGTCTCCAGTGCGTCCCGGGATTTCGTCACCTCCTTCGACGGCTCATCTCGGAATGATGGATACCGATCCTCTGCACCTCCACTGAATCGCGAAGCCATGGACTGACGAAGAAAGGTGGAGCGATGGTCTCGGTGGTTTCGATTCCTACTCAGCCTACTTCTGCTCTTCCTTCAAAGTCAGATATCGCTTTTGGTTTAACCGCGGATTCGTATTTTGTCGATGTAACTTTAAGGACAAGACTAGCCCAGATGACTTCTCCAAGAGCTGAGCGAGAAACAGATACATTCAGCAAAGCTTGTATAGGCTACGATACGGCACATACACACCTATTCAAAATATATACATCATTACACATAATATAAGGCATATATATATTTGATCAAAAGTAACCAATTATATTATTGGACTCAATGGGCTGAAAACTTAACTAGGCTATAGTTTTATCGAGCGTTGTAGTGCATATAATTAATTTTGTAGATCTACATAAGCTTATATTATATATATATATATATACCATTTTTCAAATCAAGCCTATGGAAGAACGCTGATAGTAGGCCTATACCTATTGTGCTTTACTGGTAATTTTCACTTTAAATGATTACACAAATTGGTACATCACTCGATCAAGTGTAGAACTACCGGTACACTACAATTTAGTAATCATATGTAGGCCTAAATCACAAACTTTCTTATAGACCTAAATTGGACAGTTAGTGTATAGGCGTATTAGGCCTACTTGAAATTTATTTTAAAATACACTGAACTCTCTTCTGTAGAAAGTTCATCATTATTTCTCTTTAGTGTACATGTAGGCTAGCTATTACAAGCCTAGTGCTGCAGCATTTCTGCATAGAAAGTATTTTTAATTTGATCACCATCACCTCGTTTCCATTCACACTGCAGCGTTCGCTTAATTGCACAAGTCACGCGTCGGCTATATTACATTATATGGTTTGCAACAGTTACTGCCGTGTTTGTATACAGGACAATGTGCTACTTAATGACGTAAGCTTATAATAGGGCCTATATTTGTGGCAGACGCACCTGTATATTTGTTTTCCCAGTTCTTGATTTCGTAGACTTCCTAGACGAGTGTGGCTGCTGCTGATCCTATATCTTAAACCGGATTCTGCGACCAGACACTGCGACCAGACACTCGATCGTCTGCAACTAGACACTCGATCGTCTGTCTCCAAGTACACAGTTCGATCATTTACCTAAGCAACCCTGGCAGCCTGAGGACTGCGCCCACGGCAATCAGCTCTGCAGTTGTCCGGTGCTAATATGAAAGTAGGCCTATCTAGGCGGATGCCAATCGATCGATAGCCGAAAGAGCAATCCTCAGGCCTATGCAAATGCAGCAACCGCAGGCCTAGGCATTTACATGGTCGCCTGCTAGTCAATAACAGACCTACGAATTTGGAAGTCATTTAGGTCGGACTATAATCATGTAGGCAGGCATATTGATTGTCTGATAGCCTATCGCTATAGCCTCTGATACTGTTTCAGCAGCCGATCATTATATACCTGCAAAGTTCTCGAAGCCTGCCGGAAAAGATCGGCATGTGCCTTTTATTGCTGCATAATATTCATTCCAAGTTTTGTGTTGCAATCATGATCTGCATTGGCCTACTTATACTTTTTAGGCTATATGATAGTAAAAGGATAACATAGAATATAATTATTACAAGCGGATGACGTCAATTAAACGAGGGCTAGGAAATTCGATTAGAAACTTATAAGATCTAATAATCTAGGCCTAGTTTGGTTTGTTTCAGGTTCAGGGTGAGAATTGACGGTGGGAGAGAAGGGGTTCAATCGTCTCAGTCTTTCTTAGAGACACATTGCACCTGGTGACCTAAGTCTGTTTACGCACCACAATTCCAAGTAGATCACCCCCAGTTATTTTGCAGCAATTCTCACACTGGCATTAATGCTGTAGCCAGCACTTTATTTCGGGTGGTCTTTTTCCGACTTTTTGCGAAATTTTCTGACGACATTTTTTAGTCATCGCCTGCTTTTATTACCTTTTTTGGCTCGTAATACGTTCACGGCGGTAAAAAACAGCATTTTCGGCGATTTTACATTGCACACTGTAGTTCTTGCATGCATGCGCTAGTAAATGCATAATTTTATTTTGGCACTTTTTCATTGGGAGGGGGGGTTCAAGCACCCAAATTATCCTCTAGCTATACGGCCTTGCACACTGGTCAGGCTAATGCGCAGTAACGAAGACATTATATATATGTCACCGGTATCCTTCATGAGATAGACCTAGCCTACAAGTTTAGGCAAAATTTTTGTAGGCTAGGCATACAAAGGGCTAAGTTAGTAAAGTTAGTTACTATTTACTAAGTTAGGTCCTTTTGTAAACAGTTACAGTCCGTGCTATTCACGCCTGAGAAAGAGAAATGTGAACGAACTGTTGCGTGTTATTGTGATTAGACCGACACTTTCAAGGTGACCTCACAAAATTTACATGTAGGCCTATAATAATACGCATGCAGTGTTTTCAGCGTCTTTCACCTCGTTCGTTTAATTGCTGTTGCCACAGGTGCTATGCCCTTCCTTCCTCAGGTGTCGATCCGACGTGTCGACTGCATGGCTGCTGCAGACTAAGTGCAGGACGCACGCCAAACGATAATCTCACCAAGACAACTGCAATTAATAATTTGCGTCAGGATATACATGTATGTGGTTAAAGGAACCGCTTGATTACCAAGTGCTTGCCGTGTTCCAGAATAGCTTATAGACTTAGCCCTATATATATATATATATATATATATATATATAATATTATATATGTATATATATATATATTATAAAGTATAAAATTATATATATAGTCTACAGCGTGAAACACATTAGACCTACATATACATGCAACCATAACTTATTAGCCTATGCACACATACTAGGCCTATAATAGGCAGGCATATTGTATATACACCGTGGTTCAAAAAAAACTAAGCCAAATTGTTTTGCATATATCTCAAATACCCGATGACATATCAAGCTAATATTTTCCAACTAATTAGAGAAGTGGACCAAGAATATGATTCCAAAATTTCATGAGACACAGTTGAACGGTTAAAAAGATATGAATTTTTAAACTTCATATGCCGAAATTTCAGTTTACAAGCAATTTTCTGTCAGGTTCAATAAAATGTTCTCTTATATCTCTAATGCCTGATGATTAATCATTCTAAAATTTTCCAGATAAGTAGAGAATTGAACTGACAATATGATTACAACAGTATGGTTTTATTATTTAATTAATTAAGATGCTCAAAATGTCCTCCTGCTTGCACGCAAGCCTGGAAGCGCTGGCGCCATGCATTACGCAACAGCATCGTCGATTATCCTCTGGTCCAGGCCTTCCCACAATTCCAACAAGCGCTGGTTGCTTCAGATCGTTTAGATCATGGATTGTTGTTTGGTAGATTCGGTCTTACATCACGCTCCACACTTTATAATTAATTAATTTTACTTCATCATCCCTGAAGACCAAAATTTGGAACTATCAAGCATCGAAACCGCAACGAACACCATAACAGACTTGCTGAAAACAGACATTTCCGGGGATCAAGTTTAAATATTCATATCTTTCTATGCGTTCAAATTTATGACATGATATTTTGGAATCCTATTCTTGGTTCAATCCTCTAAATATCTGGAAAATTTTGGTATGATTAATTATCAGGCATTGGAGATATGAGAAAACCAGTTTAGCTTACTTTTTACTGAATCTGGCAGAAAATTGCTTGTAAACTGCAATTTTGGCATATGAAGTTGAAAGATTCATATCTTTTTATCCGTTCAATTTTATCTCTTGAAATTTTGGAATCATATTCTTGGTCCACTTCTCTAAATAATTGGAAAACTTTAGCGTGATGTGTTATCAGGCATCAGAGATATATGAAAAACAATTTGGCTTAGTTTTTTTTGAACCACGGTGTATATATATATGACGCACATAGATGCCTGCTTTTATCTTCAGTATAGCCTGCCAAACTCGAAATACAGACTTATAAATACTACTACTATTGTAGTCTACTGACACATGGGCTAGGCATGCTTGGTTTTTTTAAGTCGGATAGATTATGTTGTAACTAACGACTGTGGCACAGTTGAACTTATCTTTTGCATGTGTAGGGCCTATTGCCTATTGCAACTATAGACCAATAGTTGCAGAACGTTCCTTAAAATCATTGTAAAATATTACTTCACCAAAGTAGCAACTGTTGGAAGCATAATATGCCCATAGCTGCAGTAATCGAGAGTATTCGCGAGTAGGCCTATGTCAGATTGTCAGAGTGTAGGCCTACTAACCTCATAAATGTTTGTGTTTGGCATAACAGAAAAATTACCTGCAGACAGGCATGTAGGCAAGGCAACTCTACACTGTCTACAGTGTAGACTTACTCGTCTCTATTTTGCCACTATAGCCCTTCAGTCGTAGACTCATAAAACTATCTATAGAAAACTCTATCAGTGCCGCCGTTCGCTGCGGTCAGCTGCCCGCGGTGACTATCTTGTTCCTTTTTGTCGTTACGCTACTTAGCAGCGAAGAGCTTATTCAGTGGTGGGTCCAGCGATCTGGAATGGCCTCCCTGCGGCTCTCCGTTCTCTTCCCCGTGACTCTGCTGGGTCTTTCTACCGTGTTCTCAAGAACTTTCTTTTTACCAGGCCTGGGTTGGGAGCGCTTCTGAGTAGAGATCTTGAAGGGGCGCTATATAAATTTATGTGATTTATTGATTGATAGAAGCCTAACCTCTATCTGAAGTGGATGGGCCTAGGCCTATACAATGTATAGTCTCTTCTTATCTTGGAGAACCTTTTGTCTATAGGACTGCTACAACATTTAAATGTTGACAAAAGAAGTGTGGGGCATTATCAAGAAGAAATAAACTGAGGTTTCTTAACGACATAATATTTATGGTTGCAATAATTATAATAGACTGACGGAATCAGTTTTATAAATTGGGAATTATCTAATTGGGGGAAGGGGAGTTTAAACCCGTAGGTATAGGCCTACGCTCTAAAAACGCCCATGCAGCAGTGTTGAAACTGACTCAATAAATTATTATACAGTGAATAGGGGATCTGCCTCGACTACTAATTGCAGAACATGCACAATTGCACAATTGCACAATTGCAGATGGCGCCGCAGTCAAAAGAAATGGAACTTCATCCATGGAAGATAAATCCTTGGTCCTCCTACTCATTACTACGGATTCTCCGCAGCCAATTTTCCTGCTCGGATGCAATTGAACGCATTCTATTTTTTGCTCAAACTGATTAGAAAAAGATAGTCCCGGTGTAAAGGTTTCAGATTACCCCCTCCTAAACATTACCCCCCTGAAAACTGTAAATTGGACCAATAATCGCATTTATTGCACTAAAATAATCGGAAAAATCATCCCGCTTCTTGTTTTGGCCTGAAGATTTTCATCCGTCATCCCACTTCGTGGTTTGTTATCAATATTTTCATCTGTAACTAAAATACTAATCGCCGCTGAAGTTTACATGGAGAAAATGACGTCGAGGCTATTATTTTTTCGGATCAAAATATCGATAACAAAACACGAAGTAGGATGACGGATGAAAATCTGCAGACCAAAACAAGAAGCGGGATGATTTTTCTGATTTTATTAGTGCAATAAATGCGATGATTGAAGCAAATCTAGTTTCCGGGGGGTAATCTGAGACCGGTTTCAAGTTACCGGGGGGTAATGTTTAGGAGGGGGTAATTTGAAACCTTTACACCGGCTCCCGTTTCGATCGGTATCACTACGCCCACAGATGTTGCGTTGGTCGCGAGCAGAAACCAGCGAACGTCTGAGATAAATTATAATTATGGCGATGCAGAAAATGTAATTAGGCCTAATTACTGAATCTGAGCAGGAAGAAGATGGAGAATTTAAGACTCATAACCGTGGCTAAAACGGTAGGCCTATTATGTCTACATATATCCTTTACAGTGGCGCGCAATAGCGGAGCAAGCCATAGCAAATTGCAAATGCAGCAATGCTCTAATAAAAAGCCTTTGCCATGGCCGTTTTTGCCATTTGCAATTGCACAGATTCTGCCACAAGTGTTGCCCGGTAGCCTATATATATATATACAGGGTGGCCCAAAAAAAGTGATAACACCTCGTAGCAAATGGTCATTTAATATAATTGAATCAATATAGCGTGTTGTAATTTACTGTCGTATGCCAAGTAGTAATTACGCTATACTCATAAAACATGTTCAGTGTGTCCCCCTTGCTTCTCAACAACTTTTGCAAGCGAGAAACACCAACTGATACCATGATACCTCAGCTGAAAAGTTCACGTTCTCGTATGTCTCCTTTCTGGTACTTAATAATTAAGTACCAGAAAGGAAACATACGACAATTATTGTCTTTTCTTTGATTCAACTGATTAAATACGACCATGTTGAGAATTAACTCGCGTGGCAAAGGTGAATATCTTGGTGTGTGTAAACCAGATGGTTCGTACACTTCTGTCATTAGGAAACCGTTCAAGTAGCTGCTGACTGCGTTGCAAAAGTTTCAAATTGCAATTTTCGTTGAGTGTCTGCCCGATCACACACTTGTTCGTTTTTAGCTGTAAATATTGCCTTACAATACGTTGCACCGAAGTCCGTGATGTACCCGTGTCTCTTTGAATTTCCCAGATCAGCTCACTCACCCGCTAAATGTTCTGTCGTGTTCTAGCAGACTTTGGTCGACCACTTCCGCGTTTACGTTCTGTTGTACCGTCATTATCAATTTATTTAATAACCCGACTGACCCTATAGGCTTGGTGTGGAAACTCATTTTTCATTTGCCTTGCACTCCAATGTTTCTCAATTCGCAAATTTTTAATCAGAATACGGTCTTCTGTTGTGATTTTTGTCATTCTTGTTGAAATATCTTCAGAACACGCAGAAGTTGACGAATGGCATATAAAAAATAAAAATGTTGACCGGAAGTTGTCGTAATAATGACATCATATGACTAAACAGTTAAGCAAGTAAATTAGTGAACTTTTTCAGCTATTATGGATATAGTCTAAACAGATTTGAACTAATTATAGTACATTATACGAGACGTTATCCCTTTTTTGGGCCACCCTGTATATGTATATATATATGTATATATATATATATATATATACGTGTATATATCCGCGTTTGATCAACGTACGTAGGCCCAATGATTAGGGTAGGCCTACTGCAGATGTGAGTATGTGAGCAAGCAGCCTTCATGTGCATCTCACAAGCGCATGCACATGTAGACTACAACTCAATTAATTAATTCATTCATTCATTTCAATAATTCATATAGGCTAACGCCTCTTAAAGAAGTCCGCTCAGAGGCGCTCCCAGTTCAACCACGGTGAAACAAAAAAGTTTTAATTCATCGAATGAATTTTATTGCGCTTCTTAAATGGGACTTAGTTATTTATCAGTGGCACTCCCAACCGGGGAGGGGCGGCGGTAGAGTAGGCTACGTGGTCTAATATTATGGATAACACGTTGGCGTAGAGATAGAGAGGTAGCGAGTTCGAGCCTGCGTTGGGCGGACGTGTTTAGTTTGTAGGCTGCTATTTGCGCCGATTATTGCAGGTTGTCTGCTCTGTTAGTTGGCCTATAGTTATACGATTTGTGTATGTCTATTCTGTTATTTGCGTTCTTGGAATTGTTTAAACTGCATAATTGTAGCGTAGGCATATATACAGTAGGCCTATACACTGTAGGCCTAGTCCTAATTAACCGGCTGCGTTGCAGTGCGCGTTCTGTCCTGTCAACCGGATTGTTGAATAACCGAACATTATTTAATTAGTCCTTCGAACATCGCTGACGCACCGCAACTGCATCTAGATCCTTCACTTCATCTGCACCTCGAATATGGAACAATCTTCCCTCTGACATCAGAAACTCCACATCGCTGACAACTTTCAAGAAGCATCTGAAAACTGAACTTTTACGCAGGCATATCTTGACTGACTTTTCCTTGCTCCGATCGCGAGTGCTTCTGATCGAATCGTTGCTACAGTTTTTTAAATCGATTGCTTACGAACCCATGGCACTTAAATCTCTGCATATTATTATTATTAAACAAAAAATATTAGGCTACCTCAGCGAGGCCAAAAGAAAAAAATCTTAAGATGAGAGAGGATCGAATGCCTGAGAAGGATTATAGTAGCCTATAGCCTATTAGAAAGTGAACGATTAAGCGTAATTAAGGGGGGAAAGCCATTTCTTGTCGATGGTCACAATCTAGGCACAACGAAATGATCGATAGCCTAATTAGCCTAATGACGCGTTTAGCAAAAACAAATTTTGCACGAGAGCGAGGGTAAGGAGTCTCGTGATATTATGGAATCTTGTCAATATTTTTGCTAAGGCTTGCCTGCAGCTAGGGCACTCGTAGGACTACCACTCGAGCAGCGGGGTAGCCTACAAGTTGAAATTTAGTTGTCGTGACCATAGACATCTCATGAAGAGTAACAGTGGGATATAGACCTTTTCACGCGGGAACCGTTACTATGGTAATAGTGCCCCATGGTGCATCACGGCTCCCGCGTGATTTCCGTGTATGGCAAAAGCCTAATAGATGGAAAAAGCTGTTTTTGTTGTTGCCAATTCTTTAAGTAATTTTTAGATGCCATGTAGTCGGGCTGAGGAAATACAGTAAAAAAATTCGCTTTCCTTTAACTAATATTACGCGTGTAAATCGCTGGATTGTAAAACTTGGACGTCTAGCTGTCACCGCCCGCCGTCCGCCGAAGGCACCCGACTCAATGGGATGCATCAACCGAAACAGCACGCCCGTATAATAAATTATGTGTTGCTCAGTTTCTTAAAGATATATTTCTACTTTCAAGATTATCTATACCGGGACTTTAATACCACCCGTAACATTTTTACACTTACAGCTCATTTGAAGGGCCTCGCATGATTTATAAAGCTTGCGCTAAACGTCTACGTTTGTTTACGTTTAGTGTGCTTCTGGCAGTCTCGTGAGGGGCCATAAGCTTCAAGTAAAATCAACTGTTGTGTTGATATATTATAATATGACTGTCTGAAGATATATTATTAGGCCTAGATGGCCAGCATGCATTCTTGAAGTGGTGATAACTTGATAAGTCTTGAGTGGAAAACCTAGGAAGTGATTAATTCTGAGGCAGATGATGGTGGATGATTGATTGGCAGTGATGGTGCATTGAGGAACCGATTAGTGTAAAATTAAGAAGGAAGATTGTTCCAAGATGTTGTGCAGTGCTGAATCCACTTGATGAATGTAAAGAATGAGGAAGGATGTTTTGGTGGAATGGGTTGGTTTGATGGTGAAAAATCAATTAGACATTTTGGCAGCTGTGTTGTTGGGAGGTTTTGGTTAGTGATAGGACATCGAAAATAACTGATTGAAAGGCCATTACCAAAAAGTTTTTTTACATAAACTTTTATTCAACAAAATGATATTTATACAACAAACAGTAGTAATCTGTACATGGCCGATTTAGTGTGATAAGTTCACCTTTCAGATTAAACAGAGAAATTGACAGATCTATATTACACTAGTCTAGGGCCTATATTTTATTGCTAACAAGTAAGCCAGCAGATGACGAACTGGACGTTGAATATGTTCCAAAGATCTTTGTTCAGCCTACAGCCAGAATTACCCAGTCAAGACTGAGGCATGTTAAATTGACAGGCACACACACGGTGTAAACTGCAATTACCGGAAAAAACAGGACATGGCTTACCAAATTACTGAACATGTGAAGTACTTTTAAGACATACAAAAAAAGAAATCAAGCACAATAAGACCAGACTGGGACCTGCAGCTGAATTCTTTCTAAAGTTAATAAAACTGTGTCAAAATCCAGGAATAGGAGACCTGTCAAACCAATTTCACATCAGTTGCAGCAATATTTCATCTGTGGAATGACAAGAGCAGTGCACACTGCTTTAATCCAGTTTTGAATTTAATCTTGCTTTGGCAGTGGTAGCAGGGCTGAAATTGGTTTGAAAAAGTTGCCGGGTCTACTTTGGCGGACGAGCCTTTGAGCCAGAAAATGTTCGGCCAACCTTTTTTGTCATTTGCCCAACATTTGTCAAATTCCTTTAATTTTTACCTATTTTGGCTCCAAATTGATAAACACGTGACCTAGCTGAGACCCAGCACCAGCAGGTCCCGAAATTCAATGCCGGGTCACAGACCCTGATTTTTGTGCTATACCTCAGCTGGTCTGCATGTGGAACGGATCCATTACAACAAATTGCTAAGCTGCTATATTCTCGATTTCATGCCTAGTAGCAGCATTTTAAAATCAATCAATCAAACAGAATTTATATAGCGCCCTTTCAAGGTACCTACTCAGAGGTGACCCGGCAGAGATCAAGCGAAAGAAGTCTTCAACAGTTTGTGAAATTGAGAACAGTTTGGGAGGTATCGCATAGTCAAGGGGAACCTATTCCAGGTTGTTGGACCTACCACAGAGAATGAATCCAAATTGCAGTGCATTATCTTCTGAAAGAGTTGTATAGGTGGATTTTGCTTATCTGCATGCATGGCATCGTAAAAGATCTATGCAGTAATGCGGCCTTTTCAAGATTCATTCCACAAGCCACTCTCACACTGCAATCTTGTTGCTGCTTCCAGTGCACTACTTTCACATTGTGTTACAACCAAATTCTGAAATGTGTTTTTGCATACATGTTTCAAAATTGTCTGTTTCTGAAAAATTGCATAGCTAGAATAGTACAATAATTATTGTCCATTGTTTAATGAAAACCTAAAAGCAGATACTCCACAAAGTTTGAATTCTAGCACAGTAAGTATCACAGCGTCCTGAGCACAGACTTTCAAGTCTGCCAGGAATGCCGAGGTGTGGTTTTTCCTGATTTCGGTTCACCAGGCAAGTGTTCTGGACGAAGAGTGACGGTTGGTGCTAGAATTCCACGATACGGTTGATCAAAGTCACAGTCACGTACTTTCCTTGGTTTTCAACCTAAGGACATAACAAACCAAAACACTTTGTAGTATAGATATATTAAAAGAAACTGAAAATAGGTTAACCAGAGGACAGGTCATCAGTTCTCATCTACCAATGCTGAATAAAGTATTTGTCAATTTTAAGATTTGAATCGTTCATTAAGTAGCTTGCTATATGTACAAGAGTAAGTTTTTTTAATTGTACCATTTTTGTGATTGTGTTCATAATATCGAAATCAAAATGTTTCATCCTGTATCCATTCCTCAAAATTAAGTGTAAACAGTTCTATTGAACAAAAGTGCCTAATGAGGTAACATGTACAGAATTGATCATCTTATGCATGCTAGTTTTGTATCTCACTGTTTTAGCTAAAATTTCCTCTTGTACCTTCTACCTTTCTGGTGAATAAACTAAACATATCGGCAATTAATACTTCTTGGAACATTCTATTGTTGTGCGACTGCTTCCATGGCATTACAGTTCAAGGCAAGGATTCAATGTGACCAAGTACACAATAAAAATTTCCAATGTATTCTGAAAATTACACGTAGCATCTCAGGCCCTCAAAGATGACATAGCACATATGGAAAGGTGAGACACAAAACCTACGTGCTCTATGACTAACGTGCAAATAATTACACTTCAAAGACTTACTCGTCTGATAAAAGATTGGTTCCACTGGCACAGCTCAGATGTACACGACTTCTGGTTGTAATGCAGTATTGCGGCAGTCTCAATCTTGAACAGCACAGCAGCACTGTGCTAACACACCTCTCCCTGTCTGGAAAAAGAAATCAATCCCTATACAGATATCTTGACCTAGAGGCCAGCACTAGTCAAAATGGCGCCCCAGACAAACCATACATATGTAGCCTTTTGAACTGAAACCCACTGCATGGTTCACCCCACGTCGCAACACAAATGTTAAAAAAATGGCAAGAGCATTACACTCAACTTAGTATTAAATAATTCTTTCATTTATTCAACAATCCATTTGACAAAACCGCAACCAGTTACAGTGAACAATTATGCAGTTGAAACAATTTACAAGAACTCATTATCACAGAATACATAAATCTTCACTACTAACAGAACAGACAGCCTGCACTATTTTGGTAGATACTACTAGAATTCCACGATACGGTTGTTAGTGGACTAAACTCCGGAAATGTCTTGAAAAATTCGAATAAATGTTGGAATTGAAAACTGTCCAAGAAATTAAAAATCTAAAAACTGTCAAACACAATTTTGGGGAAATGGTGCCTCTAGAAGTCTAGATGTTGCAACTGCCTGTTTTGCCTGTGTTTCAGGCTGGCCCTGATCTTGACTATATTTATACCATGCATGTAATGCAAATTAAAATTTTCTGATAACCATTGACATTTTGATCAAAGATACTGTAGGCTATAACAAAATATTGAGATTGTCCACCAAGATGGTCACCAAGCATCACATTTTGGGCTTACATCAATATGATTGGGAACAACAAACAATTTACAGAATATTATAGTCACAACTCTTACCCGGTCATGCAGTGCGTCGTCGGCCCACTTCGATGCATAAATTTCCTCAATGTATGGGTAATCAACGTCAACTTGCAAACCAACACTATTAAGCTTGAATAAATAACGCTCTCTGACTTCCGTATTCAAAGATAAATAGTAGGAATTCATTTTAAATTAAAGAATATCAGCGGTAAACAATACAAATAATCGCCATACACAACAACTGTTTTGCCATACCTAATTAAATATGCACATATCAATATTAAGAAAGATTACAAATATTTCCCGCCTGAAAAGGTCTATAAGATGTCTATGTTCGTGGCGCACTTGTCTATATCATAGATGTAGCAAAGATATTAGAGTCGTCTACGACTCTAATATCTTTGGATATAGAGCTCTAGCAGGGTTGCCAGGTCGTCGCAAAAGCGCGAGTTGGGCTCCTTTTCAATGCGCTCGCGACTGAAATTAATTTTTGACATCGCGATATTTGGGCTCCTTTTGATTACTTCTATTATTTTAGTGACCTACGTAACAGCAAAGTATTTTGGTGTACTTTTTAAAAATAAAATTCGGAGCGAATGACTAAAAAGGTCACCAGTTCTTTCGGGCAGGAAATTATTGACATTTTCGCAAGATCTGGGCTGAATGACTAAAAAATATCTCGCGATTTGGGCGACTTTTTGACGAGATCGCGAGACAAAGTTTTTCTGAAATCTGGCAACCCTGAGCCCTAGACGACCTGTAAAAATGGCGGATAACGTTCGATCCGAGAGTCTAACAAATACAGTCCGAAGATTAAATAGTAAACGAAGTATATCCATCGACACTGACAGCAACCAGAACGAAGTCTTAGACCCACGAATATACGTAAGAAAAATTAATGTCTTTGTAGTTTGGTATGGCTTTTTTCTCTCATTGTGTTTATGCTGTCCCAGGTTTATGCTATTACGTGTTATTCAAGAAACGGTAGGCCTACTACGCTGGGCTATTTAGACGATTTATAAAGGGACACACAGAATGTCAGTAGTGCTGCCGACCCAGACCAGTTTTATTATGGCAAGCAGGAATGTTTTCAGGCGTTTGGGTAGCTGAGAGTAAGAGCTGAGAAGTTCTGATTGCAGGTCCTGTTGAAGATGATTCCAGGTGGACCCACCAGCAAAAACAAAACTCCGCAGTGGTGCGCAAACTGCGCATACTAGGAAGTCACGGGCAGCCGAACGAAGGGAAACACGGACACGCAGAGAAGAGAGCTTGTATTCCAGATGTAATGGGCCGTAATCCTGCATTGAAAAATTTATGAATGCACGTTACGTTTTGGTACGCTGACTTCAATGCCACAAAGGAAATTCAATCAAGCAATAATTATGCATGATATCCGTTTGTGAACAGGTTTCCCTGGGCTTGATCTTTTATTTAAAAAAGCTAAAAAATTGACATAATTATAATTAATTATTTTGTCTATAATTCCACTCAAAATTCGAGTTCAACTGATGGGCGATTCCAGTTTCTGAAGACTGGATATTGAAATTGCACAGAATTAGGCTATATAGACAAAATAATTATAGCGAGAGTACTATTACAGATCCCATTCTGATTTCTTCAGAGGATGTTCAAGACTCTTCAGTCTATAAGTGTGATTTTTCAGATTTTAAATGACCGCAAAGGGGTCAAGGTCGAAGTGCTAAATTGTCAAATGTGGTCTCTATGTTAAACTTGCACACAGTCATAAATAACCTACTCCATCAAAAGAGTTGAATAAAGACACCAAGAACACCTTTTAGCTCTCATACAAGCTGAGATACAGGCGTCCAAACGAATGTGGTCGAGCGGATTGGGTCAAAGTTTGATGACCCTATCTCGAGAAGTAGTTGACCAAAAAATTCGTTTGCAGGTTTTGCATGTCTCACATCTATAATAGACCAACAAGTGTGCAAAATTTCATGTTAATCTGAGTTGATCATGTCAATCATGTTTGCTTGATTTGACGTGGAATCACCCATCTATGAGCAACAGATTTGTAAGACATCATGAGTATTATTAATAAGAATTTTTTTTTTAAAAATGAGCAACACACCACGGTTGATGTGTTGCTTAGGCAGTTTGTTTTCAGCACAGGCAGCTTATAATGTATGTCTCAGTGATATCTGTGCTGCCACAGGAGCAGTTCTCGAAAGTTCTGACATTTTTAGAGAATTTCCAGTTATTAACGTGAGCCATGTACTTATGTAGCTCCTGTACTTTGTCTTGTTTGTTAAAGGCTGAACTTGAGAAACTCAATAAAACTTCGGATGACATCAACTTTCTTGAACGGGAGTCTGATGTGAGTTGTTCTAACGTTTCATTTATACTCAAAATCTCCTTTTCCACGCTTGCTTTTAATAATCCTTGTAGAGGCGAGAGATGGTTGAATGGTGACACGCTGGCACAAAGATCTGAAGGACTTGGGTTCGATACCGGCTATCCCCATTAAGACTGACTCAGCCTTCCACTCCATGAGGTAGTTGTAAAATGAGGAGCAGGACAGATGGATGCATGGCAGGAGCTGCCAAACGGTTAAATTTGACTTGTACTGAACTTGTTATCTGCTCTTAATTGTCAGTTTGAATTAATAAACAATTATTATTATTATTCTTAGTGGTAGTTATAGAATTATCATTCTGATGTCTTGAATGTGCCTTGGTCTATCCATTGGATTACTGCCATTGACTGCGATCTAATTCCATGTTGCGCATTATAAGTATACTTACTGTTCTGTGTATCCATTCAATTATGTGTATTTTTATCAGGTTTTTGGCAATAAAGCTAAGTCATGGGACTGATTATCACACCCGTATCTCAGACCTCAGATTAAACTTCAAAGTACTCTTAGTGCTTATAGATTACTGAAGTAACCATTCAGTTCATTTGTGGCCAATAACTTGTTGCTTGTAACAATCCTTTGTGTTGTTCTGGAATTGTGTCATCTTTCAATCAAAGTACAAAACAGCCGTGTTAGTTGGGTGACGTGTTCACTCGGGTTAAAACAAAAAAATGAGATCAAGTAGCAGACATGTCCTTGCATAGTTCACATTTAAGTTTTTTGTATTTGCTTTTTGTTTAATCCATTTAACTTTATTAATTTTGTGCCACCAATGCCAATGTTGTGTCAATTTTGTAGCAACTGCGTGCTTTCATGCAGCAGACAAATGCAGCTTCAGATGAAAAGTTGCGAGCTTTGGCAGAGAAGTTAGGATCATGTGTTGGAAAAGCTAAACCATACTACGATGCCAGAATAAAGCTGAGAGAGGTAGAATTAGGATCAATCCTGTTCTTTAATTGCTAATCTGCAACGGTTAATTTTTTTATCGGTGGTTTTACGTTTGCGTAAAAATCTGATCATGATATTTTTATTCTTTGTGATGTTGATGTACATGTGTTTTTACCACATACATGTTAAATCTGATATACAGCCAATGCTGTTATTATTCATCTTATCGTTATTATGATTACATCTGATTTATCAGAAAAGACACGAGAAATCAGATGATATGAGTATTTTTTATTCAATTCTCTTGTTTGTAGAAGCATCTACAGTAAGGTGTGATTCTAGAATTAATTATATGCAAACTTGGATTTCTAGTTAGGGTTTTATTTACTTGCTGGGTTCCAGAGCATTTTCTGTTCATAGAGATATCATACTTTTGTAAGTGACATTTGATTGGCTGAAATAATCTAAGCAGGCCATTGCTAAGTTAGGTATTTTTAACATTTGGGGATGAATCTGGTTTGCATTATATATTTATCGTGTAGATTCAGATAAAGGCACAGGGTGCAGCGCAGCGGTTTGAGATGTCGTGTGGTGATCTTTCTCTGGCCAAAGAAATGGTCCATGTGGCCGAAGATTGTTACGCTGCCTTGGGTAGCCCAGATGATTCTGCCTGGCAGGAGATGCTTAACCACTCAACAGGGAAGGTAAGGTCTTCATGATCTTGATCCTTCAGATTCACTGTGCTACTGATGTGAATATAATATCAGTACTTGCTATGTACGTAACTTAGTAAACTGCTGTGATTACGATGCCCTGAAGAACTTTATGCCCAGCGTGCATCTACCTAAAGCGGACCACTATTTTTTACTTAGTGTTGAATCTAAGCGTTCTAATATGCTTCTGTGCTATTAAAAGTTTTTAGGTAAATTGTATTTAAATGATTGGTCTTTGCAGTTTAAAAATGACATAACTTGTCAAGTCTGTGCAACAATAGTAATTTTTTAACAGCTTGTAATTAACAAAAAGCCATGCACTTATGGTAAGAAGTACTTAGTTACTTTACTTTTAGCTGCAGGGTCGAGCAAAATGAAAATTTAGGCTATGCGTTGTAATTTAAATCATAGATGAAATGAAGGATGGTAGAGTTAATTTGAGACAATCCTAAAATTTTAACTGACGCGAATTCCAACTGACAAATCTTTTAACTGAGACCAGTAAAGCTGCAGGTGAATTCATAATATAATGAGCCAGTTGACAGATTCATAATTTTCATTGTTAATGGTCAGTCATTTAAATCATTTACTTAGAATATTTTGCTATTGGTGATTTCTTTCTACGTGCATCTGTATGCATTATTCATCTGTTCATTCCTTCTGTCATTCAGGTCAATGAAGCAGAACTTGAACGAAAGAAGAGTGAGCTGGAGCATGAGAAAATGACGCAGTGTTGCGCTGAAGTGCAACGAGAAGTTTCTATGTTACAGAAGGAACAGAAGCGTTCCATTGCAAAGTCAAGGTCAGTGAGCCTAGAATGTTTGCAGGAATCAAACTGATGTCAGCAATACCGTATTTTCGCGAATATAACACGCACACGGGTATAACACGCACCCGAATATAACCCGCAACTTTTTGCGATTTCAGTAAAAATTGAATTATATAACACGCACCCGACTATAAGACGCACCCATTTCCGTGCGTCAAGCTACACGTGAGTACTTGAACGTGTACGCTAGCGTTAATGTGACTCATACATTATATAATTTATGCCTGTGTATAGTCGTAACTGGTTCAATTAAACGCAAATCAAAATAATTGTTTGCTTAAATTATTTTTTTAATGGAAGATTCCTGCCAAAATGAATGTTTCAATAAAATCTACTCTAATTATAAATATAGCGATTCACTGTAAGCGCGAATTACCTTGTTTCCACTTCTTTGCTGGCACCAGTTAGGTCTTCACAAGGTAAAGTATTCGTCGTTTAAATTTATAATTTGAAAGGAAGACTTCAACATAAGCCGGTGTCATTATGCAAAGCGATCTTGTTAAAAGTATTTTTAGTGAATTTAAGTAAGCGCCTATTGTAAGATTTTTTGACAATACAAGTTATATTGAAACCAGAATTTATTTAATCAACCCCCACTTCCATATAACCTTAAATTACGAGCGTATAACCGTATAACTATAACCTACTATCGTGACATGGGGTAATGACGAGTGTATGCTCTACACTTAGGCCTAGTATTGGCGTTCTCAATAACGACGTTTTTAAACCAGGAAATGTAATATATTTTCGAAAATTTACGTCTTTATGCCAAGACTACATAATTAAGCGTGTATATAAGTGGAAGATTATATTTAAAGTGGAAATGTACGCGCGTTACTTTCACGAACGCATATTCGAATAATCCAAGATGGTGGCCCTTGCGGAGGTATAGATTCCCGTATAAAATCGCCATTTACTTGAAGAACTAGTTTTAAATGACGCCAGTTTTGATAAATTTAGCGAATAATAATTGTTTGATATATCAATTGACGAAATATGTGGGTTTGGCCAGGAAATTCTGGCTTTTACACGGGTTCACAGATGGCATTCACCGCATTCGTCATGTTACTGCACAGAACTGGGATGAAACTATTTGGTAATTGGCATGCCATTCTGGCAAAATTGTACTTCATTTTTGCTGCCGTGGACAATATTTATATTTCTAATGTGGAACAGCCAGCGGATGACACTAAAAAGGAGGATTAACTAGACTGTGTGAAAGCCGCAAAATTATGCGCTATAACAACTGAAAGCCTTAATTTTCTGAACTCCATACCTGCGCTGTGCGAGCGATAATACAGAATATTATGTGTTCATTCGGTTTTTTTAAATTGAAAACGACGGACATTTACAATTTATATACAGTAATATTTGACTTTTATATTTAAGGTCAAATAATATTTTTTCAATTGTGATTTTCTGCGGTTCTTACATTTTATGATAATGATGATAAACGAATATTTCTACTGACGTGTGCCCTATCATTCCGTCGACGTCCATGCCTTCGTATTTTTAGTAAAAAAGCCTGTTTTCAGCAGTTTCTGACCATGACCTGAAAATAATCTGGTTCAAAATTTGTCTGTGTAAAAAATAATTTGTATAACACGCCCCCGAGTATACCACGCGGGTAGGGTGCGTGGTTTGTAAAAACTTGTATAACCCGCATGTTATATTCGCGAAAATACGGTAATTTTTTTTACCCAATTGCTTTGGTTTTTTTTTGTCCTGCCTAATTCTGTTCAATTTAACCAGATGTTTTTTAATGAAGTTGAACTTATCTTTGTCGCAGGATAATATACAAAAAAGTAATGGAACCAGTCTAAAGCATTAGGCACATGTAAAATATGCTGTGCTTTGTAGTGTCATTTATTCATGGCACATGAAGTTGTCCCAGGTAGAATGTCACCACCTTCGACAATTGAGCTTGAGAAAAATGGAAGTTTATATATATACATATTATATATAAAATTATATATATATATACATCACCTGGTCACCTGGTGCCGTCAGCTTCTGGAGCTCTGGCGAAAGGCCTGATGTATCCTCTCCAAAGTCTCCTCTCCCTAGTCGCCTCTCGTAGCTCCTCCAGTCTCATGCCAGACTTTTCCTGTACCTCATCCAACCATTTCTTCCTTGGTCTTCCGCATCTTCTCCTTCCCTCACCACATGCCGTCATCAGCTTCTTTTCCAAACCGTTAGATCTCATCACATGGCCAAAGTAGCTCAATTTACTCCAAGTTGCTGTTTGCTGCAGTGTCTCCTCCTTCTCTATTCCGAGCTCCTTGCGCACCGATTCGTTAGTTCTCTTCTCCGTCCATGAAATCCTTAGCATCTTTCTCCAAATCCACATCTCACACGCGTCGATTTCCTTTTCCATATCCCGTGTCTTTGTCCATGTCTCATATGTATATACATATGTTACTAATATTTGTTGTGTATTTCTTTCTAGACAATATTTTGAAATGAAAGCAAAAGTCATACAAGAGATGGAGGTATAGTATCTGTTCTTAGCACTAACAGGTCCTTCTACATATTTTGCATATTTTAAAGAATTTAGGATGAGTTTATCTTGTTTGTGGTTATTATCCATCATTTTCATATTTTTTGGCAAGACATTAATCTGTGTCATGGGTTGATTGTTGGGGTTACCGGTAGCGCATTGGATAGCACGCTGGCTTGGAGCGCGAGAGGCGCAGAGTTCGTGCCCCGTCGGGCGGACATGCTTTGTAGGCTGCTATTTGCGCCGATTATTGCAAGCTGTCTTTTCTGTTAGTAGTTAAGTTTGTTGTTAAATTAAGATTACTGCATAACTTGTACATGTAAAGCGGTGTGCATTTGAAAACGTTTTATTAAAGAAAAAATATTATTATTAGTAGTAAGTATAATTTTGATGGCAATTGGATAAGAGTTGGTTTGATCTCATTTTTATTTGCGTTAAATTTTTCAATCTGAATGCCCTTCTGTTGTTAACGATTGCAGACAGGAAATTTACAATAATTTCCTTTGTTTTAATTAGGGAAACAAGAAGAAACTGACTGAATTGGAAAGTTCACTTGCTGACGCAAAGACAGCTTATTCCAAGACGCTTCGAGCGTTAGAACGAATAAGCGATGAGATTCATCAGAAACGACAGGTGAATCAGCAAACCATTAAACGAATCTCTCGACACGAAGAGCTGAATCATCCTGTAAACGATTCAAAGAAATTCTCCAGTGAATCAACGACCATTGCCTCTGCAGCAGAGAATGATGCAGAGGTCGAGAAAATTGAAAGCGCAGATCTGTGTTTGTCAACATCAACGATGCGAGGTGGTAGAGATACTTTTACGCAGCAAAATCAAACAGACAAATTGGAGTGTTCCTTGATGACAACGCAGAATGATTCAGCAGCGAAAAATGAGATGAGTAGTTCAAAGACTGATGTAATGTTAACGACTCCTCATGAAGATTCAATTGATGCTCGAATTCAACCTGTGAAGGTGCTTTCAGAACAGACGGGATTAAATCCACTTGTCATGTCAAATCAAAATCAAATTACACATAAACCCATTTCAACAGGTGGCTTGGTCGTGCTGCCTAAGATCCCAGAGATTAGTCTGACAGTTCAGCCAGCCGAATCGAATTGTGCACAGGAGGGTAACAGGCACAACAGCCCAGAACCAGTGCTTGATCCAAGTCACGCTAATGCAGAAGTCATGCGGTCAATCATGCGGCTAAAGTCTGCGTCTATCTCGCCACCAGTTCCGTTTCTTAGTTGTGGATTGAGCCAATTGGGCGACGATAATTCAGATAGGGAGAGCATAACGAGCAGCTATGTTAACGCCAACGTTCTTAGTGATGAGCAGATCGAGAGCCTCATGCTGGAAACGGCTGATTACAAGAAAACGCTCGAGAGAATGGATCCTGCAGAACTGAATCAATTCAAAGGTTTGGAACTCCCGGCGAAGCTGAGTTACCTTCAGGACTACGTTAATTTTGATCCTATTTGGATCGAGGATGACTTTGATAACTTTGACAAGAAAGCGGGCAAGTTTATTGTTACTGAATCCAACTAAAGTGCTGGATAAGAAGGTGGAAAGCATATTTGAGAGGAATGTGTGAGGTTGGGTTGGAAAATTCTGCATAAGTACTGTCCAAGTATTAATATAAAACTTTAAATCAAAATTAATTGCTCTTGTGGCTATTAAGTAACTCATTTCTGTCTTTCATGTTGGTTTTCTACAGACTTTTTACTTTTTTTATGTTAGAACAGCCAAATTTCATTATAGGATTGTTTAAGGAACCACTGTTAATGGTCCAATATATCCAAGTTGTGAAATAAAAAATGTAGGTATTCATGTCAAATTCTAGCCAACTTCACAAATTGATGTGTACACATATTTGCATAACATTCCTAATTTCAACCAGGGCTCTAAATGGGCCACCACTGCCTGTCCCTGATTGGATGCCATGCATTTTCAGATTCCACGAGTTTGCCATGCTAGGCTGATATTCAAATCTCATACCGCTATCAGTATGGTAATTCAACATCCTGATGCACAAGTTGTATGCTCTAACCAAGGCGGAATGTTTGGTTTCCTGAAATTCTAAATGCCATTCCTCTGTTCTGATACAATTGGTATCGGTGATGTCATTGTCACCAAGACCTTTTTCATCACTATGACTTTCAGGGGCTCTGAAATTTAGGTCAACTGATTGAGAGGCTAAGGTAAAAGGATGAAATTGGATAATGCCAGTTGTTCGACTCCTCCTAGTAACCATACCTGCATGTGGTGCATCAGTCTTCATCTTCGACAAACAAAGCACCTGATAAAAACAAGAAGTGTGAAATAACGAAGTTCGAAATAACAAAAGTTTACTGTACATAATGTATATAATGTGAAATTGAGACATTTTTGTGGACTAGAGCATTTAGTAACAGTTATTTTTAAATTTGTTAATCAGATTTACTTGGCTGCCTAAGCAAATTCTTTCAAATAATTTTTTACTCTGATGTCTGTGATACAGAAAATGGCTTCTTAATTAAATGATTTCCTTTACCTGAAAATCTATTTTTTAAATTTGTTTCGGAATTTGAGTTTACTAGTTTTATGCATTAATTGAAATGTAACTGTTGGGAACCTTAGAAAAGTCATGATTGGAAGCAAACTGAGCATAAAATATAATTGATTGAAATTCTGGTGAGGTTCTTGTGTATAAACTTGGGTTGTTAATGATGTTTACAGTGGTGTGTGGTGAAACTGATTCTTCAAGTTCACTTTTGATTACTAACCTACACGACTGATATACACCATATTCCTATTTTTACTGGCTTAGTGCTAAATAGATAAGGGCAGTTATTTCATGTTGCAGTTGCTTATTTGATACTTTGCCGCTGTCATTTGAGAAGTACCCTTGAAATATGTCACTCTTAATTTATGTTCATTTTTCTGATTGCTCATTCGCGTTATGGTCGTTATCCATGTCTTGGTGTAGTTGCCAAAGCCAACCTGTTTATTTCAGCCTGTTTCAGATTATTCTATTTGCATTCATTCGTTAGTAATACACTGACCAGTAATTTCTTTGGACCAACGCAGGTTTCAGGTGATCTGTTTATGTATTTTATTGTGCAACAGTTTCTAAGAATGTCTGAACTTTGCTTATTTAGTAATATTAATTTTCTGTTGGTGATTGGGTAGAGTCTCAGTTTTTCTATCAACGTTATTTCTGTGTTACATATAGAGGGGAAGTATTTTGTTACACTGATTTTGTCAGGCGCATCTTTACCCATTTAACAAAGGTCGAAGTTAGAAGTGTCCTTTGGGTTGTTCATTAATAATTAATGTCTTCAAAAAGAAAGGGATCATTTAAATGTTGAGAAGGAAGACAGGCACGTCCAATGCGGATGATGTCCTTATCTAAGTTTGGTACATGATTATTTCAGTTCAACCTTTGCCTTGAGTCGCAGCTTCAGTCAAGTTAGACATCAGTCTTTCCATGTGTTAGATCTAATTTTACTCCCACCACAGACGACAATTTAATTTACCCTGCCACATCAACAGGTTAGCCAACTCAAAACATTTGTATTTCACTGTTGTGTGTACGTCTGCAGTGGGCCGTTGGGTGGGGGAAGTAATACAAATGCAGACAAGAGGATAGGAGTCCAGAGCAGATAATTTTTGGACATCCCTTATGGAGAATCCATAGGTGCTGTGATCGTGTTCATGCTACAGATTTTATGCAGTTACTTCAAAGATTTGTGACAGTTTCACCAGTCCACCCCTAACACTTTTATCACTGGTTATTAAAACGATAGTAAGTCGAATTTCTAACACTGATTTGTAACAGTAAAGGAGAATGGATAACAGTTTAATGATATATTGGTTTGGTGACACCTGTAGTATGCATGTAATTTATGGGTCTAATTTTCTTTTAACATATCCACGTTTTGCTACTGACAATGTTTTTTATTCAATGCATATTACCGTAAATGGTCAACATCATTTTTACTGCTTAGTTATCTAAATTCGGTGTGTTGATTTTGTAATCGTGTTTAGCTGTGTCCAGTTCTCATCTTTTACTTAAGAGCATGTAATCATTTGCTACATAATATTGCTATCAACTGTAAGGTTCTCTGTTATACCGGTAATTATATATATATGCATATATGTGATGCGACATATGAAAAGGGACCACTTAGCCGGTATTGGACTTATTCATACCACCATATTCAGCACAAAATTCTGAAAAGAATGATGTATTTGTGACACAGCACTATTATCTTTTCTATTTTTTGTAGACTTTACAACGTGATGTACCTGAAATACGAGATCTTCGGAAAAACGCAATTGACGTTATTTGAAGTTACAACCCTAACCCTAACCCTACACTTTATATTTAGAAACATGGAAATCAAAGCGCTGCATAGACATGTAGAATGAATTATTTAGCGCATTACTATAATTATAATCATAGATTCATCATTAAAACCGTTTCCAAAAATATTCTACTGTCATAATACCCCGACATTAAAGATGCCGCCTTGCGGTCTCTTTTATGTGCTCTAATATTACAATAAGAAAACCTAATAATATCAAATGATTTCTGTGAACCATTATGAAAATTTGATAGACAGAAGAGTCATCTAGCGAATCCCAGTGAAAACCCGATTTCGATATTTCGATGGGTGACCATGTTCTAAGGCCTGTATCTCGGTAAATAAATCCCGCGTTGTGGTCCCTTTTCATATGTCGCATCACATATATTTATTTATGTCTTCGAAAGTTTGTGTAGAACTGATTCAGGAAGTGTCGGGTATTGTAATCACTAGGCAGTATGTATATAATTTGGTGCTAAAATAAGGATAAGTCATGAAGATCTGTTCTCTGGAATATTGCCACGTGAGCTGGAACACAACATTCTGTGTGTTTTGATCAAATGTATTACAATAGAAGATAATTATATGCACAATTGTGCATGCAACAGCAATTTGTGAGTGTGAAAGCCTACTCTTCTGTCTATGTTTTTTTTCCTTTGGTTTTGCTTTGCTTTCACGTGAATGACTTGATGATATTTAGTCAGATTTTTTATTGTTTAACATTATTTGCTTTTGTTTAGTTCTGAACAACTGCTCTACAAACAAACATCATGTACTAAAACTCACTGTTTAAGAATTGTGCAAATTCTGTGTTACTAGACATGTACTCATAAAGTTTTTTGCTACATGTTTTCATATTACTGTACATTTATTAAGCATCAATAGTTAATGCCAAGCATTACTATGAGTAAAGGTCTTATGCAAGGACAGTAGCCATCTTGAGAGGGTCTTGAATTTTTTGGGGGTAATAGTGACTTAGTGAGGTGCTCTAACCAATTGCCTACTGTATCCCACAGCACAATGGAAGTTTCTCAAACATTTCTAAGCATTTATTGGCAATTTGATAATTGATTTACGGATTTTTTTATATTAAAAACGGATTTTAAAAATTGGTTGGCCGTTATAGTTATCCATGCTTTGTTGAGCATGTAACTTTGCCAGATGTAAATTAACGCAAATTGGTCATTGATTTGTTTATGGAGTTCATGTACGCATATTTTCTCATGCCCTTGCATTTTTAGAATTCTCTTCAAAGTTTTGATTAAGCATTTTTTAAATTCTTACTTCCGTATAAATAATGACTTGTCGAGCTCTGTCTGTTGAATGTACTGTAGTAAGTTGGTGAATGTTTATTGTTTTTATTATATTATTTTATTGTAATTACTACTTTCCAATTTTAAATAGTAGTGGATTTGCACTGTAGACAGGACTTTTTAAAGTGTGATTATGTGATGCACTGATAACAAGGTCAGCTGGACTAACTAAAACTAACCCTTGATTTGTTTCGTGGACTGTTAATGAATTCCATTGCAAAGTGAAGTAGACAGCCACAGGAACATGCATGATATGGGTTCGCTGTAAATCACAGATTATGTAAATGAATGTTCAATATTTTATGTTTTTACCTTAGGCTAATCTATTACGCTTTTAAACCTGTCCTAACTTTCGCAATGTAACATGTGAATATTTATGAAGTACCACGTAGCAACCAGTGAGATGAGCAACATTGGCCTTCGTTCTTTCGCATCTTTGTCCTGTAGGCAACTGAAAGCTATTCTGTGTTTGTGGTTTTGTGTTGTCAGCCTAAGACTCTGCAGAATCTCTTCACGTAGTGCTTTATAAATTTGCACATAACATTACACCCACGGTAACTGAGTAGAGTGGTGAACGCAAGTAGAAGAGGAATCTTTTATAAATATATCAGTGATATGGAAAGAGATAGCACTTGAGGAGGGCATTATTGACATTCAATATTTTAAAATGTTAGTTAAAGAAACCTGATGTAACAAAATTGCCTGGAAATTATCTGAAAATGTTGTGTAAAATATAGTGAACGATCTGCTGCGTAACGAGTTTAAAATAATCCATGCATCGATAAAGTAATTCCTTTGACCAATTTTTTTATGCAACTTTTTTGCATTTATAGCAGTTTCTGTGTTCAAAATTGTATTTTAGTGCAAGTAGCCCACTTTTTTGCATGTCATGATAATATTTTTATCAGTCTATCAATTCGCTTCTTCAAAAATATTTGTCTTATTATTGTCTTTTGTGCGACTATAACACAGAGAAGTCTCTGCTTAGTTTTATATCTGTCACGAGGATGATATTCAACTGGAATATGTATCTATAAGAAGTTGTTTTATTTGAACTGTTAATATTAGATTTTTAGCCGAATGCTTCAGCAGATCTGCAGTGTTTCTATGCCATGATGATAACTAGTGGCATATGTGTTATTGTGTATGTATCGTCTAAGTGTCTTAATGTGCACTAAATAAACGAACCACCGCCGTTTTTAATTGTCTTTTTCATAGTCGGAAAACAGTGTACAGTATTATAGTAGGCCTACTCGTAACTGTCAACGTCTTAAACTTATGAATCTTTGAATTTCTCAATTATCATACAGAAGCTACGTCACAGACCAGTGTGGTATTGAATCCACAATATCCACTTTTTCTTATTGGTGCTAAGAGGTCGGAACTCGGAAGGTAGAGCATGGTATGACGAGTGGTGCAGTCATAATGGTTGATGGTCGTAGGCCTACATCAAGCTAATTCTCTGGTATTTCACTCTTTAATTTAATGGCTTTCATTTCCTGATTGCTACCCCAACAACTCTTGACTTCTTAGCTTCTACGTCTTTCTATTCAATTCTGTTTTCTCACCTAGCAGGTCAGATGTGCAATTCCAATGCACATCAATCAAAACCTCTGATGCGCTTGGCTCCACCGACTTAAGTTACTGCCCCATTTTCCAGACCACAAGTTTTACAGTTTACGTGCCCCCCCCCTATTCGGTTTGAAATTAGCAATACGAATACGGGTGTCATGACATATCGGCCTCCCCATTCAGAAAATTGCATGGGACGTGGCCCCCCATTCGGTTTTCGGCTGGAGGACTAAAAAAGGACATTTTTGCGGATGAAAAGTACTTTTTCCCTAAGCCAAAGACTGATGACTAAAAAACGGTCATCAACTTTTTTGGCGACCAACGACGATTTTTTCCCTGTCCCAAGATCTAAGATTTTGGCCCCCCCCCCCTTGAAACAGTTCTGGATCCGCCACTGGGTGATTTCCCGTTGCCTTCCCCACAGACAATGATGGGTAAGCAACTTGCCCAAGGTCATTCCGCAGAGGCTTGCGACCCTACGTCTCACATGTGCTAACCCGAGATATCTAAATCTCTAAAGGTCAACTCCCAGCCCTGGGCTTGATTCACTTGAACCGCAGTCCGATGCAACCAACGGACGTACGCCGCTCTCGCTTACCGGTGTAGCTAACTAGGTCAGTTGTAGTTAACTAGCTAGGTCAGTGTAAGAGACCTTTATTCTTTAATTAAAATTCTAATGTGTAGCCTACTGTCGACGTACGTGACCTCTGTTTACATTTATTATTGTGCCATATCTCAACACTTAGCTTACATCGCGATTTGCAAAAAACTCACAAAAGCGCTTACCCAATATCCCTACGTCGGAATTTGGGTGACGTAACAACGGGCTTCGCCAATATTTGCAGAGCCGACTTTATAGCAATTAATGAATCATTAGTAGGCCTATTGCTAACAGTAACATGCCTGTATTAATGCGCGCATACACACCTTGTCACCTTGTGCCGTCAGTTCGAGGAACTCTAGCGACTGTCATGGCGAGCCTTCTCCACTCCATTCTGCTCTGCGTTGCATCCCTCGAGCAGTTGTTCCAGATTCATTCCTGTCGTCCTGTGTATTAATGCGCGCA
Source organism: Lumbricus rubellus (assembly GCA_945859605.1). Lineage (NCBI taxonomy): Eukaryota > Metazoa > Annelida > Clitellata > Crassiclitellata > Lumbricidae > Lumbricus > Lumbricus rubellus. Next base: position 31,064,521 of record OX243813.1, on the reverse strand, counting down.
TACAGTCACGCAGAAATGGAATATGAGATGTAGGCCTATACGACGTATACGTGTCATAATCAAAGTGACGTAACAATTGGCCTAGCCTATATTCTTACACTGAACTTAATATAACAACAGATTTTCGTCCTAGTCAAGTGACGTAACAGCAGGCATATAACAGTAGATTTTTTTATCATAATCGAGGTGACGTCACTGCAGACCTAATTGTAGCCTATTCTCACAATGAACTTACAGTAGCCTATAGCTATAGGCCTATAGCTTAGCCTAGAGTAATTTTTTTTATCATAATCAAAGCGACGTCACAATAGGTGTATAATATATATTCTCACTATGAACTTATAATTATAATAGCAGCAGATCTTTGTATCGTACTCAAAGCGACGTCACAATGAGAATTTGTATTCTAGCAATGAACTTATAATCAGTAGATTTTTATCATTGTATTCTCAAAATGAATTCATATAACAGTAAACGTTTAATTAGGTCTATCATAATTAAAGTGACGTCACAATAGACCTACTTTGCATTCTGAAAATAAACTTATATAGAGTAGATTTGTATCATGATCAAAGTGACATCACAATATACCTAATTATTTTGTATGCTAACAATGAACTTATATTTAACAGCTGATTTTTTATCATAATCAAATGACGCAACAATTTCAAAGCGGATTTCTCTTTCTTTACGTTCTCTGCCAATTGGCAGGTCCAAACGTCCAATGTTTCCACTTTTCCCGCTGTTGTGCCATGTCCTTCAGTTCTCTGTATCCAGCTTCCATCATCCCGTCCAGCAGTTTTTGTCTAGGCCTTCCTCTGCACCTCTTTCCCTCCAATCTTCCTTCAATTATTTCTTTCTGCAGTGAGTCACCTCTTAGCAAATGTCCCACCCAATTAAATTTGTTTGAAAATTGAAGTGAAGTAGACCTGGCTGTTGACCCATGCATATAGGCCTATTATAGGCGTAACTTAAGGCCGAGTAGATTATTTATAAAATCGATAATTAACTCAATATATATACTCAGCCAGCGCTGTTGTAGTGTTGGCTACTTAATACAGGGCGGATCTTAGTTTTTTTGCCCACCCTGTATACGCCTCTGTTGTTAAACAATAAACAGCATCCACTGTTGGCCTCCCGATTCTGAATTATTTAGAGATTCAAATCTCGGGTCGGCATGCAGGTTCCATTCACGGGGCTTTAAAATAATGACGTCGTACTAATGCAAACGGGCAACGATGGGGCAGGGTCTCACCCAGAGATTAAAGTGTGGCAGGACGGCGTCCTGTCACTTATTTTCAAATCTCTGTGCCGTCCTGCCACTTATTTGGCCAGCACATCTGAAAATGTAAGGGGCGTCCTGACACTTCTTTTGGAAAGGTCAGGGGCGTTCAGGCACTTTTTTACACTTTTGTCACTGATCTCACCCGATCAATTCGTTGAAACAATTAGCAGGATCGAAGCCAATTATAGGGCTACGGTCGCTGTGTGAGGCGCGCTCATCTACATTTACATTAGGGATCGGATATATTAAGTTGAATTAATCGCGTGCCACTGTAGTAGATAATGCTCGCGATCATGTCTAGTCGCGAAAGGCCGTCAATCAACTTATTATTTAATAGGCTGCGTGCCCGATCACGAATTAGGCCTACTCATACTACACCGTATAATTATATACGTAGACTTGGCTCAACTCAAGCCAACTAAATACAGACAAAGCAAAAGCCACATTATTCGTCGGCGTAACTATAGCATCAGATGACGCGCTTTTGTGGAAGCTCCCGATTAATGACAAAGTGTCTAGCAACGAGTCAACAAATCCAATTAGGCTACACCATGAGATACCATGGTAATTCTAATGCTAGAACTTAAACAGTCAATTGAAAATACAGACTTGGTTATTATAGGCTAGCGGTGCATTGGCCTAGTAGGCCTACATTATGTTTTAAGTAAGGAAGGAAGACTAGTTTAGCATAACATGGGCTATGCTATATTCCTATTGTATTGCAATATGGCATTTGTTATTATAAGCCGTCACAGTGCCATTTCAAGAATAACTGATCAGTGACGCTCTGTGTATCTGTAGGCCAGGGGCGCCGTTAGGCGTACGCACGTACGCAAGTGCGTACAGCGCGGAAAGGCAAAAAAAATTTTTCCCACAAATTGCAAATTTATTTTAAGCGATAAAATTCTATTGAAATTTTATAATCTATAGAATATACTTACTTCCTTACTTACTTACACTCTAATAGAGAGCCATCTTGTCATTGAGCGTCTTATAGCAGCCTAGGCCCTAGAGGTCTATGGATCCTGGGATTCCTGGATGTAAAACCGTTAAAACTTTTTTTTTAAATTTAATTTTTGTTTGTATGTGTTTTTATGTGCACTTTTTATAGCCATAGGCGGATCCAGTGGGGGGCAATCCGGCCATGGCCCTCCATTTAAAACTGCCATGGGACGTGCCCCCCCCCATTTGGTATGAAATTAGCAATATGCATATGGGTGTAATGGCATATTGCCCCCCCTCCTATTCGGAAAATGGCATGGAACGTGGCCCCCAGTCGGTTTTCAAGTGGAATTGTAAAAAAAGTCATCAACTTTTTGGCGGATGAAATGGTATGATTGTCTCCGAAAAAAATTTGGCAGATGACTAAAAAAACCTCATCAACTTTTTTTGGCGGATGAAAAGTACTTCAGCCAAAGACTGATCCCTATTTATTTTCCACCAACAACCAAATTTCGAAAATTGTTTCACCTGTCCCATCCCAGGTTCTAAGATTTTTGCCCCCCCCCCCTTGGAAGAGTTCTGGATCCGCCACTGGTTATAGCGCCCCTTCAAGCTCTCTGTTCCGGCCGAAGCGCTGAGCAATAATTATTGTGAGTGAAGGACTTGCCCAAGGTCCTTACGCGGCGAGGTGGATTCGAACCTGGAAAATTCCGGCTTCAAGGCGACGATAGCATAGCAATATGCCGATCTAAAGGTATCAAATTGCACCTCCTAAACATCACCCTCCCGGTAACTTGTACCGTAACCGGTTTCAGATTACCCCCGGACACTAGATTTGCATAGATTTATCCGTCATCCCACTGTGGTTTGTTATCAATATTTTACTCGGAAAAAATAATAGCCTCGAAGCCATTTCTCCATGTAACTTCAGCGGCGATTTAGTTTTTTAGTTACAGATGAAAATATTTATAACAAACCAAGCCACAAAGTGGGATAACGGATGAAAATCTTCAGACCAAAACAAGAAGCGGGATTATTTTTCTGATATTTGTAGTCCAATAAATGCGACGATTGATGCAAATTACAGTTTGCATGGGGGGGGGGTAATGTTTAGGAGGGGGTAATAATTTGAAGCCTTAAATTTAGCATGGGCGTCCGCAGGAATTTTTCTAGGGGCGCAAACTTTTATATAATTGTCACATGGTCTAAATTTATTGGGTGACAGTTTGAATTTCCATATTACCACGACAGAATCTATACGTTATGCGCCCAAAGAAAGATATCTAGGTTCAACATGACTGCCTAAAAATGGCTCCATTTGAGGTCGACACAGCCAAAAATGCGCTGGTCGCTGGGTCTCCACTCTCCGCCCCCAGACCCCGCTGGGGGAGCTTACTGTAAAGACAAAACCTTTCTCTTTTACAATAACATTTTGATTTCTATTGTTATCCTGGTAGCTTGCGACACTGAAAAACGACTTATTCTTAAAAATTTCGCGACTTTGTCGTTCACAAATAGCTGGCAAACAAGAGCCTAAAAATGGCTCCATTTAAGGTCGAAACAGCCAAAAATGCGCTGGTCGCTGGGGCGGAGCCCCAGACCCCGCTGGGGGAGCTTACGACGCTCCCCAGACCCCCCTAGTCGGGATGGGCTTCGTGCCTTTGGCACTCGCAACTTCCCGCCTTCAGCGCCGCCACTGACGACCAATTAGGCCTACAATACAGCGCCCTGGCACTTTTTTACACTTTAAGCACTGTATATGTATAAATATATATGGGATTGGATTGGTAGTATTTACGCCCTCCCCTAACCAGAAATCCTGGATCCGCCCCTGAATACAAGCTGGTATCGATCGCTGTTCGCTTCATATTATTTTGTGCAAGTTGTGCGTACAGAAATAAAATCCTGGCGGCGCCGCTGCTGTAGGCCTATTAGAATTGGCCAGCTGTTTATTAGCAAAAAATGCTTATAATTCTAAAACGAGAAAGAATCACCAAAATCATTGATCTGTGTCGGCCCTGTATCTAGACAGCCGCACTGCATTCTGTGCTGCTGCTTCGACTCTAACTACATATAGCCTATGAATGCATGCAGTTATAATGGAATGACAGTAAGCTTATAATAGTCTATTACACGCGAAGTCATGATCAGGTGCATGCATGTTCGGCATGGATTGATCGAAACCGACTTCCGGTTAGCCCCACGACTAGTCGGGAATAGCGGATACGACCCCCTTCCTAGACTGCATGCTTCATTCATGTAGCCTGCAGGTCTAAAGGATCGATATGGGATGTAGGTGACGGTTGGTGGATTCGTGAGATACATTGTATCTGTATGCGTAACAGTCAGTGTTCACGTTGTCATGGTAATATTGATTGGAATCATTCTCAAGCTCATGGATGATGATCCCTATGATTTGCCAAGTGCTGGTCGGTAGGCCTATGGTTGTTGTCACCTGGGTGGAAATCAACAACATGCACATAACATATAGGTGTCTCTGTCTATTATGTGGAATTTTCATGCTATAGGTGGTTGGCTGCTGAGCGTGCAAGTGGCAAGTGGTTTATTCAGGTTATGCACAGAAAAATTATATTTAGTAGATAGAAGCAGCATTAGTTCAAACTCTTATAAAAATTACAGGAATTGACGTGTGCGGACTGCGTTTATATGGCCTAATGTGGTTGCGCTGACAGTTTTGCATCGATAGGGGCGGCATTTTATAATTAATTATAAACAATATATTTAGCCTATTATGTCAGCATCGAAGATGTTTGGAAAGAGATCCATGATGGTCATAAGCAATTGGAATTAGTGAATAACTGAAGATGATGATGAAGATGATGGAGAAGCTGTTCACTTTCAAAGCAATCTTCGATTCTAGACAATTATTGTTAATTGTCTTTCTTCTCGTAATGAGGCTCTCTGTAGCCAATGGACAGAATATCACCAGTGACTCTCCTGTCACCAACCCACAATCCTCCTACTCCAATAAACCGAATCGGACTTGTTCGCTGACTCTGGCTAATAACCAGACGGACCTTTCGTTGAGGCAGACCTTCCAGAGTTTTGCGGCGAACCTCAAAATGGTCGTCTATTTCAACATCAAGACTCAGACAAGAAGCGGTGGCATTAGCCCTCTAGCGGCGTCTGGACCTGATTCCTTCGCTTCGTATGTCTGGGTGTGGGCCATTTCGAAGGGTAAGAACCTGCTTCGAATGCCACTCGACTACAACATCATGTCCCTCGGTCTGCTGACCCTAAACACCTACCACGTTGACGTCATATTGACTTTCGCTTCCGGTGAGTGTCTCTCTACCGTCGATTACATATATGCATCACATCTGTTGACGCAGTTCATCGCTGAGAATATAACGGTGAACGGTACGACGGTTGCCCCGGCCGCGGCAGGACCCGTCGTGTGCCGCAGAGCCTTCGCCTTCAGTCACGGCATCTTCGGCGAGAAAGGAATCGGCTTCAAGTGCTGCGCGCCTCCTGCCCAACCTGGAGGTCTGTACGAATGCCAGACGCCGTACTCGGACAGTTGGGAGCTGGTCTGGTACGGACCGGTCGTCCTGCTGTGCTGGATCTACGCCATCGCATTCATCCACTTCTACCGCATCTACAAGCACGCCTTCGTCAAACGCCAGATCCGCCAGCTGTCCGGAGTGGAGCAGACGATCCTCGAGATCAAGCAGGACATCGTCACACGGATCGTCCACATGTCCGACATTCTGTCAAGGATCCGCGACACGGATGAACTGATCGCCCTTCGAGAGCGGGCCGGGTTTCTCGACGCTTTCGGCGTCAGTCGATCGTCGCAGTACAGAGTGACGTACTTTTCGAGAATCATCTTCGTAACATTTCTTCTGACGATCTACTATGCTGTCCTCGCACTTATAATCGAGCAATATCGCATTCAACTGAAAGACGTCCTTCTCCAACTGAACGATACGTCGACCGCGTACTTGAACGTCGTTGGTCAGATCGGGTGGTTGTTCTGTCCAAAGAATCTGTCCATCTACTATTTGGCAGTTTTCGAGACGATATACACCACCGTCATACCGTTCATCATCTTCGTCGTCTACATCTTCATTGAATACAAAGACGTCGCAAAAGCCTTCGCCGTCGATCCGCAGAAAATGCAGATGAACTCATTCAAACGGTCGCTACTTCTGTTCGTCAATTCGAAATGTGGAAGAGTCTTCCACATTGTCTGTCTATTTCTTTTTCTTATCTATGTAGTCCTCATCGCAGGCGTGTTCGTCGCGTACGCCGTCTTTTTCTTTGCCTTGGGCGTCTTCGCCAATATCGAGATCGTGTCGCCGTGGATCATCCCGCTGATCATCGCAACCAATTTCTTTTCCACCGCCTTCGATCCGGTCTATTACCAGTACAACTTCTACAAGGAGATGCTCTTCAGCGTCTGTCTGCAGACCTACAAGCAGCTGACCATACGCAGGCAGAAGGAGGTCTTCCTGCAGAGGGACCTGCTGGAGACATTCTACATCCCAAAGTCACGAGCCACAGTCTACACGTGCGTCCTTCGTATTCTCTGGATCATATCCTTCGTATTCCTTCTTCTCATGGTGATCCTTACCCTTCAGTATCCATACTACCACCAGACGGATGCCATCGTGTCGTTTCTTGGCGTCCAGATAGTTTTCGTTCTGCCGCTTCTGGCACAGTTCGTCTACAACAACAATCGATATTCTTCGCTTGAGGAAACGATAATACACAGAGATGTTGTCCTTTACATCAAGAATTACCTGAAAACGCATCCAGTTCAGTTGAATTCTGCTCGAGATGAAAACGAGGAAGAGAAAGAGGAAGAGGCAGCGGAGGGCGGCGAAGAAATGGGGGGAAGAATACAAAAGGGCGGTGCCGAGAACAAAGGATTTGCAGCGGATCCAATTGTGGTCGGAGGACAGAAAGTTCTTGAAATGAGCGGAATTCGAAATCCTCTCAAGCCCAAGTAGACTCTAGACACTGCGCAAAAATGGCTTAGCCTTTTACCGTATTTAACGAGCAATAGAATGCCTCGAAGTCGTTCTAATTTTGTTATCTAAGTCGTTTCTCTTACTTTTGGAATAAAAATAATTTATAAAGACAAATTGAATCAATTTTGAACAAATTCAGAGTTCGATTCATTGGTTGTTTCCCATTTTTGAAGATTGCACCAATTGCTGCGCAATTTTACTTCATCCATTGTAATTTACATTTCCTTCTCCAGTTTAAGACTGAAACATACAAAAGTTGATTGTTATCAGGAGTCATGGGCGGAGTTTATCAGAGGCCAGGGGGGCTAAGCCCCTCCAAGAATGGCCAGATTCAACTTTTTTTACCAGGAAAATGATATCATTTTTCGTGGTTAATCTTCCTAATACGGCCCTGACTCGGGGTTAGCCCCCCCCCCCAAGAACGGAAACCAAACTCCGCCCATGTCAGCAGTGTCTCCTAATAGCCTAGTAATTATTAGTTAATAGTAGCATAATTATATCATGATTTGTGAGCACTCACCAACCGGGCGGTGGTCTTTTGCACGTTTTCTGTGGACAACGTCTCTGGCTTGATGCAGATATATCACGAATGCTCTGTTCTTCATTTTTAAGTAGCGCTCATGTATTTTCCAGCCTACGTTAATGATCATCTTAGACTACCTTGCACATACTATCCAACCGCAATGCCTGTATTATAAGCTCTTATTAGTTGTGTTGAAAGGTTAGATCATTGATACCATTCGTTTAGGACAATTATTCTAACAGAGTTACTCGTGCATAAATAATAAGTATTGTATTATCATTCTGTCTAAAGGATGCTCATTAAATACTTTCTGTAGCTCACTAACTTCATCGCATTAGGCAATGTTTTCTACATTAAACTGGGTGCTTCTCGACACTCGATTTGTCATTGGTCCTCTGCTCTTCATTCTATATCCATTCAGGGCCGGATTAAGGCATGTTCAACATGTTCGGCCGAACAGGGCCCCCACACTTTAGGGGGGGCCCACACATTTGTCCAAAAAAGATTTCGACAATTTTTTACAATTTTTTTCTATTTTGCAGAAAATTTGGCTAGATGACTAAAAAAAGGTCATCAACTTTTTTGGCGGATGAAATGGAAAAATTTTTCCGAAAATTTGACCAAACGACTAAAAAAATATTGGGAAAAAAATTTCCGGACAGGGCCCCCACATTTCTTAATCCGGCCCTGTATCCATTCCCCACTGCCTTGAGCTGCTGATCATCTTATAATTTTGTGGAATGCGGCCAATGTTCAAGCATTTCATTCAGCTGTCTCGTTCCTCCATTCCTATAATAGCTGCCTTCAGTTAGGTCTACGCCAATTGATTTTTTCTCTTATCGTCTCCACTTTTCGATGACATCAAACCGTCTTTCCTTTAACCTACAGCTCAAAGCCCCAGTCCATTTGGTTTGGCATCCAGCAGCGTCTGCAATTATGCTCAATAATAGACAGCCAGTGCAAGGAGTGCAAATTAAATAATTATGCATCATTTAGTTTAAGATGTGCGCATAAACATTTCTGTAGTAAGCCTTGAATGTCGAGACACGTAAGCTTATAGCATATGTCTTATAAACATTGCCATATGTAAGGTAGGCCTATGTGCATCAGAATAGGGTTAGCCTATAATCGTGTAACCTACGTAGGGCCGTAGGCCTATACAATACATTATACAACACTTGACATCAAGTGCATAATCCATTATAATATTTGAATTATAGGCATACTCTATAGCGCACAATAGGCCTACTGTAATCAAACATCTTGCGTCCTACGTTAATTTTTCATTACTATACAGTATAGGGCCTACACTAACCCTCACCTGAATTGGGAGAATATCCCCCCCCCCGTGACCGATCTATAGCACAGTAGCCTATTGTAAATCAACAACCCCAGCTAGTTTATGTCTAAAGCATAGGCCTATTTTCAGATTTAAGTTTCAACCCCTACTTTTGAAGTTCGATGGGGAATCGTTCACCAAACTCGACAATTGGTTGACGCGATGACTAAACGTGGACATCGCTTACAAATATTAACTTACTGGCTGCATGGGGTACCCGACGTTGCTCGGGAAATACGAAATTAATGTCTGATGTCTCTATACGTACAATCAGCCTACATGTACGTTTATCCCAATGCGGTATGCCTCTACATCGATTTCTTTTTCGCCACCTAGCGAGTGCTAGCAGAACAGCATCAGTAGTCGAGAGTGATAGGCCTACCATTATTTTGTAGGTGCGAGAATGTTCCAATGCGACACGATTCCAATGCATTTAAAGTCAAGCAAAAATGGTCTGTGTTTGGGTGATTTTTGGAGCGCCGCCAGAAAATTGAGAGTAGTGCATGGGGTTGGATACCTAATAGGACTCTCTTCTTGAGGAGCAACTAAGATATTTTCAGGCCTAGCAAAGTCTGCCGACATAGTCAGCGAGAATCATTGCGACACGATACCAATGCATTTGAAAGTCAAGCAAACTGGTCGGAACGTGTTTGGCCAGTTTAGGCGATTTCTCGAGCGCCGCCAGAAAATCGCAAGCTGTGGTGCTGCATGGATACCTAGTAGAAATCCTGGCGACGCCACTGATTTGCACTGCTAATCACTATGATTAACAATTAAAGCAAATAATTAAGCATGCTGATGCTGCTGCTCCTGATGTTGTTGCTGTGGTTGATGTTGCTGTTGTTGCTGTTGATGATGATGATGATGGTGGTGGTGGTGGTGGTGATGATGATGATGATGGTGGTGATGAAGACGACGACGATGACGATGATTATGACGATGATGATTCGTTTACCCATTCACTTCGAGATCTATTCGCTTTATAATCGTTTTCTACAAATTGATGCAATTTCCATCGACGCAGAATGAACACAGAATCGATCTCATCTATATATATAAAAATGAAACTTTCCAATAGTTTGTGTAAAGTGTTCTCGAAACGTACCGCACAGATTGTTTTGAAAATTTCACAAAACCTTCCATTCCTATCAGAGAGTTTCCAACTTTTTTTTTCTCCGAATAAACGCAATATTTTCCACAAAAAGTGAACTTTGCATTCCGCTCCACCGCCATTTGCAAATTTAAAACCGCACGTTGCCAGATTCACAAACGCCTTGACAGTGACTGCGACCATGCAGACGAAACATGAATGAGGTTAAGTCCCATGACGTCATAAGCGATTCGCATAATTATTTTGCGGCCTTCTTGGTTGAGGGAGGAAAGGAGCAGAGGGGGCGGGATGGAGGGAAGAGGGAGGGGGAGGGGGAGGGGGAGGGGGAGGAGGAGGGGGAGGGGGAGGGGAGGGGGAGCGGGAAGAGGAGGAGGAGGGGGAGGGGGAGGGGGAGGGGGAAGGGGAGGGGGAGGGGAAGGGGGAGGGGGAGGGGGAGGGGAAGGGGGAGGGGAGGGGGAGGGGGAGGGGGAGGGGGGGGGGAGGGGGGGGGGGGGGGGAGGGGGGGGGGGAGGGAGAGGGGGAGGGGGAGGGGGAGGGGGAGGGGGAGGGGGAGGGGGAGGGGGAGGTGGAGGGGGAGGGGGAGGGAGAGGGGAGGAGGGGAGAGTCTTTTCTGCCACAGCAACGCGTGGCCGGGTACAGCTAGTACAAAATAAATATCAACACGTTCAGTCCAAGTAGGCCTGGGTTAAATTATAAATATATCTTTTCGTATAAGATCGAGACTCAGTTTTAATCCCATCAATTTTTACACAATTTCAGAGATAATATTTGTCCAACAACAATCAAAATAGTCAAGTCAAATTTCAGGCAAATGTTTTGCACACAGGCTATTAATCTACAAAGTAGATTGATAATGTGTTTTCGTTACGCGCTGGAAATTAGTTGACTTCTCGTGTCGCCATCGATGTGAACATGTGAACAAGTTTTTCTGTATTTTTCTGTCGAGTCGCCTCGTGACTGACGACGTCGATAAGTCCTTCTGCATAATTATATTAGCCTTTAGACTAAGAGTGGGAAACACGTGCAGTCATAAATTACATCAGCCTTCCCTTTCCCCCATCAAGACTAGAGAACGGACCCGATCATGTTTTCCCTTATCCATATTCCAGTTGCGACTTGTGAATTACGATTGATTTTATTATCGTCATAGCATGTTATTTTCTAGTTATCAGCTGAAATAAGTAGCCTAGTTGAACCACAATGTTTTATATGATGTCTAGATATGATTAAACCTAATTATGTAGAAGTATGGCCTAATGTTTCTGTGGACATGCGCACACTTAATTTCCGGTGAAAAGAAATTATTGGAAGAGTCGTAACGCGCTATTTGCTGAATTGATTCTGACCGCTGCCGCTGTGCAGACTTAATCTGACTGCTGACAGTCGTCAATAAAAGCTGCTCTGCATGGTTCGGTGATGTCTGCTGTGCGCCACTCTTAAAAATTCGGCAAATAAATCCAGGGCTCCATTGATTTCCTTTACCCTCAATATTAGAGACACAGACGTTCAGGTGGCAGAAGCCAAGCACGTTAACTTTGTGCAGTCGAGTTTTAAAGGTTTTATGCCATTTTTTAGATAATCTAGTCTGGTAATCGTAGTTTTAGTCTCCAAATTTATAGAGCGCCACTCGAAAGCCAAGCGCAGGACACCGGCTTATTCACGAGCGCTGTTTCAAGTCAGAAGGGTTGTCCCTTATATATGAGCCAAAACACAGAACCTGCTTAATACATAATTTATTCGTAGAGTGTGCGCTGCATGGGTTCTGTCGAATTGGGTTTCATTACAGAAGCTCTCCGGCAGAAGCAAATATGACTTTCTCTCAGACGATACCGACATCTACCAGTGGGGCCTAAAGCACCTTACGCACCGACAGCCGGTAATTGGATAGTCCAAGTGCGCGCTTTGATGTTGTGAGGGAGCATATCGAGTCGAGGCAATGAGTTGCGCACTCATGCAAGACACGCGGTGAGTTCGATAACATAAAAAATCAAATCAACGGTAATGTCATGCAAGTAAGAAACTAGTCAAACATCAATCATACCCGGCTGAGCTCATAATGGATAACCGTGCATGGAGGGACAAGCCCTCCCCTACCTTGGGTGCCCTCTGATTAATTATATTGTGGCTTGGAGAATGATGACAGTTGAATTGGAAAACCTAGATGTAGCCTAATAGTATTTTATTTATCAATGCCAGTAAGTCACGAAGAAAATAATTTTCGTCTATATCTTTCATCATAATTATTTAGACAAATTAAAGACAGTTTCAACACACTATTAGAACGACCAATCGAATAGATAGAGGTTATTTCCGCCGTCAATACACTCCATACCACTGTATGATGCACCGAACCAAAAGCTTTTGATAGGTAAAAATGCCAATAGAATAGGCATACTCTTTTCTATTCGATGCCTCTGTTGTATTTTATTCGTGGTTTAAAGTGGGTGGGAACGGCGTTCCCGCTACTATCGAATTTCTTGGCTTGCGTTCCCACTGTTCTAGAATTTCTGGCCTGCGTTCCCACTGCTCACCATGCATAGAACACCTGAAACATGGGCGAAAATCTAGATTGACTAGAGGAAAGAGGATTAAACTTATTGTGGCGGACCCGGGGGTTCGAACTAGACACCAGGATGACTCAGCCCCCGGTCCGTGCACTCGAGTGGTAAGGCAGGGTACGGCTCCCGATGGTATTTCAGGAGACTTGAAGATAATGAACAACTTTATTAATAAACAAACTGAAACAATCCTTCAATCGCAAAGTTCAATCGCAATATTTCACAGTTCTGAACGTAACGTCCGATTAAGTATAGAATTCCGCAGTTCCAACACATTACATCGAACCGCAAACCGAGTATGAAAGTGTCCGACGCAATACAGTTCGCAAGTTCTTTCACTGTTCTCGACGTACAGAATGTCCGCTTATCGAATGACTTCAAACCGCAACAAAGTGTCAACTAAAGTGTCTTTCGTGATACAGTTCTGCAAGTTCTTTTCGGAACGACGACGATGTTCTCCACTGTATTCGCTCATTGACTGATTGACGACGTGACTGACTGCCGATTGAATGACTGATCGCCGCTTTGTTGACAGACTGAGTGCGTCGCTGTATTTACTGAACCGAACTTAACCGTACTCACTGGCCGCACACTCCGCACACTGAACTGCGCACTCCGCACACTGAACTGCGCACTCCGCACACTGAACTCCTCAACTCCCGACTGTTGACTGCCGGCTCCTTATATAGTCGACCAGGCTCGGAGGGGAACATAAGGGAACATGAGGGAACATAGGGAACACGCGGGAACATAGGGAACACGAGGGAACATAGGGAACATAAGGGAACACGCGGGAACAGAGGGAACATGAGGGAACATAAGGGAACATAAGGAAACATAGGGAACACGAGGGAACAAAAGGGAACATAGGGAACATAAGGGAACATGAAGGGAACATGAAGGGAACATAGGGAACATAGAGGACATGGGGAACATAGGGAACATCGAGGGAACATAGGGAACATCGAGGGAACATAGGGAACACGAGGGAACATAGGGAACACGAGGGAACATAGGGAACAAAGGGAACATAAGGGGACATCGAGGGAACATAGGGAACATAGGGAACACAGGGAACATGAGGGAACATAGGGGAACATAGGGAACATAAGGGAACATGAAGGGAACATAAGGGGACATCGAGGGAACATAGGGAACAAAGGGAACATAAGGGAACATGGGGAACATGAGGGAACATAGGGAACACGAGGGAACATAGGGAACATAGGGAACATAAGGGAACACGAGGGAACATAGGGAACACGAGGGAACATGAAGGGAACAAAGGGAACATAAGGGAACATAGGGAACATAAAGGGAACACAGAGGGGCAATTAAAAAAAAGAGCGCCCAGCCAGGTCCGCTACACCCCTCCATGGCCACCGAAAATACCCAAAGCCCTCTTTGGGACCAATAAAAATAAAACTAAGGCAAACTTCGTCCAAGGCCTTTAAACTACATAACTCACCATTGGGGCATAAAACCTTAACTATTCTACCTCAAATACACATAGAACGTAAATCTGCCATTAGGACAAAACCCTCGCCCATGGCCTATAAATTGCATAAACTAACCATCGGGGTAAAACTTAACATACCCAATAGACATAAATCCGACGCCGTCTTAATCCGGAATGACAATAACATCCTCAGGATTCACCACATTACCTGCTGCTGCCTCTGGAATTACAGGGCGTTCCCGGGGCACCCTCGTACTCTTCCGTGTCAAAAGCCATCCGCTAAGCCAAAGGCCATCCAAGAAGCCAATTCGACCCATCAATACAAATCATCATAGGCAGCATTCGCTGTCTACGTGTAATAATGCAGATTCCACAATTCCTCCTGAAGCCGCTACAACAACGCTTATGATAGCATGGCTGCAAGACAGAAGCGCTCAAAGCGTCTGCCCTAGAGGTCGCGAAACTAACAGCTTAAGCATTCGCTAGCTGAGCTTTACCATTCAAATCACTTTACAAGTATATGCGACTGTCCATGCTACATATGACCGTAAATACAACCATAGAAGGCAATCCTTATATAGCGCCTTTCTCATCTAAGATCAATAGACTGCAATCGCTGTCCACGTGTACTAAATGCTGTAACGGCTGCTTAATAATTCTGGCTGTCTACCTAAACCGAGAGGGTCGCTTAATGGCTCTACGCGGCATCTCAACCCATCATTTCTTTCCCTCACATGCACAAGGCACCGACACAATTCAAACTCACTGACCATTCTACGCTAGTCCCATTTAGGCTGTCCAATGTGTCCATAGAACAAGTCCAAAAGCGTGTGTTATTCCCGCCAGGGTCAAAAGGCATTACCATCCAACTAAAATAATCCCTTCGTCTCACAAAAATCAATCTATCAGCCTCTCTCGATTCTGAACACCCAGCATTACATGGGAGACAGTAGAGTTCCTGTTTCCTGCACTTATTCATTTGGCAATGGTCAATGCAAAAGCCAAAGATACTGGTCAAGACAACAATTACCGACCATACGCTACATTTAAGCTCTACTACTCCAGTCTCTAACGTTTGGTCCAGTTGTCTGTCCATTGTCTCCCTATGCTGTCTGGCTTGCCTTCTCAGAGACTGTCTCACCTGTCGAGTATCTTTCGTGTCTATTCTGCACTCACTCATGGTAGTCCGTTCCAGGTCTTTCTCAGATGCCGAAAATACGTCCTGGACTCCTGGTAACTGACCAACAGTTCTCTTAAACAGTCTCTAGCTTCTGACGGCACATCCTCAGGGAGGTCCCTAATCAAACCGTCAACTACAGTACTTTCTTCTTGTCCGACACCAGCCTTTGCCCTTTTTGGCGTTTCCTCGGTCACCTGCACAGGATGTAATCCTCCAATCAATTGATCCGGGTGTAGTCGAATTACATTTTCTCCCAAGTTTACTTTTCTTACTGGCGCATCTCTAGCCTTATCCCCTAGCAGAACTTGGGCTACATGGACTCCCGGCAAAAGCTCCGATGTTTCGGTCATCCACGCAGAAGATGTAACCGCTAAGTTTCCATACAATGTCTTAGAAGGAACATCACATTGAGAACGGGGTGCTATTTCAGTTTCCTCAGCCACTACAACTCTTCGACACCAGGTCGACCCATTCCCTTTGACCAACGGAATGCGTTTCCTCCCAATAAAAACAGCACCTACACCAAAGCCAAGGCGACATCGGTTTTCGCGTAACCAATCCATACCCAACATTACTTCACAAATTTGGTCGGACACCAAAAAGTTACTAGATATAGAAAAACCCCGCCAAAATTTAAGGGGTAGCGTAACCTGGCCCAGGACTCTTATATCAGACCCATTGGCGGCCCGTAGGGTGCGGGTACTGGGTTGCAAATCTAGCCCCTCTACGTGATCAAAAGGGACAATACTGACCTCCGAGCCTGTATCGACAAGACACGTCCGGAGTCGCCCGTTGATGGTTGCTTTGACGTATATGGCGTTGTTAGAGCAGATTCGCGGTTGTTCGTGGGCTGTATGGTTGTTGGCTACCGATTCCTCTGGTCCCAGATCGGCAGTTTCCGTAGTGCGTGAATCTCTTGGACGACCGGTAAATCGACGGGGTTGACGACATCGTCGAGCAATGTGGCCGGGACGGCCACAGTTGTAGCAGGTGATGTCCGAGTCGGAATTCCGAGAGGCGTCGGGGCTTCTCGGTGGAACCGCAGCACGAGGTGGCTCTCGAAGTTCTTCCATGCGCCGCATCATCTTCTCCTCCAGTTCCTGTTGCCACTTCCTTTGAGCCACCAGAAAGCCGTCGAGTTGTGCCTGAAGTTGTTCGCAAGCGTCTCCTCCTTGCGTTCCCCTGACACGATTCGGCATTCAACGACGGTCATCGACATCGCCCATGCTTTGATACGCACTCAATCGGAGAGCAGTCCGGTAAGCCTCGTCTATCGTACGGGGCTCCTTTTCTCGAACTTTCAGTGATAGTTCCCGATCACGAATCGCTTCCAAGAATGCGTCTCGCGCTACTATTTCAGTGGTAGCGTTAGATGGAACCGGATAGGCTAAGACAACCAATCGTCTGATATCGTGCAAAAGGTCGCTTAGTTTCTCGTCTGGTTTCTGGCGACGGTAATATAACTGAGTCCGAAATGTTTCAGCCTGTCCATCGGCACCATACCTTTGCCGCAACCGTTCGACTAATTGATCGTAGGTGACATCTTCTTGCGCGCCAAAATCCCATAAGAGTTGCACGGCAGATTTGTCCAACGAGCAACGCAAGAAGTCCGCTTTGTCACTGTCCGACCAACGGTTGTATCTGGAACACACCTCGAACTGGGCGAGAAAAGATTCAAGAGACCCGGTTCCGTCGAATTTTCCAGCTTTCATTGGTGTCTTTCGTGATCCCATGAGATGATTCAACTCTTCAACGCGTTTCGAGTCCGCAGCGGTGGTTTCGGAAAGCAGAACTGTTTTCCGCTCCTTCTTCGGCAGGTCCCGGAAATCGAAGTCCACACGCTCGAGAAATTGGCTGGATTCCACCTCGGAATCGCCCAATGCGTTCGTTTCTCGTCTGGCTGCTGGTGTCGAAGTCGTCCGTGAAGCAGCAGCGTCTAACCGTGAATACGAAGTCGCAGCATCCATTGTTGAATCCCGATGCAGAATCCAAAAGCAAGATCCAATGAATCGACAACGTTCAGAAACCAAATTGAATTATCCGCAGAGTTCAGAATTCAATTCCGACGAAGTCCAACGAAGAACAAAAACGAACCGTTCGTGGCGTCCAGAAGAATAAGAAACTGAAAATCCACGGCTTTCAAACGAGCAGTATTCAGAAGTCAATTACAACAGAGTCCATCGAAGAACAAACACAAATGTACCCCACTTCTGGTACCATTTGTGGCGGACCCGGGGGTTCGAACTAGACACCAGGATGACTCAGCCCCCGGTCCGTGCACTCGAGTGGTAAGGCAGGGTACGGCTCCCGATGGTATTTCAGGAGACTTGAAGATAATGAACAACTTTATTAATAAACAAACTGAAACAATCCTTCAATCGCAAAGTTCAATCGCAATATTTCACAGTTCTGAACGTAACGTCCGATTAAGTATAGAATTCCGCAGTTCCAACACATTACATCGAACCGCAAACCGAGTATGAAAGTGTCCGACGCAATACAGTTCGCAAGTTCTTTCACTGTTCTCGACGTACAGAATGTCCGCTTATCGAATGACTTCAAACCGCAACAAAGTGTCAACTAAAGTGTCTTTCGTGATACAGTTCTGCAAGTTCTTTTCGGAACGACGACGATGTTCTCCACTGTATTCGCTCATTGACTGATTGACGACGTGACTGACTGCCGATTGAATGACTGATCGCCGCTTTGTTGACAGACTGAGTGCGTCGCTGTATTTACTGAACCGAACTTAACCGTACTCACTGGCCGCACACTCCGCACACTGAACTGCGCACTCCGCACACTGAACTGCGCACTCCGCACACTGAACTCCTCAACTCCCGACTGTTGACTGCCGGCTCCTTATATAGTCGACCAGGCTCGGAGGGGAACATAAGGGAACATGAGGGAACATAGGGAACACGCGGGAACATAGGGAACACGAGGGAACATAGGGAACATAAGGGAACACGCGGGAACAGAGGGAACATGAGGGAACATAAGGGAACATAAGGAAACATAGGGAACACGAGGGAACAAAAGGGAACATAGGGAACATAAGGGAACATGAAGGGAACATGAAGGGAACATAGGGAACATAGAGGACATGGGGAACATAGGGAACATCGAGGGAACATAGGGAACACGAGGGAACATAGGGAACACGAGGGAACATAGGGAACAAAGGGAACATAAGGGGACATCGAGGGAACATAGGGAACATAGGGAACACAGGGAACATGAGGGAACATAGGGGAACATAGGGAACATAAGGGAACATGAAGGGAACATAAGGGGACATCGAGGGAACATAGGGAACAAAGGGAACATAACGGAACATGGGGAACATGGGGGAACATGAGGGAACATAGGGAACACGAGGGAACATAGGGAACATAGGGAACATAAGGGAACACGAGGGAACATAGGGAACACGAGGGAACATGAAGGGAACAAAGGGAACATAAGGGAACATAGGGAACATAAAGGGAACACAGAGGGGCAATTTAAAAAAAAGAGCGCCCAGCCAGGTCCGCTACATTATTTATGTCATCATCTGTATGATACAGGCCACAGGCTATAGCTACAGCTGTCCTCTGCCTTTAGTCTTTAGTGCAGTTTATGATTTCGCATAGTGAGCTGAGGTTAAGAAAAAATGAAGTTGGTAAGACTTCATGGAGTCTACGCATGGCTGCATCATATAAGGCTAACAGCTTAAGAGACAGAAGTCTCTTAAGCTGCTTCGTCGCGTCTTTTTATGAGGCTGAGGCGATACAACACGTGACCGTCACAGAGTGTTTACTAACTGCACGCCTTCCGTCGCTTAGCAACGGCATCAGTCACTGTGGAAATGAGAGCAGTCGATATTATACGGACGAAGTCATCTGCGGTTGGTCTGTCGGTTGGTCTGTCTGTTGAGCGTGCGAGTGGGATGGATTAATTCAACAAGCAAAGCAATTATTAAGCTTATTCAGTGCATTCAACTCTATTGGCACAGATCTAGTTTTGCTGCGATATGAACGCAGCAGCAGCAACGGCAAGTCTTTCGACGTCTTTTATGTGGCTGGGGCGATAGGTCTAGGCCTACAGCACGTGACGAATTATACGTACGTACCGGTTTTCTTGAATTTGTTGTCATTAAAGACTTCATCACTCATCTCAACTTTTTATAAGAAGCTTAGACTAAATTTGTCATTTTATTGCGTTAGACCTGCTTTATTTAATTATGTCAAAGTGGGTGCTTATTTTGTGGGGTTGGGAACTGCATTTATCCCTTTTAAACGTTTCTTTAAACAAAGTTAACTTAAGTGGCCTAATTAGCCTAATAACGACAATTCCTATGGCGCATGAAAACGCGGCGTTACCGCAACAAAGACGCTTAGGGCTTAGATCGATGCACTGTATGCTTAATAAATGAATGGATAGCTTCGCGATGTCTTCTTTTTTTCTTCCGTGTGATTCGTTAGTCGTCGATTCGTCTGTCGCGTCAATTTGGAAGTTTATCTTGTCTAAAATGCTGAATTTGCTCAATAATTTCGAAATCGTTGGAGTCTACATGCAGTTGCTGAGTTGATTATGGAAATCATTATTTTTAATGTTTTGATTGTGTGTGTTTCACGATTTGTCTTCTCATGGACTATCGTGTTTGCTATTATCTGCATTCATAATTCTCATCCTTTCCGTGTCTTTTTCTTTTCTTTCTTCCATCCTTTTCCCTTGCCTTTTCATTTCTGCTAGCTGCATGCAATAGGTTTGCGAGAACTCATGTCATAGCCTACCGGTAGCCTACCGCTTTATCGCTATCTTTATCGAAGCTTTCCCTTTTCGAGACGTTTCTTAGAATTGCTCAGCCTTCAATATTCTTACCGTGTATAGGCTACCTTTCTCATTTTCTCTCTATCGACATTCTGTGACAATCTGACTAATCGTTTGATCCGATTCTTGTTTCTGACATGTTTTCTATCGAAAGCGAAAAACCTTCGGTAGCCTAAATCGAATAATCTGCGACTATTCGATTATTGGACGCAGTCGATCTTCGCCGACCGATCAGCCTGACCGCATCAGTACTTCTCTGGCAACATCTTCGCTCGAATCTCGTTCTAAGACATAAGAACAAGCAACGGTTCGGTTGGCTGGATGTGTCTCTTTCCGTGTCCGTGTAGATTAGTTTACCCATACGCGTCCTTAGTCTTTTAAACGGGTCGACAGGTGAGCTTTCATTGATGACTTGCCTCAATCTTGCTTCAGCAGTAGTCGATCGAATTATTGCGCTCTTCTCTCAAGCGTAGGATAGTTCTGAGCAGAGTCGATGTTAGAGCAAAGACTCTGCAACGATTTGGCAAAAGAGTTCATCATCAGATTCTCTGTTTAACTTCTTCGATTCTTCGATTGTCATTATGGACGTGCATCGGAAACATAGCACGCTTAGGCATGCTATAGGCTACATGTAGGCCTACAATTGTAGCCTACATGTATGTTCACAAGCCAAATAGCGTAGACTGGAGTGAGCGATGATTAAAACTCTCAGTGCATGCATGGCTTAGGCTTATAATGGAGGGACAGCAGCATGCTGACATACACATGATATTATGCTTGGTGTACATGTAGATCTTACATAATATTAAAGCATGACTGGCGGCTCAATAGAACTCAACTGAGTCGTTTTATGTAGCGCTTGTACCAGGGCTGTTTTAAGGGATTTTTTAGATCTACACAACTCATTTCTTTTCCTTCCCATCCTCCATGGTAAATTACTTCCAATCGGAGGACAGTGTTCTTTTTTGCTAGTTTTAACTGTACAAGAGTGCTTCTACAGCTGCACAAATCCATTTACAACTGCACATTTTGTGTACAACTGCACGTTAAAAAGGCCCTGGCTTGCACAAAGACTAGCAGCGCAAAATCTTTCGAAAACAGTCAGACTGCGTGTTGAGTTACATCGGTTATCTTGTCACGTTCTGTCTGCAGCCCACAGTCAGGCTCAATTGTGCATTATTATAATCACGATTATATTCTATTGAGAACACATGTGAAATCATACTGATTGTGTCGATGTAATGTTACACTGAATATTATTTCTTTGCTACACTGATGGTGTACGGCTAACGAGTAACGATTGGATGTGGCAAAGACGTTTAAATTGGAAGACACTCGTTGTAGAGTAGGCATGAGGCAACCATGGTGTGAAGTAGATCTACTAACAGCTTCATTTCCTTGGCCTCGACATACGAGGGCGGATGTCCAGTCTTCTTCCCTATGCATGCACAGCATTGCACACATTAACGTATTAGATCTATACACATCGGTACGTTATGAACTGCATCCATAATTATGTTTGAACGTACCGATGTGTATATGACGTTAATGTGTCCGATGAAATTAAATAAAGATATAAAATGTTTGATGTGATTATAGGTTCTGAATTGGATTTGCGAGGTCTTCACATATTATTATGTCGTCGTCATCGCTGTTGAATGTTGATGTCAATCGATCTCAGAGATCATCTTCTGTCTCCGATCTCGGATCCAACGAAATACTTATGAAGACAATGCCTTCCTCCTCCTCATCCACCACTCCTCCATCGTCTTCACCTCTATCACACAGCCATAGCAAGCCCACTCTCCGACGGCGTCTCACTCACAGGACATCCAATGTGGAAACCCTGCCGCAGATCCCTCTGCAAACAGCACAAAAAGCATCTGGACCGCCGATCCAACGTCAACCGCTGGATTTCCAGGATCCAAGTGGAACAGCAAGTGGAAAAGGTCCGACCAGCTGGAAATTTCTTGAGTCGAAAAGGTCAAAGGATTCTCTGATGCAATTAGTTAATAGGAACAGTCCATTTCTAAATCTCATTGACTTCAAAGCGAGTGAAAGAAAGAAATCAGAGTTGGATGTGCATCAGAACCGAGGTGGTGTGACCAACCGTTCGAACCTTGAGATTGATTTTGGACGGAAAGCATCAAGGTCAGTGCTCGACACATCCGAAAGTTTCAAGTCGATGATGTCAGCGAGAAACAAGTTATCAGCAGTGACCTTTCTTTTGTCGGATTCCAGTTCTGTCACTGGTTTCATCAAACCCGAAAGTTCCAAGACAGAAGACCAATTCGTCGCCGAGAAAGAGACAAGGAAGTCGGTGGTGGAGAAGGACAGCACTGTAACTCTGAATCCAGTGAACCTTAGAGGTCAGAACGGACTCAAGAAGAAGAAGAAGGTCTTAATGTTGGAAACTGGAGCAAAGTTATCGTCTAAAGCTAACGCTAAATCACCAGCTGCAGCTGACAGTCAGTTGCCAATGCCACCAAATATCGTTGTAGTCAAAGACAGCGAAGAATCTGACGACCAAGAGCCAGCCACGAAAGCAACAACTGATACCAAGTCATTATTAAATGGTAATGGTGCTGCATCAGATGAACTGGTCATGCCAGATCAAGAGATGACCAACACGACACTTGGAGCACTTGAAGAAAAGAGTCTGACAGTTGAACGGATGACATCCAATGGAGGAGGAGGACGAGGAGGAGAAGGAAGAGGAGGCAAGGTCTTGAATCCAGTTCTAAAACGAGGAGTCGGATGGCGTGCAGCGAAGCGTGACTCAACGAAACTGAAGCGAACACGTGGTGCAGCGAAGCCCATCGGATCCGCTCAGCCATCTCTAAAAGACAAAGCAGACAGTACTGCAGAATTGGAGACAATAGCGGTTCCGCTTGACCTGCCCGCTCCTCGAGAACCTTCCAGAACATCTGGCAACAACAGATTAAGAGACCGAGAAGCAACGGTGATTGCCGTCGGTCAAGAGATGATGAGCAACCCTCCTCCATCGGTCTTCGAGGATCATGGTCTGATCCGAGTTCTGTCTGGAGATCTGACGGACATACCACCTGTTTCGTGTCACGTGGTGCGGATATTCACCAGCTCAACGTTCACAGGTGAGTAAGATTCTCAAAACTTAATTTAACGAAACATCATATAGTGTATCAACAACGAAGCGCTATTGAACCAGTTACCATGGTTACAACAGTATATACCCGAATGTCAAATTTGCCAGAAAGTTAAATTGAAATGGTCCTGTGCCATCATTGATTGCACTGGAGCATAAGGAGCCGACCGTTCAGTCACTGCTATCGAACTCCCCTCCTCACACACAGTCACACACACACACCCACACCCCTCTTCATTCACTGACCCTTGATGGAAGTTCGGGCTACATACACAACCTCGTGAAAACGAACCCATGCAATGATGGAACGGTCGCCGTAAATTGCGAAATTTCAGAGCTTGCTACGCAACTGATGATGATGATGACGAAGACGACGACGATGATGATAATGATCAAGATGATGATGATGGTGGTAAGAATAATATGATCTTCGATTACCACTTTAAACTTACACATCGTAGTATGATTACAATTTGTAGTGTGAACGGTTGATAACAAGTTATTACAGGACTCTTGGCAGCCATGAAAGGCGCCCAGCACTGTCAGTTGATCATTTTTACCAACGCCATGTGACGAATGAAAGGCTGAGTCGATCTCTGCTCTTTCTGCCAGAAGTGTTACCATTACCACTAAGGGGCACTAACATCTCAAATGATGACGACGACGACGACGATGATGACGACGATGATGACGACGACGACGATGATGATAGTAACGATGTCGCTGAATTTATCAAATATTTGGCTGATCTTTTCTTTCATTTATTGATTTTCTTGTCATTTATCTGAATGGCGTATAAGTACATGTTACAGTAGGCCTAGGCCTGCATTCTTGCGTTCGAAGGTTGAGAAACAAT
Organism: Lumbricus rubellus; assembly: GCA_945859605.1. Taxonomy (NCBI): domain Eukaryota; kingdom Metazoa; phylum Annelida; class Clitellata; order Crassiclitellata; family Lumbricidae; genus Lumbricus; species Lumbricus rubellus. Next base: position 31,040,332 of record OX243813.1, on the reverse strand, counting down.
TATATTGGTGATTTTGATGTTTAAGACACCTCTTTGGAAAGAAATTGCTTAATGGAAAACGTTTATCCAAAACTGAAGGAATATTGTCGTGAACGACACGGTCTAGACTTCCAGGTAGGCCTACACCTCTGATTAAAAACAATCGTAACCATATCTACGTATTTTCTTCTGTTCGAAAGCAATTGTAACCATAGCTATACGTATATGCTCTATTCTGTTTGAAAACAATCGCAACCATATCTACATAATTATATAAACACTCTTCTGTTTGAAAACAATCGCCATCATATCTACAATTCTACATAGGCCTATATATACTCTTCTGTTTCAAAAGAATTGTCACCATAGCTACATGTACGTAATACGTATAGCCTATATACTCTTCTGTTTGAAAACAAACGTCACCATATCTACGTATTCTCTTCTGTTTGAAAATAGTCGTCAAAATATCTACTTTCCGGTCCCGGAAATGACGTCATTGCATTTGCATATTGTTGAAATGATTTTAGAGAAACTTATTTCCGTGAAATAATAGTCGTCACCACATCTATAGGCTACGTAAACGTACTCTTCTGTTTGAAAACAATCGTAACCATAATTATCTAGGGCCTACGTATTCTCTTCTGTTTGAAAACAATCGTCACCATATCTACGTATTCTCTTCTGTTTGAAAACAATCGTCACCATATCTACGTATACTCTTCTGTTTGAAAACAATCGTAAGCATATCTACGTATACTCTTCTGTTTGAAAACAATCGTAAGCATATCTACGTATACTCTTCTGTTTGAAAACAATCGTAAGCATATCTACGTATACTCTTCTGTTTGAAAACAATCTTCACTATATCTACGTATTCTCTTCTGTTTGAAAACAATCGAACCATATCTACGTATGCTCTTCTGTTTGAAAACAATCGTCACCATATCTACGTATTCTTTTCTGTTTGAAAACAATCGTCACCATATCTACGTATGCTTTTCTGTTTGAAAACAATCGTCACCATATCTACGTATTCTTTTCTGTTTGAAAACAATCGTCACCATATCTACGGATTCTTTTCTGTTTGAAAACAATCGTCACCATATCTGTGTATGCTTTTCTGTTTGAAAACAATCGTCACCATATCTACGTATATTCTTTTCTGTTTGAAAACAATCGTCACCATATCTACGTGTACTCTTCTGTTTGAAAACAATCGTCACCATATCTACGTGTACTCTTCTGTTTGAAAACAATCGAACCATATCTACGTATGCTCTTCTGTTTGAAAACAATCGTAACCGTAGCAACGTATGCTCTCATGTTTGAAAACAATAGACTAGTAACCATATCTACCATACGTATAGGTCTATGCTCTTCTGTTTGAAAACAATCGTAACCATATGTACGTATTCTTTTCTGTTTGAAAACAATCGTAACCATATCTGTGTATGCTTTTCTGTTTGAAAACAATCGTCACCATATCTACGTATTCTTTTCTGTTTGAAAACAATCGTCACCATATCTACGTGTACTCTTCTGTTTGAAAACAATCGTCACCATATCTACGTGTACTCTTCTGTTTGAAAACAATCGAACCATATCTACGTATGCTCTTCTGTTTGAAAACAATCGTAACCGTAGCAACGTATGCTCTCATGTTTGAAAACAATAGACTAGTAACCATATCTACCATACGTATAGGTCTATGCTCTTCTGTTTGAAAACAATCGTCACCATATCTACGTATTCTTTTCTGTTTGAAAACAATCGTCACCATATCTACGTGTACTCTTCTGTTTGAAAACAATCGTCACCATATCTACGTGTACTCTTCTGTTTGAAAACAATCGAACCATATCTACGTATTCTTTTCTGTTTGAAAACAATCGAACCATATCTACGTATTCTTTTCTGTTTGAAAACAATCGTCACCATATCTACGTACATGTATGCTCTTCTGTTTGAAAGCAATCGTTACCATAGCTACGTATTCTTTTCTGTTTGAAAACAATCGAACCATATCGACGTATTCTTTTCTGTTTTAAAACAATCGTCACCATATCTGTGTATGCTTTTCTGTTTGAAAACAATCGTCACCATATCTACGTATTCTTTTCTGTTTGAAAACAATCGTCACCCTAACTACGTATATGCTCTTCTGTTTGAAAACAATCGTCACCATATCTACGTATTCTTTTCTGTTTGAAAACAATCGTCACCCTAACTACGTATATGCTCTTCTGTTTGAAAACAATCGTCACCATATCGACGTATACTCTTCTGTTTGAAAACAATCGTCACCATATCTACGTATTCTTTTCTGTTTGAAAACAATCGAACCATATCGACGTATACTCTTCTGTTTGAAAACCATCGTCACCATATCTACGTAGATCTGTTATCTTTTGTTTGAAAACAATCGTCATCATATCTATGTATACTCTTCTGTTTGAAAACCATCGTAACCATAGCTACGTGTACTCTTCTGTTTGAAAACAATCGTAACCATAGCCTACATGTATCTACGTATAAGCCCTATGTGAAACCAATAGTAGCCATAAAGCCAAGATATTGGACGTATTTGTCAATAGGTCTATACGTTTATGCGCATGTACCAATATACCAAATACTTTTATGAATTATAAAGTCATCTTTTGACGAAAACTAAACTCAATAGGTAATTTTTATGGTAAAATAAAGGTTATTGATACAGTATAAATTATGAAAACAGTAGACGATTGTACCTGGTTTCGCACGGTCATCTCTACCTTCATAGACCTAGATCTATAGCCAAGACTATCACTCCCGCTTGATTTGAATAGTTAGCTTTATCTGCATTGGTTGGTATAGGCCTACGCACCGGGTATACGCCCGTATATTTGTATTCTCTCTCCTGCTGTTAAAGTGATTCATAGCATTGAAAGTGTTAGTGTTCAGTGAATGAATGAATAAATAAATGTGGCATCTGTCTTTGGCAAAGGTCGTAGATATGCGATGGGGAGTGAGAGACGAGGCGACTGACGATCACATGACAACCGATCTCTGTATGAATGAAATCGACAACTGCCAACGACTTTCAATCGGACCAAACTTCTGCGTAAGTCACCGAGTTTTAGACTCTTTCTTCTCCATTAGACAGTATATATATATAAATATATATATATATATAGTGCACATTTATGCAGCGTCACATCTTTATGTAGGCCTAGGAATTATACACATCAGTTCTGGTTCCGTTGTTGTTAAAGTTTGATTACCGTTGCGTAGTTAATGCTGAAAAATCATGGTGGCCCGATAGAATGGATAAGATAGATAGGCTATATGGACAGATAAGATAGTTAGATTTCGCTACATGTCACGACTTTATAAGAAAGGCAACTATAGGCTACAAGTGACCTGTGGACTACAAGTTGCATGAAAAAAGTTAGAAAGTAATATAGGCTATAATTATATATAGGCCGATATTGTTCTAGAACGTAGATCTATTTGTTGAGTTAATTAGTATCCTGCTAATCTTAAAAGTTTCTTGTTTAAAATCAGCTATTTATACGGTAGTTACAATAATTTTGACCTCAAATTTACGTTAAAAACTGTCGCCAGGTGTTTCTTGGCCAGAAGTATGGCTATCGTCCCATACCGACCATCATTCCGGCCAGTGAGTTCGACATGCTTCTCCAGGAAGTCATCAAAGACTCTCGCGGCGATTCCAATCTTCTGCGACAGTGGTACCAGAGAGATGACAATGCAGTTCCTCCTGTCTATGTTCTACAACCAATCAGCTCAATACTCGTCAACTTCAACAACAAGGTTAGGTGACGTGCCTCCATGATATAGGCACTATATAATAAAAAAAATGATTCTGGCCTAAAAGACAAAAACCAATAGAGTGCGTTTTTCGCATTTATCTGAATGGCATCCTTTGTTTTGCATAATGACTTCGCTGGAATGCTACTCGTCAAAGATGAATTGGAATCAAAAATCGATTAAATCTAATCAAGACCCGATTATAATGACTATCTGTGTTTCTATTCCACAGAAACTGTTCCTTAATCAGACACACACGCAGTGACATGGCCATACAACACAGATACAGACACTATAAGACATAGGCCTATAATAATGAGACATAGACGGCAGAGGAATAATAGACGTCTGAACGATCGGTCAAGTGACATGGCCTTCATGCTCTTTCGTATGATCACACTCAGTCTTTTCATCTCGAATTGGTTCATCATTCATGATGCCGACAGAGTCAGTCGAATCCGGTCGACAGAACACGTTTCCAAATCTAGCATGATATCGTCTGTCATATCGATAATCCAATGAGTTTGGTTGCGACGGTCATCAGCGTAGATCTATGAAAATAACTGTGACAGACGCTTTCAATATTTAGTTGGCCATCCTACATTTACCAATGTCCACTTCAAACGATTATATGCTGAGACGCAGTGATTGTAGGCTAATTGATGACTCTAGGACTACCTCTTTGCCTCCAGTACTTCTCTCCTTCTCTCAGCAGAAATTGTGTCCATGCTGTCTGTCAAATACGTTTCTTCATAATAGCATGACCGTCTATCATTGACCTTAGTCCCTTTTGTCTCTTTAGACTGACTTCAATCGTCTTACATGTATTTGCTTTCTGTTCAAGCGGACGCAAAAGCTGATGGAGCATGACCAAGCAGAGTGGTGGGACATAATGCACCGTCTGCAGAAGATGCTGCGCCGAAGCGCCCACGATCTATATCTGGCCAAGAAAATGGACCTCGAACAGATGCACAACTATGTCATGTCAGGTCAGGCCACGTTCAACAGCAATTACATGTAGGTCAGGCCAGTTCAATAGCAACTATGTCATGTCAGGTCAGGCCAGGTTCAACAGCAATTAGGTCACTTCAGGTCGGGCTCAACATAGTCAACAGCAACTATGTATATCAAGTCAGGTCAGCTCAGGTGAGGCTCAACAGCGTTCCATCATCCATGTCTCGAATTCAGATGTCGTACTGACATCTGACGAGTGATAAATGTTTCATCACTAAACAAAAGCAAGACTATAGTCTCTCTTCAGAGAAGCGCAAAGTTCATTGCAAAGTTGCCTCTCCGATGTTACATAGATTTCCCCTTAACTTTAATTTCAAATTTCAGTGACTGAGAGAGAGGTGCGACGTGGAATAATCGATGCCAAAGACACTGAAAAGCATTGTCTCGCCTACATCCGACAAATTCAGAATCTCGATCTGACAGCCGTCAACTCCGTTCGCAATTTCGTCGACATGACTGCAGGATCTGAGGTGGATACGGAGGCTGAGCATCTGCTGTCCATCCTTCGAGATGAACTCCTTCCAACTAAGCTCGTTGACTCCAATGTCGCGCGCTTCACGGTTGATTGGTCAGGAGAACAGGGACTCGATGTCGCAACACATGCAGAATATCTTCAACAGTTCTGCCAAGTATTTGACAGGTAGTGTATGTGTGTGTGTTTACGTCATGTCACGTCAATCGTCACTGTCCAAATTCTCCTGTCTCGAGCCGCTAGTGTGTGAGTGTGTATGTATGTATTTATGTATGTATGTATGTATGTATGTATGTATGTATGTATGTATGTATGTATGTATGTATGTATGTATGTATGTATGTAGATATAGGCCTATATGTATGTATGAATATAAGTATGCATTATTATGTGCAGGCCTATTGTACGCACACATGCATGTATATCGTATAGCATTCACCTAATATTAGGTCTATGTGCAAACATACATCTTTGTATACCTATTCGCACTTATGTATATTTCGCATGTGGGCATATACATGTAAGCCATAAAGTTAAATATTGTTTCAGATTGTTTCTGAAATGCATAAAAGGCACGATTTGCTTGGTTTTTGTATATATTATGTGCAATAGGCCTACATAATCGCTACTTGAGCAGTACTTAGGCCTATCGCAGGCCTGTACCTAACGGGTGAATGTCGAAATGAATTCTTTCCTTCACTTGGTCGTCATAAAACAGGGATATTTTCAAAGACAAACAATTTTATGTAGCCTATTGTAGGTCGAAGTCTTTAGATTCAGAGTCGTCGGATTCTGCTAAATTGCGACATTCTTGTTTACAGAGATGCGTTTCATGATTCATAATTTAACTGACGCAATCAGTAAATGCGTGACTTTTCTGACCCATATAGGGACATAAAAGACCTGGTTGACAAGGCGATGAATGAGATGGTAGATTATGGCGAACACAACAGGGTCTACGAAGAAGTCTTGCGTCATCTTCATTCGTGTCATGGTCTTGTCAAAGCATTTCAAGGCAGAGAAAAGGTGAAGTAGAATTACTTTGGCTACTTTCAACGATTATAAACACATCAGTCGGACTCCAAAGCCATATCTCTGAACGCCGACATTTTCACATTAATTTTGCCATGATTCGTGTTGCCCTCTTTTGAATGTAGGCTTATTATGGGCAGGATGAATAATAATGACAATTCCTCCTGGAGAAGACAACTCAAAGCAAAGACTATGCAAAGAACAATGTAAGTCAATGTAAGATAATGTAGTTATTACAGGCTAATGTAGAGCGCGATAAGACGACCGGAGTGAGGCCATTAGTTACAATACAGTAGGCTATATTAGCGCATACACCGTAGCAGATAGGCCTAGTTATTAATTAAAATCATCTAAAACGAGAGTTTGATCGCCAATTTGAAATTACTAATTAATTTACACTTTTAGAGATGGGTTCTGCTTATGATCTGGACTTGACGATTTGTTACATTGCTCTGATTTGCACAGGAACTCGACGACATTCGCAGTTACATTACTGGTCAGTCAACTGAGCCTATAGTGCTGTGGGGAGAAAGTGGCTGCGGTAAGACGTCGCTACTCGCCAAGGGATTCAGTCTGGTAAGTCTTTCACCCATACAAACTTGCTTAACCATAAAATTAGAAATTACGTCCTTTTAAAATGCATGTGCCAAAGTTACAATGTACATGCAATAACTGAATTACGCGTATTGACGACGGAAGAGAAAATCTCAATAGTTTACGACCTTCATTCATTTCGAGTATTTATATAACGCCTCTGCAAGAAATCTACTCAGAGGCGCTCTCTGCGCTAACTAGCCGATGTGGTGCTTATACCTTATGAGAAGAAGGGCGAAAGAGGATTGGCAGAAGACGCAGCAAAAATCAGGAAATAAAAATCAGACCACAAATGCAATGAAAATAAAACAAAAACGTTGACAAGCTACAGAATAGAAAGCAAAATCTGCAAGATAAATTATTATAGTGGGATGATAGAGATGCTGCGAAAGCCATCCTAAAGAGACAATAGGCCTAAGCTTAGAGGAATGATAGGTCAATAGGATCTCATAGAACACGGCGAATAAGAACTCGCATCTCAAGTTCTCAACTCCACTGCAGGTCAGTTTTTATCTTTATGTATAGGCCTATTAAAAACCACAGAAAGGATATAACTCTAGCGCAATAGAAACGTCTGACGAATTAGAGGTCTATAAGAGTTCAACGGTATGACAGCATTCGTTTTAAAAAGGTTATCGAGTGCAACCGCGATTTTCTTTCAACGCCATGGCCGCGTTCTCTTTATGTTGCAAATCAGATTCGTTTATTCAATGAGATATTCATTGCGATTCGTATTCATCTGTTTCCTGTCTATTTGTCAAGCGTTTCACTCCATTGAAATTAATTTTAATGATGAGATGAGATGAGATCAGATGAGCATTATAGCCAACGAGTCAATTTATAGGTCTGCTGGCGAACGTTGTATGGAATTCAATGAGTAGGGCCTAGGCCTATTTTCAGTCGATATAAGCTTAGACCTATTAAGATATATCTATTGGCTGGTATAGTTCGGTCGTGGTATCGAAATCATGCTAGTGCACAGGGGTTATTCTAAGAAATTTTTAGAACTGCACAGAACGACCTTTTTAGTCGTCCGAACCAAATCTTTGATCGCCGAAATCCCGTGAAAGTATAACAATTTTGAAATTTTCCCGGTCCCCAAAAAACTGATGACCTTTTTAAGTCCTTCGTTCACTATAACACTATGAGTTACTGCACAAAATCTTATTTTCAACTGCACAAATTTCTTTTCCAACTACACACTTTGTGTCCAGCTGCACGTTAAAATAACCCCTGCTAGTGCAGTTTACGTTCAAAAATGTCGAGGCCTCGTTGATGCAGTAAGCCTTCGTATAGGCTACAACTATGCTAGTCTCCGCTAGAGTAGGTCTACAAATGAACATACGTGCATAGGCCTAACCCAACGAGTCAAAGCACAAGAACAACCGATGATGTTCTACTGTAACAATTGTCTTACATTCTACGCGCTACAGTGCCATAAAAACTCGTATAGCATAACTTTGAAAGTTTGAATTATAGGCCTACTACTGCAGAACTGTACTATTTATATTAGTATTTTTTATAATAATAACAATAATAATAATAATAATAATAATAATAATAACAATAATAATAATAGTAATAATAATAGTAACGGGCGAGCGTTAATTTGGGACGCGACCGTGGTGGACACGGTAGCTGCCTCGTATGTTCTCGAAAACGCGACCGAAGCAGGGAGAGCGGCGGAGAAAGCCGCCACAAGGAAGCTTACGAAATATTTGGACCTTCAAAGGACATACCTCTTTGTCCCGTTAGCCGTGGAAACTATGGGTCCCATCAACAACGAAGGTTCCGCCTTTGTATCCGAGATCGGTCGCCGGCTGTCGAAGATCTCTGGTGATTTGCGCGAAACAGGATATCTGTTCCAGAAGATCTCAATTACAATCCAACGCTTCAACGCAGTTGCCTACCAGGGCACCTTATCTGGATTGCCCGGGGCCACGGTCCGGCAGCCATTAGAAAACTGAAATTGACCTTTGAAATCTTCATCATAATAATTATAAAAATTGATTTTATAATAATAATAATAATAATAATAATAATAATAATAATAATAATAAATATCAACGCCGCTATTATTCACAGGCAAATTTCTTCTCGTTATTCGTCCGTGTTAAAAGTGTTGAAATGCCTGCCATTCAGCTAATCAGGTTCAAGATCATGATCATTATTTTAACTCCATAAGAACTCATTTAAGAGGTTTCTAGAGAAGGGCATTTTGCGTGTAACCTATAATATCCGACAATCGATATTGTATTGTATTGTATTAAAACATTTATAAAGCGCCTCTACTAGGGTGAACCGTTCAGAGGCGCTCCCAGTGCGCAAGGCCACGAAAGAAGAAATAAGTTTTGAGGAAAGAAAATGAGGAAGAGGGATTAGCCTACCAGTTAGAAGTTGAGACAGAGTAGGACTAGATGGAGACAGAGTATTCCAAAATATGCTACATGTGCATTTCATTTGATCCATTAATGATTAACCTGTAATTATCACCTTGCCTTGTGTTAATATTATAATCTTACTGAAAATGTTTCTTTGTGAAGAAGTACGGTTTACCTGTACAGGTAAGAGCGTGGCAAGACGTCACCGCTCAGCCTCTGATGGTGCTGCGCTTTCTCGGTACATCACCTGACAGTTCAAGTGTCGTCCAGCTGCTGGTCAGTATTTGCCACCAGATCTGCTTCTTCTACAGACGAACCCTAGACTCGGATCCACCGTCCGAACTCAACGGTCTCGTCAGTCACTTCAAGTCTCTGCTGACGATGGCCACACCGCAGAAACCCCTCATCCTTTTCCTCGACTCCCTCGACCAGCTATCGTCCCCCGACGCAGCCCAGCAACTCTCCTGGTTCCCCATTTGCCTTCCGCCACACTGCAAACTCGTCGTTTCCGTCGTTCCAAAATACTTCGGAACCCTCGATCGTCTTCGCAGAATCCTGGAAAATCCGTCCAGCTACGTTCACGTTCTACCACTTGGACCGGAACTGGGAATCTCGGTGTTGCGGTCATGGTTGGGCAACGCCAATCGAACCGTGACGGACGATCAGTGGCGAACGGTGAATGAAGCCATTGCGACCTGTAGCATTCCGCTGTACATTAAGATGGTCTTCGGAGAGATATCGACATGGAGATCTTACCATAAAGGTCCGTTAACGACGCTTGCATCTGGAATCAGGGATGCGATCATCAAACTGTTCGAACGCACCGAGAACCAGCATGGCAAGATACTCGTGTCACATGCGTTTGGATATGTAACCCTCTCGAAGGGTGGACTTACCGAAACGGAATTGGAGGACCTTCTATCACTCGACGAAAAAGTGAGAAATCTATAGACATATTTTTTTGACAATAGATATTTCAGATACCTCTATCACATAGAAATTATTGTTCAGATGACGTAGTCTCGGGTCATTGGTTTGAAGGTCATTCGTCTTTATTTTGACCTGCGAAGTGAATGCAACAACCAGACAAAATTTAATTTATAAATTAACATGATGTGGAAATCTATCAGTCACCGGCTTATCTATGTTAGGCTATATGCTTAGACGATAGAACCTAAACTGAAAAAGACGGACATACATGTAACTGATCTGAAGTTCTACACTCCGTCTGGACAGATTATTCCTTAGTCTTTATCCAATGCTTGATGCCTTGTGCAGTAAACACTGATGCTACAGGGATCAGGACAGAATTCAGCTGAACGGGGGAGGGAGAGGAGAGTATATTGGCCTAAGTTGTATTTGATTAGATTAGCTCTGATGGAATCAGATTGAATTGCAGAGGAATGACCCCTCGACTGGGTTTGTGCGACAATACCATCCAACCGACATAATTGTCTGATATGATATTTTAGGTGTTGAACGATGTCTACCAATACCATCTTCCACCCGTCCGTCGCATTCCACCTCTGCTCTGGACGCGCATCCGCAACGACCTATCCTACTACTTCACGGAGCGAAGGGCGGACGGCGTCAACGTCATCGACTGGTACCATCGACATTTCGACGAAGTCTCGCGAGAACGTTACTTCCGCAACGTGAACGTTCTTCGCGAAACGCACTCGCAGATGGCCGACTACTTCGTCGGTGTCTGGGGCGCCCGACCCAAACCCTTCGAATACACGGAGCTACAGTGTCAACGGTTCGGTCTCGATTCGTCAACGGGATCGTGCGATCGCAAGGTCCCCGAGCAGCCGCTCTACTTTGCCGATGGACACGGTCGAGTGAATCGCTATAATCTGCGAAAGCTGAGCGAGTTGCCCTACCATCTGATACGAGCGAAGCGCTTCGACGATCTCTACCAGGATGTGCTGTTCAGTTTCCGCTGGCTCCACGCCAAGCTCAGCAGCATGCCGCTTCAGTCTGTCCTTGAGGACTTCGACGATGTTCTCAGCGTCGAGTACGAACCGTCCGTTGAGATCCTCGCCGACACCATCCGCCTCTCGGCATCGGTTCTCAGTCGATACCCGGATATGCTGACGGCTCAGATCGTTGGTCGTCTCCTGCCCTACTACTCGACGCACGACCGAATCCGGGATCTTCTGAACCAGTGCGATGCAGAGGGTGCCAGGGTGAACGCGCTCATTCCGTGCCACCGGTACCTTCACACCCCGGGCGGACCCCTGGAGCATTCCCTCGAGGGTCACCCGTTCGCTCCGTTCGGCATCGGCGTGACGAGCGACGGGCGCTACCTCGTATCCGTCTCCAGCATCTTCATCATATGGGACGTGACGACGGGCAACGTCTTTCGCCAGATGTCGCCAGGCGTCAAAGGCATCATGCGCCACCTGGCGATTACCGGCGACGACCGCACGGCCGTCACCTACACGAACAACAACCAGGTGATCATCTGCACCATACTCACCGGAGACTTCAAGGTCATCGAGGACGTTGCCATGGGAGCGGATGAGATCATAGACGCAGCCGTCAGCAGCCAATCGCTGCTCATCTGGTCGCTGCGAGACTGGTTCCTCTACGCTTTCGACGGGACCCTTCTCGACTCGTGCTCTCTCGACGAACATCAGGGAACCATCGTCCACATGGATCTTGGCAGGAACGAGGACGAAGATGAGCTGTACCTCATCCGGAAGCTAGATGAAGCGACGGAAGAGGATGACGTCCAGATGATTCTAGATGTAACGCGGAACGGATCAACGGAGAGGTTCCTGTTCCACAGTGCCATCGCTCTGTCGAGGAACAAGAGAACCCTCTACGCATGCACCTCGGCTGGAAGCAAAGCGATTTCTTGCTTTCGCAGGTTGGAAACGAGGTGGATGTATGATCGGACACTGGAAAACACGGATGCCATCTACTCGCTCCTAATTTCACCGGACGATCGATATCTAGTGGCCACCGTCATCTTCGGCTACAAAAGATGGGAGGTCGCCACAAACTCTTTGGTTCTGATGAAGCTTCCCGTCTTAGTGCGCAATATTCCGAGGTGTGTGCAGCTTTTGAGCGCAGTAGCGTCTTTCTATGCAGCTCTGGATTGCCTGTCCCAAAGCATTCACCCACCAGGTCCCACCATAGACCCCTTCATCTGGAGTGTGGCTGGTTTTAATTGCTGCTTTGCGACGCTGTGTCGATCAAAAGCATGATTAATTAATAATTATTATTGTAGAGGGGAGGGAAAGAGATAGGGATACGGGAGGAGAGGGGAAGTGAGGAGGAGGGTAGGAGGAAGGGGGAGGAGGAGGAGTAGGAGAAAGAGGAGAGGATGAGGATGAGGATGAGAGGAGGAGTAGGGAGGAGGAAAAGCAGAATCTTTTAAGCTAGCCCTCAGGCAGCCATGGGTATGAAGTGTTACCTACTTCATTAACTTAGCCTCTGCATAATGAGGGTGGCGAGTGGCCAATCCTCTCCCTCGCCGTCTCATCTTTCCACCGACAGTGTACGATCGGTGTACTCATCACAGCTCTTAGCTGAGTTGGCTAAGGAGCACACTTGGAGCAGAAATCTCGACACAAACGTCTGCCTTCTTCTTGGATTTGAACCTCTGACCCCTCAGAAGACAGTCCAGCACGTTACTAACCGCTAGGCCATGCACTGTGCACCCAAAATCATGATAAGGCAAAGTGTTTTGTGAGCTTCCGAAATATAGGTGAACCTAAAAGAATGGCTTGATGCCAATTATGCGTGTATGGATGGATGCATGCATATGGATGCATGCATATCTGGACTTTTATAATTACACGTTTAAAAGCATATATACATGTAATAATAATAATACAGATTACAGTATTTCTTTGCGTTGCACAGTAAGACGTGCGTGTGCAACCTGGCAGTGCTGACGAAGAACAACGAGCTTCTTGTGGCCGCTGTCCGTCAGGTCCTCTACGTTTGGGACGCCAGAGACGGTGACCTCGTGAAGGTCCTGAACGTCCATTTCGGACGGATCATCTCGTTGGACGCCGTCACCGGACGCTTCAACAAACTCATCTCAGCATCGATCGACAAGACGATCAAGGTCTGGAACCTCGACAAGATCCTCGAAGATGTCCACCACATCGACCGCCTGGAAAAGCCAGTCGACGCCGTCAGCGTGGTAGGAGGAAGGGACGGTGAAGGAGGCGGTGAAGGGGGCGGTGAAGGGGGCGGCCGTGGCGAAGGCGGCGGCCACCGCGGAGGTGGCGTCGCTGGGACCGTGGCCGTAACGACCACGCGCGGATGCATTGGAGTGTGGAACATGGAGAACGGTCGACTGATCGACAGGTTGACGAATGGAAGTCACTCGATCGTGACGCACGTTGTCGTCACGCGTGACGGAGCATGCCTGATCAGCGCCGAGTCTGGGAGTCTGGTGTTGTGGGACGTTGGAGATGGTCGAGTGGTCAATGTGATTGATAAACAGCCGGATGTTCTGCAGATGATGCTCATCGATAATGATTCAAAGGTAAACATAGACCTATATTATTTTTATGAGGGAGAGTGATCTCACTGTTTGCGTCTGTCTATGCTATTGTCTATGCAGTGCTTGTAGAGATAACTTGATGTTGCAATCTTCCCATTTGTGTATAACTTACATACGGCGGTATTTTCAGTCGCTGCTCGTACATTAGATGAAAGCTTTCCGAAACAATGAAACCCAAGAGAGGACGATATCTGTGCATCATTTTGCAGAAGGGTAAAAACAGTTGTTGAGTGTAAAGTAGGTCAAAACACCGATATAGGCCTAATTAAAAAATTGGTCACATTGCAATAGTGTTCTCCACAGCATAGGCTAATCAGAATTACTGCAGCTAGAGCAAAACCAAAGAAAATAGCAATGTGTAAAGCAAACATTTTCTTCATTTCTAAACTAATCTAAGTAACATTGCAGATTGAAGTGAACTTTAATTGTGCCTACAAATTTCAAGATTGACACACTAAAGTTAATGATTACGATGTCAATCGTTATGATTTTCTCGCATACATATAGTTGCTGGTCTTGAGCAAAGACGTGGAAGATACGAACAAGACCATCTGCATCTGTCGCTCCATTCCGTCAGGACGAATTCTTTACCGATTTGAACACAGAATCCAGAGATTCGTCGATGCAGTGACAACAACAGACGACACTCAGCTGATCGTCGTCGCACTCAACTCAAAAAGAAACGAAGCTCTCGTCTTCCATCGGTTGGTCTCCGGTGAATTCCAGTTCAGCTCGCGTCCGAAGCTGTTCACCGACGCCGCAGGGAAGTTCCACATGGTCGTCGCACTCCCGACACACGTTCCCTACCGCGTGGGTTTAATCGACGACGTGAAGGGCAGCATATGGGACTGCAGGAAGAGATGCGTGGTCCGCATTCTACCCAGATGGAACGGAGTCTGTACGAAGGATGGGCGGCTGGGTCTCTGCGCCCCCAGCAGGGGAGGGTTGGAGCTGATCGAGTTGAGGACTGGTGACACCGTGTACACGTTGATTCCACGCGTGGCCGAAGGTGTCTTCAGCACCCGGACTCTCTTCACCGTCAACGATAAGCACGTCATCTACTATCACTCCGGAAAGCGATCCATTCGTGTGTTCCGCGTTGCGGACGGGCAACAGATCGCTGACTACAAAACGCACGCTGAGATAACGGACGTCGTGAGTGCCAACGATGGGAAGTCCCTCGTGCTTGGAGCCATCGATGGAAGCGTCATCGTGCTCGCTTTGGCAGATCCAGCGATCAGTTCGTACATCGACTTTCTCAATTGCATGCACTCACAGCCGACGCTGCAAGTCTCGTCTGCGAGGAGTGACTCGCCGTGAGCAACACGCATGCAGTCGAGTTCATATGAGAACAAAATTAATGCACGTGTACTATGATAGACTCTATGGATCTATATGCTTAGAAATGTCAGCGTCGATCATTACTACTAATTCAGCTAATCCTGGTGTTCTGTAAATTTATAATCAAATGCAATAAAGTATTAAAACTGTTATTTGTATCAATATTATGGCGTAGCCAGCGCTTAAAGTGTGGGAAAATAAGTGCCTGGACGACCCTTACCTTTCCAAAATAAGTGCCTGGACGATCCTTACCTTTCCACGCTGTGCTGGCCAATAAGTGGCAGGACGGCGTTCAGATTTTAAAATAAATGCATGGACGTCGTCCATGACCGTCCAGACACACTGGGCGTAACTATATCTATCGGGGACCAAATGACGACACTACAGGCTATACCCTAATCCTAAACCTAACCATAACCGACCCTCACGATGCCTAACCTGACCCCTAACCGACCCTGACGACGCCTAAACGTACTGACCTCCAACCGAAACGTCGGTCTTCGATACAAATGTTATGCCAATATTAGTAGGCCTATTACTATATAGTTCTGCACCCTATATAGGCCTAGCTAGGCCTATTTAATATTTGATCGTTTTGTACCTACCTGCAACAGAAAGAGCGCATAATATCAGAACAGGAAAACGTTAACGTGTTCGGTTTGTTGCCAAAGTTGCAAAAGCGATGCAACAGTAGGCTCTGTCATAATGCTGTACAGAGCTATAATAGCATAATTATTGTTGTAGAAATTAGTAGCGCAACAAAATTGCCTAACAAAGAGAAGCCGTCACAAATCAAAATACGAAGTTGAAGCCCATAGAACACATTGATTATAGCGTCATCATGACCAATTCTCGTTTTTCACGGAATATTCATGAGATAACTCAGAACGAGGCCGACACCACAACAGTTGTAAACATCAACCAAGATGGTGAACTGTTGCGTTCCGCTGTGTTCAAATAGTCATAGAATTGTTAAAAAATGCGATCATTTGTTAACATTTCATTATTTTCCAAGAGATAAGAACTTGAAAAAGGAATGGATAGTGAAAATAAGACGCGATGAAGGAAAACATTTCAAGGTAATAGTAACTGTTATAATACACTGTACAGCTGCAATGTGTTGGCCGTTGTGGCACTCCTCCGAAGTCCGGTCCCAAATTATTTCGCATGGCTTATCACATAGATATGCTTCTCCAATGCTTATTTACTCACTCTATATCTGAAATGGAAGCTGGATGAAGGTATTTTATGGCGGAAATAGAAGCTGGATTGACGAAATTAATGTATGAGAAATGGAAACTGGATGAAGGTTCCTAATAGGTGAAATAGAAGCTGGATTGACGAATTTAACGCATGAGAAATGGAAGCTGGATTAAGGTAGTTTTATATCTGAAATGGAAGCTTATACCTTACCCCACCTTCCATTACTCAAGCGTTTTATAATTAATCCAGCTTCTATTTCAGATATAAAATTACATTACTTTACGTTTTCGGCAGTTATCTGCAAAATGCTGTGCGCCAATTACAATATTTAGTAGTCGATGTGAACGGTTTATAAAGTGACGGTGAGACAAATGCTGTGAAATAATTTGGGACCGGACTTCGGAGGAGTGCCAAGTTCTTATAATGGTAATAAAAATTAGTGGCCTAAACTCCGATTTTCATGTGGAAACTATTGTCATTTCTGTAGGTTAATCCACGGACCGTAATTTGTTCAGACCATTTCACTCTGGATAGTTTCTTTTGGAAGAAACTCTTTCTTGGTAAACGACGCCGATTCCTTACACCAGAAGCCGTACCAACTTTGTTTAATTGGACTGCAAAAGGAAAGCAACGGCGATTACTCAAACGATTACGTGCATCAACTCCCGATGTTGAATTGGATTCATCAGCTACTTTGACTGGTGATGAACGATCAATTGGCAGGCAAGATAACATTATAGAAATGAACTTGTTATGAGCAAAATTTTGTGTTTATGACTACTTTATTGCATGCAATTGTAATGAAAAAATTAAGAATGAATATAAATTTATTAAGAATACTAGATGAGAATGGCTAATAAAATATCAATGCCGAAACTGATCCACACAATCTTCCTTCATTCATGTTCCTGTGCAATACGATTGATCTCGATCAAAACATTACGTACTATCAAGTGGCACATAAATCAGTAATCACCATATTTCAAAACACAACCTTCTTATTACTTAATTACTTTGCATGTGTTGGCCCTAATCTTTGTAATCGTCTCCCTACTCTTTGCTCCTCTGTTCTTTCTCTTCCTCTTTCTTCATCTCTCTCGTTTTTAAGTCTTACCTTTTTCAGGGAGCTGGAATGCACTGAAGAGCGCCTCTGTTTGGTTTCTGCTGTGAGAGGCGGTATATAGATGTCTGGATACGATGCTATACTTATTCTGATAGTATATTAAGTAAATACTTGAATTAATTTTTTATATGTAGTGAACACAATTCTGAAGTGGAATCTGCAGTGGAACTGAATTCAACGCCTCTTCAATATGGCCCAGAACTGCCTACAGCCTTCGAACTTCTGCAGATGTTGAGAAAAGCACAACAACAAGTTTCTCAATTAAGCAATAAGCTTAAAATCCAGAAATTTGGATTAGAAAGATATTCAACGGATCCAGAGAAACTGAAATTTTATGCGGGTTTCAAAAATTATGCTTTTCTTGTTGCTGTTTTCGAGTGGTTGGTACCTGTTGCACGACAGATGGCTTATCCATACACAAAGACAGTGACAAATGTAGCACTTGGTGCACAGCGAGCCTTGCCTTTGATAGATGAGTTTTTTTTGGTTTTGTGTCGAATTCATTCAGGATTGCTTGTCGAAGATTTGGCAGATCGTTTTGATATTTCAGCTGCCACAGTTAGTAGGATATTTTTGGCGTGGTTGAACCTATTGTACATTGTGCTTGGATCCATCAACATATGGCCATCTCGAGCATCAATTGATAAATTCATGCCATCAGTCATGAAGGAGAAATTTCCCAGTGTAAGGGTCATCATAGATTGCACTGAAATATTTACACAGAAGCCTTCTTCCCTTGTTAGCAATAGCCAACTATTCTCATCCTACAAAAACCACACTACATTTAAGGGTTTGATTGGTATCTCACCACATGGTTCTGTCACATTTGTGTCTAGTTTGTTTTCTGGTTGCATCAGTGATGTTGAAATTACGAGAAATTCTGGAATGTTGAATTTGCTTGAGCCTGGTGACAGTGTAATGGCCGATAAAGGCTTTACAATAGCCAAGCTATTAGCTGAGAAAAATGTTGGTCTTGTTATTCCACATTTCTTATCGGCTCGTGTTCAGTTTGACAGTACCGAGGTTGCAGACAATGACGCGATCACTGCGAGCCGGGTGCATGTGGAACGTGCAATTAGGAGAATAAAAGAAAATCGAATTCTTCAGGGAATAATTCCATTGAGTATGATTGGGTCAATAAATCAGATTTGGGCCGTTTGTTGCCTTCTTACCAATTTCCGTTCCAAACTGTTTTAACGTGATGTTTAAATTTGGAAAATGTTAGTGCATGTATTTCCTATTGCCAAACTTATTTGTGTTGCAGCCTTATTATGTCTGAAATCCGTCTATGAATCTTATAACTAATGTCGATTTATTGTGTAAACTCAGTTGAGTTTTTGTCAGCTGTTTGTTCTCATTGAACGAAAATTGATGATGATGAGTCTACAGATAACTTGTTTAAGTAGTCAATACAAGACATTCCAGATCAGGAAATATGTTGATCAAGTTTCCATTGATATCTTTGGCTTTCTCGGGATATAGAGATTTAAAATTTTATGTTGTTTTGGTTGCCTTATTGAAAAGGTGTGTGCACATTGTTTATAATTTCATGAAAGTATAATATCGAATATGAAACATTTGTGAACATCATAAAAGCAGCTGTTAAGGACGTTACACCGGTGTTCCATTACTTAAAGAAAGTAATCAAATCAAATCAAATCAAATCAAATCAAATACCATTTATTAGGGCAACAACCGTTGCACATTGATCAAGACAAAACAAAACAGAATAATAGCATTAACATTGATGATTAACATATTAAACAGAAAGAATAAACAGCGTATCATAAGAATAAACAGTACATTATAAAGCAAAGGATCGCATACGGTTGAGCACTTAAAGGGGAACCCCAAAGGGACAAGTCCCGCTATCAGAGGAACCCCAGTATCAATCGTTGGTGGAATGGCAGGTCAGACATTGTAAACAGATTCAATACATATAGCTTAACTAATTATCTCAGTGCAAACATATGGGTACTGCTAGTCAGTTAAGAAATAAAAAGAAAAACAAGCTTGAGATTTCCAAACTGAAGTGATCATATTAGCAAACAAAGGTCAGAACAGCTGTGGCAAAAGGGAAACACTGTATGATACTCTGCAGGTCAGATCATGCACCAGAATACTTTAAAAGAAAGATCTCAGGTTAATACAGTTCAATGATCATTCTTCAGTTAGATATAACTTAAGAGCTCTCTTAAACCTGCTCAAAGTTGGAAGGGAGGTTATATCTAGTGGTAAGGAGTTCCATGTGATTGGGCCCTGGCATTTAATGGAAAATAGCTTCGGATTGATTCTAGCAAAATCAGGTCGGTAATCAGCTGCATGTCTAGTGTAATGTTGATGCACAGAGGATGCCAATTTAAAATAATTATTAAAACAAGGTGGTAACAAATTATTGTGGTACCGATACATAAAGAGGCCAATTTGGAGCCTACTGATGCCCAATATAATTAATATACGGTTAATTTTGAAGGTGTCCTTGGTACTAAGTCTCCAATGTATATGGTAGACTGTTCTTATGGCCAATTTCTGAAGTACATAAGACATTTATTGTGAGTCACTCAGTTATTGCTCTGAGCGCAAAGGAAAAAGTATGCAATGCACTGAAATGATTTACATGATAGTGAATTTTCATTTGAAATGTGTTAAATAAAAGTCGTCAACTTTACATTGATTGTTATTCCAAAAACGTTCTTCGAAAAAAACTGTCTCCATATGATGTAGTCCATTGCTTAAGTACACAAATAAATCACACCATGAGAGACCAGTTACAGCAAGTTGGCACTGGATCTGATAATAGTAATCATGTCCTCTGTTCAGCTGCAAAGAACCGTCGTGTAGTTTAAGACATGCTACTTCATGAAGTTTGTCATTCTGAGGACATTTTATTTCCAAAAGACCAAAAGAAGGTTGGCGGCCTGGACAATAGACCTTCCGATCTGGACTTGCAGCGATCCACGGAACATATGGGCTCACCACAATACCACATGGGTACAGATTGACCTCATCGTTCATAGCCTGTGTAAATGAGAAACAGAATATGATATATCAAAGTTAAAATGAACATTTGCCTTAAGAAATGTTCCTACACTACAAAATTCTTCCAAACAACTGACCAAAGTAACTCATGCCTGACAAATAGAAAGAAAAGGAAGCGGAAAGTTAGTAATTGCTCATTGACAATTTAATATTGTTTTGTGTCCCTTCATACGAACAGTTATTAAAGCCAGGATTGCATTATATATGCGGGCCTACATTTGCGGATATTTCACTGATTAGCAGCCCATCACGAGGCAATGCGAGGCATTATATTTATAAGAAATGACTGGTCTTTGTCGGTTTTAGAACTTGACCGGAGGTCTCGAGACCAAGACCTCAGCCACCTGATCTCGAGAACCAAGACTAAGACCTTTGGCACCAGATCTCGAGACCAAGACCTTACCTTCAGGTTTCGAGTGAACTTCAGTTTGAGACCTTAGGTCTCGAGATCACAAGTCTGTCTAAATGCATCTGAGATGACATCGACCAAAGGCATATCTGAAACCTAAGCAGAATTAATAACTGAATAGAGAATACTTTTTGAAGTAGGCACTTACCTTTGCATAGGCCTCTGCAGCTATCGGTTCTCTCAACAGTCCTTCCTTCATGGCAGTCGTTGCATGTGTTTTTTTCTTTAATTGGCCTACTAGCGTCTCATACGCTACAAAAACAAAATTAAGTGTTACACATAAGATCAATGTAACAATTTCATAACAGAAAAATCAACTTTCAGAAGCATCAATGTATGTGAATCCCTCTCTGTCTCATCACCTTTATATCACTGACAGTTCTGTTAAATGTACTTTAACTGAACTAGTTTAAATTAGTATCATTGATAGCGTTGATTAGAAAATTGCTGCCCTATCGCAATATATGTACGATACTACATGAAGAAATATAACTATGGTGCTTCTATTTTCAGGAATTAATTGAATTTTACTTAATAATTGATACAAACACATTTTTATTTCAAGTAAGTAAATAAATAATTTGTAACTATTGAAGATATAAAATATTTTTGGAATCTTTCAAACCTTTGCGTCTTTTGCATATCTGCCCAATCCTTGATGCGGTGAGGCGATTCTCACGTAATTTGTGCCAAAGACTACTATCACTTTGTGATCTGGTCTCTTTCTCAAACATCACAGACTCTTCTGGTGTAATTGTCACTGCCTCGATTCGGTGACTTTGTTCCTCTGTCAAGGTAGTTCGCATCGGAACGAGAAGATTTTGAATAGGCAATTCAGGAAATTCCACTCCTGGATATTTCAAAACATAGGACTCTTCTGGCATCTGCTGATAAGATAAAATGGAACCTTTCGGAACAGACCCAAACTTTGAGATAACAACATCAGATGTGTCGGGAGGCATAGTCAACCACTGACAGTTTGGATTGACTTCTTCTAAAGCACTCAAGAAATTGTCGAAATTCGGCAATTGGCAGTTCGCAATCGGATTGTATAACGTGGTTCGAACTGGCCTTTCTTTCTCTTTTCCTTGTGATGATGATGCCAATTCCATATCATCTGTCCGGATGGCTTTGATCTTGCTGCCCCTAGGCTTATGCCATTGTTGAAGCAACGAAGTGCATGATACGACAGCAGGCACTTTCGTGAATTTCAGCATCGTATATTGTGCAAGCTGAAACAGCAGACCAATGATGTGTCCACAGCATCCACTTTGGCCAATGGCACAAGTGCAGAAGCAACTGCATGCTGATGAACTACCATCTGTCATGACAATATCACAACTCAACGAATGAGGTGAGTCATTCTTTTTATAAGAATGATGACACCTAGCAGCCACATGCAGACATGTAACGCCATTCCCTTGCTGATCCACTGGTGCCACTGAAAATATAAGCAAGCATAAACGTTAACAATTACTTTTGATTTCTTATTCTTTCGTTTTCTGCTTTTCACGCAGGTTCATATGTCCATTGACGTCAACTCTCTCTGTTCTGTGCCCTTTTATTCGTTTCTTCGTATCCTTCCTCTTTTATCATCCAGTCCAGTAGCATAGTTCTCGGTCTTCCTCTTCCTTTTTTGCCCTCCATCCTTCCCTCGATGATGTTTTTTTAGCATATTGTCTTTCGATTTGAAATCTTTAAAATAACGGTGTGACAAACAATTCACAATTATACTGGCCATATAAAAATGAAATATCATATGATTGGTTGGCCTTTATGCATCACGCAAGACTCTCGGACCTCTAGTTCTCAATCTTTTGGAAGTCCGACTTTCGCATCTCTAGTCACTCCGGAGGAATGCAGTAAAAAGACAAAAAATGAAGATTACAAAGCATAACATAACAAAAAACTCACCAGATATATCATGTACGTATTTTTCGTTATAGTACTTAAAACCTTTTGTCTCATGTTTTGTACACGTTTCTTTACAAAATTCGTTTACATCTCCGAAATTCCACCGTAGTCCAGCTAAACTAACACCGGCCATGTTTCTGTTTACAACAGCTGTGGTTGCCGCCTCGTTCTGATAACCATAACACAATCAACATCCGGTCTCATTAAGAAAGGCGAATAAAATTAGTGACGTAATAATAGTGATTTGGAAACAGTAGAGAGATGGCACAATAAAATACCCATATAGTAGCCTATAGGTCTACAAAGCTAACAAATAATACGTATACGAAGGGGACGGGGAGGGGACGGAAAAGGAGGAGGGGAGGAGGGGGAGGAGTTTTGGGGATGAGAAGTGGAGGGGAGGGGAAATTTAGGTAGGGAGGGATGGTTGGACGCTCTTTTCAGCCACAGCAACGCGTGGCCGGGTACAACTATAGTCACATATAGAAATGTTATAATCCAACCCTATGCGTGCTGAGCCGTGCTCATCAGAACTGCGAGTCCGGGTGCTGCGCAGTTAGTCCTAGTATACCCACCTAAATGCGGGCCTGCGTGACAGCCGGGGGAACTGGCACTGGCAGGGTGCAACCACAAATCGTAGGCCTACAAATTAAGTCATCTTAACTTCTCCAATTAAGCTTAACCGAGCTATAGCCGGCCTAGGCCTATCTAACATTGCACCACACCTCCACCATCATCACTAATCACGTCTAGGCTACACCCTCACGTAGGCTACCTTCCTCAGACTCCTCAATATTAGTCGCACCTAGGCTAGGGCTTTTCCTTCGAAATTAAAGTCACGCAGCCTATGTCTACTCGATCCTTTACAAGAACCTTGTCTCATCTGTTCCTCCACGCCTTCCAATTCTCGGCCCAAACGATACACGCCTTAATTAGTAGCTGTTCGGGGAGCCTGTTCCGCAACCGACTCGGGTCTCCTTAATTTGGACTAGCTAGGCTACTCCTATGGATACCCTTTTGATTCAACGCAGCGCTCGTGAATAGGCCTAGATCTAAGCTAGCTGGCGCTTGGCTTTCGAGTGGCGCGTTTAGAAGTAGGCTAGGCCCTAGGCCATGGTCTTTTACGATCGTCGATCACGTGCCAGTGGCGCTTCGACACTTCAATATTCTATCTAGATAGGACCTAGGCCTATAGGTCAGGGTCATCGTGGTCAGGCCTTAAGTACATTTGGCGCCGCTTGGCGGGGATATCAAAACTTCGTAACCTAAAGCCACGCGAATTGTGTGTTTACAATTCGTGGTGGACTCTATCCGACCAAGTGCGCATGCGCACACGACATCAATTTCGCTTATCAGAGGATGTAGTTTTTGACCTAAGTATCACAAAGAATATATCCAGAAATAGTGAAAACACGTAAAGAGGAGTATCAGGAGTGATTATGCAAGAGAACCTGCAATTGGTTCATGTTTATCGAATGATTATAATTATTTGGGGTAAGATAAGTCGTAAAAAGGAGCTACAGAAACTTCTTTATTTCAGCTTCATCAGCGTTAATAACAGGAACTAGATGGCGCTCAACTTTGCAGACAATACAAACAAAGATTAACAATCTGTTTACTAAGAAATTATAATGATCTAATTTAACATTCTGTTTCTGATAACAGTTTACATGTAACAACAAACTAAGCAGTCTGTCTTTTATTTGAATTTGCGCCAGTCAACAAGAAGAAATTATACGCTCTGGAGTCTGCGAGAACTGCACTAAGGAAACATATGTTCGCCTTTCACTTATTAAGTTAGTATGGAGAGCTGTTGGCGTGTAATTTTCCACGCATTGCATATTGCATTTAATTATGTATTGGAAGTTTATGTAGCACCTACTGTTGATTGTGTTCTATGGATTCACAAGCGTGCATAGCGCATTCGTAGAATAGTGATATCCTCTGTGTATTACGCGCTGTGGAACCTGGCACTGACGACCATTTCTGGTTTCTGACACTCGAAGGTTTATGGTTTCTTTTTATGACTCAGCGGGACACGGGTCTGCGCGAACCCCA
The DNA here is from genome assembly GCA_945859605.1 of Lumbricus rubellus. Lineage (NCBI taxonomy): Eukaryota > Metazoa > Annelida > Clitellata > Crassiclitellata > Lumbricidae > Lumbricus > Lumbricus rubellus. The sequence goes on along the minus strand of OX243813.1, from coordinate 31,015,435 downwards.
AATTCTCGATTTAAAAGGTATTACCATACGACTGCAAAGCGAATTCTATATCCCGAAAACTAGTTCAGACCAGTGGTGTAGTCCTAAAAAATGAAGTGGGGGAACGCTCAAAATGAAGTGGGGGAACGCTCTTTATAATAATAATATTAGTAGTAGTAGTATTATTAATATTCCATTATGCCTGGAAAAAAGTGGGGGAACGGCGTTCCCCCGCGTTCCCCTTCCACTACACCACTGGTTCAGACTCGAATCCCTCGGAAACCCCGAAAGTGAATAGAATGCGGCATAGAATTTTGGGTAAACACACACTGCGTGCCCGTACTCCAAACAATATGGCTGCCAACGAATGCAATAAAATTAGAGCGCGACGTATCGACGACATCGCAACATGCAAAGCGTGAGGGTCGGTTAGGGCTCAGGTTAGGCGTCGTGAGGGTCGGTTAGGGTTAGTTTTAGGGTTAGTGCAGTCATTCTGCTGAAATTGAAGCTGAATTGATGAACAATGTCGTCGATACGTCGCGCTCTAATTTTACTGCATTCGTTGGCAGACATATTGTTTGGAGTACAGGCATGTAGTGTGCGTGTTTACCGAATTTTGCTTTGATTTGAAATGCATTGTAAATTCTGGGGAAATACTGATTAATATGTTTCTTATGTTATTTGCTCTTCAGCTACGTAGTTGTAGAACATCACAGAACACCTGATGGTCTAGTTGTATTTAACGGATCCAGATAAACAGAATGTCAAAGACAGACAGTACAGGAGTAACTGGGTTGGGACCTTCAGCCAAGCCATCTGTTCCATCTCCTAAAGAAGGTTGATTCATTTGATATTTTGATGCTATAAATAAATAAATAAATACTAATTAATCATATTGCTTAAAGTCAGTTTATGGAGCAAAGTGTTTTCATTGTGTGAATCAGTCATTTATTTTTATTTATTTATTTCTTGCATCTGCTATATAGCGCTTCTTCAATCTCTCTACTCAGAGGTGTTTCCTACTCAGAGGCGCTCCCGATTACAGCGCAGACATTGCATCAGAGTTTCATCATGCCGAAGCACAACGAGCAATTGCAAGTGACGGACTAGCTCAAGGTCCTACGTGACGGCTTGAGGGGGATTTGAACCTGGAACCTTTGTTCTCCAAGGCGCCAAAACTACGACTACACCACCACACCCCATAACAGCTTGATCTGTTTTTTTAGCAATTACTTTATAAAGAATATAGAGACTTAAAGTTTGATTCAGATGCCTTGAACTGAACATTTGTTATGTTAAAGGTTTTGTGAAATTAATGATGATCATGGAAATGCAATGGCCATTTCACTAAGCATGAGATAAATGTTTTGATTTTATTTTCCTTTGGAATTTGCCATTTGCAACTTGCTAATAACAGAGCATTAGGCTAGAGGATCTGTTAATTACTTTCTAGATTCAAATTTTTATCTTGTGAGAGATAGACGACTCTTGCAGTTCTGTAATATTCTGTGTTTGCTCCAAGTAGCAATTCGCACTCTTCATTTCGACAAACCATGATGTGTTTAAAGTCAGTGCAACGTCATGTTTATATTTAGTAACATTACTCTAAATATTTGCATGCAAGTCAAAAGGTTTTAACTGTTTTAAAAGTCAGAGGTTGCATACCACAATTGGGCCTAACATGTTGTCAACTTGGGTTGCTTTGCAGCAATGTTGATTTGGATCAATAATTTGGGATCAAGTTATATGCAAAATTAACTTGTTGTTGAGTGTATAACTGTATATGGTGGCCTATAGACCTTAGTTTATCAGTTTTTTGTTTTCAGTTTTATTGGTGTTTGTCTTGCAGAAACGCAGCTTCTGTATCATGACAACCTTGATGTAAGTGCATTGCTTGATAAAAAAACAACTTTCGTTTGCATATTTGTTTGCTTGATGCTGAGACTACAGAGCTGCTCTTTTCAATGTTTCATGTATGCCTCATTTAAAGACTCTAGTCTTCTACCACTTCACCAAAATTTAATTATATCATTTTGTTCTTGTGTATTTTTACTCATTCCATTGATTAATTTCAGATAAAATTATAATAAATAGGTTTATTCTGTTTGGCTGAATCGGAATATTTAACCATGCTATTTGGCTGAATAAAAGTATGTATAGGCGATGACAGAGCGGGGCGTATGAGAAGGTGTCCGGACAATTCGGCGCCGGACAATTCGGACCGGACAATTCGGAACCGGACAATTCGGAGTGCATGTAAAAATATTGCTCTTACGGCTATGAAACTTTTGTTTATCAATGGTATAAAATAAAATTATATGGCACCAAACAAATATTGTCTGATCTTCTAAAATTTATCCAATAACAGAAATAAGACACTGAAATTAGTAGCTAAATGCAGTAAATTATAGGCATCTCATTTAGATCAATGTAAGTTTCATACCTATAGGTCAATGGTTTTTTAATGCCCGATATATAGTGAGGTGTCAGATTAATATTAGTTTCGACAGTATACATTTTGGGTAATGGAGAAGTCCCATCACGAATTTGGGCTGCAAAGAATTGTTCGGTCCGAATTGTCCGGTTCCGAATTGTCCGGTCCGAATTGTCCGGTCCGAATTGTCCGGCGCCGAATTGTCCGGGAACCGTATGAAAAAACTAGACACAGGCATCAACCCCATACAACCATGACCTCAACTGCACATGTTAATTATTAATTGTTGAAGTTATTCAACTAGGTGCTGCACTATTTCAATGGCCAGTGAATACTTCAAGGAGGCACAGCCAATTGTGAACTGCATTCTTTTTATGTAGAAAATGGAGATCTTAGACTGGGCTTCTTTACGTGTCCTACATTTTTGGCACGATCTTTAACTATCATCTGTCGTATTGTAGGTCAATGCCATGGTAATCAATGATGTCATAACTTGGTAACTTTTGTTCTCCTAGTCAGAAGCATTACCATAGTACTAACAATATGACATTATTTTATATTTAATTTATTAAATTAATTTATATAATTCTATAGTTAAGAGTTTTTTTTCATTTTAGGAAACTAAAAAGAAGATACCTTATCCAAAGGCTATATTTTTTATCGTTGGAAATGAGTTCTGCGAGCGATTCTCGTATTTTGGCATGCGAGGTAAGTGTGTCTCAGCATTGCTTCAAACATTACGTTGATAAGAAATCACTATCAGTTTACTTAACTCTTTACCGACCGAGGGTATAGGGTTTCCATACCATTTACTATACATGGTTGGTAAAGGGTTACGCAATTTATCCTCTGATGCTCGTGGCTTGTAAGAAAAATGCGATGATCAAGTAGAACTCTCCAACTCAGATGAGAAGTGTGCCATGTATGTATATGTATGTATGTATGTATATGTATGTATTGTATATGTATGTAACTATGTATGTATGTATATGAACATGCCTTCCTATCTTCGGGTTTTTGTTATAATTGTGTTCAACACAAAAGAATTGTTTCACTGCACTAGAGACACTCGCTATCTAACCTGACTGCTAGTCTATCAGGAAACCCTTTGGTGTTCATAATGAATGTGCATGTGCAGGTCATGACATTTGCATGTCTTTGAAGAAATCTCTACTTGATGAGCACTGTATTTCTAATAAATTTGCATGAAATCAGTCAAAAAGGAAATCTTCCCAACACATTATCTGAGAAATTTGAATTAGTGTGTTTGTATAGATTCGTGTATTAGAGAAACAGAAGGGAAAATACGTGTCTCTTCTTGTGAACATTTTGCTAATGTTTTGTCTTTTGATCTCACCGGTATGACAATAAAAAATTATGTCATGTCAGTTCTGTTTTTTTTACTCCTGCAACTGTTGCAACATGACAAAGTTCTCAGTTTTGTATTAATTTTATTTTTGAAATTGTGTTATTATTAGCAATTTGTTTTTTGAATTAATTTCATGTTCCATTGTACTGGTAGTTGTGCAATAATTCTAACTGGCATGGTTTATCTGTTTTATTATTCATTTGTGCGGTGTTTTTCGTAGCCATTCTCGTTTTGTATCTGACACAATGGCTAAAATTCAACAAAGATCTGGCAACTGGTGTCTATCATGGCTTTGTTGTCCTCTGTTACGTCATGCCAATGTTTGGAGCTATTCTGGCAGATGGATACATTGGAAAATACAGGTTGGTATATTAACCACAACATGGACATTACTTTTTATTTATGAAATTAGGTTTATTCAATTTTGGATTCCATTGAAAATATTAGTGCACAAGTAGATAATATTCACTTATGATGAAAATCTGAACAAAGTCCATTTTCTGATTTTCATGAAATTGGTTGCCAGTATTTATATTAATTTATTTATAACTTAAGTTGTTAGAAAGAAACATTTCCTGGCTTATATTTGTGAGGCAGAAAGTGAAAAAATTACATATTGTTTAGGATATGATAACAATTACGCATAATCAGCTTTCCAACGCATTTTAATTACGGCTTAACATGGATAAAGTTCTAACTGTTTCGTTTTGTTTCTGATGCTAGGACGATTATATATCTATCGTTTGTTTACATTCTGGGAAACACGATCATGACTTTCACAGCGTTTCCACCTCCGTTTTGGTTAGTCTTTTGACTTTCTGGTGTTTTAAAATTCTAGAAATTATGGTGCTATTACTATGAAAATTGCTATTACTATGAAAATGAAATGAGTTGAAGCTGCATTATAAAATTTATTTAGTGAACTGTGAGTTGTTGTATTAGTGTGGATTAATATTCTTGTAGTTAGTTTGCACACAGGTTTTAATCACAATAGAATGTTCTGTTTTTCTGAAGACTTTCAAGGTTAGCTTGAGTATATTCAATGCAATGTGGAATTTTTACAAGCATCATCAGTTCATGAACCTGCTATTTGATTTTGATAGTCGTAAAGAATAGATCTGTAATTCTGTATAGATTTCAGTGATTTCTCAGGTCTGATGTTCTTCTCATACACACATGTGTAGTCTTATAAATGACTTTTTATTATAGTCTACAGAACAGAGTTGTGGTCTTGCTTTTGTTTCTCTTCTTGAATCTTGTTGAGGTTTCAATGAGAAGACGGACCGAGTAAAAAGCTTAGGATTGTTTGTGCTTTTTATTTTGACTGACTTCAGATGATATTTTGCATATGTTTTTCCTAAGGGTTGGCCCAATGATTGGTCTTATCTTCATTGGCACTGGTACGGGAGGCATCAAGCCGTGCGTCAGTGCGTTTGGCGGTGACCAGTTTAGTTCTGAACAGGTTGGTTTTATGCAGAGGGTCACCTGTTTAAAATATTCGAATTGCATGTCTTTAAATTGTAAATTTGTTGTGTTTTGATTTACGATTTTATGGTTTTCACATTGATAGTACCTAGTAATAATGCTTAATGACTTCTGAGTTCTGTAAGACATCCAAAGAGTTATTATAAGATCATATTGGCTATAAACAAGTGCTAGATAGGTGTGGTGACAACTCCTGAGTTAGTTATTGTGGCAAGTAAACTGTTTATATTCTGTGAAATTTTAATCCATGTTTACTAGTCATCTCTGAAAAGTCACACTTGTAAGTCCTTGTCGTCTGTACTACTTTGAAACAGTTCTGAATCTTAAGTGAGGCTTTCGTTTTCTTTATCTGTATTTTGACTTGTCTTCCTATTCTAAAGTCATACCTTTCTTAAACCTGCGATACTCAGGATTATTGGCTGTTTGGACATGTCTCATGGTCGTTTAGAAGTATTCTTGATTTCATTCTCGTAGGAGCTTTGGAGTTTCATTTGAATGACTATAAGTGTTCAGATTATGACAGATTAATAAAGGAGAGAAGGAAAGAATTAGTGTTGTTTATTTTTAGTTCAAATGACTTCACATTTTGGAATTGGAGATCAGTGTAGTTTATATCGATGCTAATTTGCATTGAATTATTGTTTGACAGCAAAAACAGCGAGTCCAGTTTTTTTCGGTGTTCTATTTTACCATCAATCTTGGGAGTTTTACTTCAATGATAGTAACACCAGTCATCCGTGGTACGTATGTTAATGATAACTTAGTTAAAACATGTATTGTAAGTAACACCAAATCTGTACAAATTCAGTTGCAATTGCACGTATTCCTTATTTGTGATTCTGCACTTTACACCATTAATTGCAACTTAATTATTATCGATTTATTATCGGTTTTTAGCTATTTTTGTCAGTTCGAGGTTTAATTGAACTACTTATAAAAGGGATTTTGTAATGTCAGTTTTATTTGTTCAGTTTTACTTAAACTTTTAACACTGATGTAGTAGCAATTATAGTGACAGTTGCAAAGGTATAGATGATATACCAGATGAGATGCTGAGTCAGATTGGAACAGAAAGATATTTGAAAATATGCCAGCAAAATATATGCATCTGAAGGATGGCCTACTAACATTGAAGGTTCTTCCACAGAACAGTGCAAGTGATCATGATGATGTTGTGATCATGGAATGATCAGCCTTGTATTGTATGCATTGAGGATAATGTTGAGAATATGAACTTGAAGAGTGGAGTGCATAACAAAGCAATTTATAACTTATAGGAAAAGACCAGTTTTACTTTAGAGGAGCTAGGAAACAAGAGGTGCAATTGGGAGTTCTGAGAACAACGAGGGAGAGAAGTCTGAAACATAGATGAAGTTGTATAATGTGCTTTTTGAGGTATGAATAGCCTTTGGTACAATCAGTTGATGATTTGGTATAGACAGGCATGATGGTTGATTAGAAGCCTGCATTTTATATCATTAGTAGCAAAAGTACATAAAGTAAATAAGGGTTAAACTAAGCAGTGTTAATTCTAGTCTACTATTTGTTTTGCCTGAATTTGTCTTTATTCATGAACTTGTATTTATGTAAGATTCTGAAACCAGCATAATATTGTATTTTGTTTTTCTGTTTATTTTTGCATTTAATTGACTAGAAGCATTTCGTGTTTTTGCTGACTATTTACAGAATACACTAGATGCTTTGGATCAAGCTGTTACCCAGTCGCATTTTGTCTACCAGCGATCCTCATGATTGTTTCATTAGGTATTTAGACACATGTGACTACTTGCATGTTACAGATTTTCTTAGATTTTACTGTGTATAGTTTATTAGTGATGGTAACAATATTTTAGGGAGCAAAATCGTTAAGGAGCAATTTTTTTTAGATTAAACATATATATTTTAAGCAAAATGAATGTATAATAGGTATAGCAAACTGGTTCTTTGCAATTTCAAAGATAGTGGCAGAAGAAGGCAGACAAATTTTATTGTGAAAAAGACACTTTGCAAGTGATAGATTGACTGACAAAGAACATTTTTTTAAGGAAAATTCCTTAAATTTGGTAGCAAAGATCTCTGCCATGAAGGAGTATCAGATTCTATTCAATGTGAAATTTTATTCTGGTGCGCACCTTGGGCTTTTTTTATCCCTTTAGGGCTTCCTTTTTAACAGAGTTTCAATGATGTGTAAGCCTGATTTGTTTAAAATAAACCATTTTGATTGATTGATTGATTGATTGATTGATTGAATGGCTGAAGATTTCTGAAATGCTTTGCTTTTTAGTTCTATTTTGGCTTGGTCGAGGTCTGTACAAAGTCTATCCGCCAACTGGAAGTGTTATTAAGAATTTCTTCAACTGCATTGGAGTATGCATCCAGTAATACTTCTTGCAGCTATTTTATTTGTAATCAGCATTTCATTGCACTAAGATTTTTACAGTTGTCATTGTGAGTGAAAATGTGGTGACAATGAAGGCTGTGTTGCATTACTTGATTTACACACAAATTTATAAATATTCATATGATAATAATAATTTTTGCTGCTGCCTGTAACCAGGTCGTATTTTAATAAACCCATTGTTAAGGCCTAGGAGATGCTAATACACAGAAAAAGTTCTTGGAGGCAAATAATGGCGCTTGAGTTGCAGATTTATTATTGCAAAACTGGTTCAATTAATTCCTACTAGCCTGTGCTCAGTGTGCTAGATTACAGTAAACATATTCTCTTTTTTACCTTAGCATTTTTAAAATAGCTTTTCAAGTTAAATGAAACTTCCGTTTTTAAGCTGGTGTGGTGATAAGATTGTTCTAATCTGCATTAGAACAATCTTATCACCACACCAGCTTAAAAACTGCAAGCATTATATTGTACAATCTTATCACCACACCAGCTTAAAAACTGCAAGCATTGTATTGTACTCTGATGCTTCTGTAGAGAATGATTGTTCTACAGTTCTAATTGTGCAACGTAACAATTGATGCATGTGCTGTGATTTTTCTGCAGAGTGCTATTAAAAACAGATGGAAGAACAAAGCTAAAAAGAATCATTGGTTGGACCATGCCGATGATAAATATGAGGTAACCAAGTGGAAAGTTGTTTGGAAATATTGGTGATAGGCGAGGTATAGATTTTCCAGTTTCATCCATTACTTTGTACAGATACATGGAAAAAGGAGATGCTAAAACGAGATACTAAAGGTCGATGTTAACATCATGCCTTTGATTCAAAAACTTATAAAGATATAATATATATAATATCCATGGTTGATATATTTTACAATGTATTTCCTTATTTTGTTTCACTTTTTTGTCTGTGGTCATTACAAATTTTTTTAACTCCTTCATTTATGAAAGTATCTTCAGAATTTCTTTTGTATTTTGTCTAACATTAATTTCTGCACATTTTTTATTGCATATGTTTTCACTGTGCTTTTCTGGTTCTATATGTTGATATGTTGAACTTAACTGCATGATTTTAGTTTTAGATCCTCTTTGATCTTTTTAATTTGTTAGGTGTGCTGATAGTGCATTTGTTTAAGTGTTTTCTTCATCTGTAATTATTTTTGTTTCTAATATTATTATTTTTTTAAAGAAGTATATGCATAAAAATGTTCATAACAACGGTAGCAAATCTTGATTTTCAAGTGAATAGTAGTATCTGTTGTGGTTGTGTCTTACATCTAGTACAGATGACTGTCTTTCTCTTACGTAATACAGGCGCCATTTCTAGAGGATGTTAAGCGTGTCCTACGAGTCTTTGTTCTCTTCATTCCTGTGCCTGCATTCTGGGCTCTGTTCGACCAACAGGTCAGTTTTCCAGAACTCTTTAAATCTTACGAGTATTTTGGTCTTTCTTAAATATGTCACACAGGTCAGAGTTTCTTTGTTTGAGAAACAATTAAATCTAGTAAGACTTAAAATTGCCTTTGAGAACTGTTGAAGAGTAACAGGAAACTGGGAAAGTCTGCCTCTTTTGTGTCTGTGAAGGTATAATTAAATAGATGCAATTTTATGCAATATGTTTACGCTTGCATTTATACATAGCAAGCAAGTTATTTATTTCTTACTTATATTAATATTGTAATTCAGATCTTAGCAAACAAATTCGTTGATTTATGTCGTGAATTTGCATTGATTTTGTCCACGCTTGCTAATTTAAAGGTATTCATAAACTTTGAACTTTTCCCATGAATTTCTACTATATGCGTAGTTATGTATACAACTATGTACATGTAGTTAGGGTCTTGTCAAGTAGATACATTTGAATTTCTACTATACGTAGTTATGTATACAAGTTTACATGTAGTTAGTGTCTTGTCAAGTAGATACATTTGAATTTCTACTATACGTAGTTATGTATACAAGTATACATGTAGTTAGTGTCTTGTCAAGTAGATACATTTGAATTTCTACTATACGTAGTTATGTATACAAGTATACATGTAGTTAGTGTCTTGTCAAGTAGATACATTTGAATTTCTACTATACGTAGTTATGTATACAAGTATACATGTAGTTAGTGTCTTGTCAAGTAGATACATTGTCCACAGAATCATATTATACTAGATCGGATGAAATTGGAATTTATTTAAATCTATGTATGCTTGAATTTGCTCTAGGTCTGATGGATGCTTTGTTTGACAGTTGACTTACGACTTCTATTGTTCTTTTGAATCTAGGGATCTCGGTGGACTCTTCAATCTACTCAGCTCGATCGGAAAGTTGTGAGTGTATTTCTCTTTGAACATTGACTTTGTAGATGATCTCGAAGGTGCGCTATATAAATCTCTTGAAATGAATGAATGAATTATCTGCGTGTGCACCTGTTGCATATAACAAGTGTTTTGAAACTGAGTACATTCACATTATTTTCATTCATTCATATCAAACTTTTGTATAATAGTGCTCCCTTCAAAAAAACTATGTGGAGGCACTCTCAACTCAAGCACAGCTAAAGTGACCAGTCTTAAGCAAGATAAGAGCGTAATGATTTTATAGGAGAGAAGGTCCTGGGTAAGAAGTAAAGCTCCAGAAGTAGATTACATTTCTAAATTAATTAAATGTGTTTGTATTAGTGTTAGCTTATTGTCTTGGTGGCTTTCTTGCAAATTTTGGACATAGTGGTGGTTACTATTAAATGGACAATTGTGTAATGCATTGTTTTTGTATTCTGAATTCTGTTGTGCTTAGTAATTGATTAGATGCCAAGTAATTCCATCAAACAGTCTAAAAATAAATAATGAACAAATAAATTTGATGAATAAATAGTGATTAAATCTAGAGTTTACTTGTGTACTAGATGCTTCTTTCTTATGTGCAAAACATTCAAAAGGTTTTAGTTGTCTTGTGCTCTCTGTTTTGTCAAGTCTGCAAAGTTTTGTCTGGCTTCTTGAATACCAGTGCACGTTTTGAAGTCCAGACTTAATTGTTTGATATTGATGTATATCTATATAAATTTGTATCATTCAGTTTTCATGGTGTATGCTTGTGTGTTAATATTCATGATGTGGTTAATAATTTTTTTGGTGCTTTGCAGTTTGGAGACTGGCATGTCCTTCCAGATCAAATTCAGGTTAGTTCATGTTTGTTAACTTTAAAATATGCAGTGTGCTTCGCAAGCTAACGGAGCCTCTCTCTTAATAAATTACACAAGGCTCTTGTTAGTTCATTGTTTCTTCTGTATGTAAGAAACTCTTTTCAAACCTGGCAATGCCATTCTGGACTCTTTAACTCACAATTTTGTGTTATTAAGGTTGCCGACTGAAAGTGTATTATGTACTCGAAATAGTTTACTACTATTTGCTTTAGGAATAATGAGTTTTTTTCTTCTGCAAATTTGCATTTTTTGGTATTCTGACTAGATCTAATTCTTGATGATAGTTTGCTTGGTGATGTTCAGAATAATTTTGTTGTAATAAAAATTGTTTGACTTGCTCAGTGCAAGTGCACTAGTTCTGCTGCTTTTAACTTCCATTGTTTGAGGCCATCAGCAAATGGATATGTTAAGTTGAGCATGTCACTTCGGATGAGACTTTGTTGGTAAGCATCAGTTTTGAAATTGCTGTATTAATTATTAATTGTTAATGTTAATTTGTTGCATTTTAGGCCATCAATCCACTGTTGATTGTTATCTTGATTCCTTTGTTCGAAGGAGCTGTTTATCCACTTCTGGATAAATGTCACGTGCCAAACAAGTATGTAGTGGTTTTGGGTATTTTCATTGTCCTCTCCTTTTGCAGTTTTTCCCAATACCAGCCAGGTCCAGCCTGTTGAGATAAAAGCAATCATATGTATGTTTCATGAATGCAATGATGCAGGCGATACTCCGTTAACCCTTTGAACATCTTCCTAACAGAGAAGCAATACCCATCCATAGGGTCCGTAAGGAATCCATATACACCCCATCACCAGCAGAAAAAATAGAAGACATGTTCAGTCAACTATCAACAGGTTTTTGCCCGTGTTACATTGACTGCCTGGTGGGCAAAGAACCCATGTAAAATCTGTTGTGCAGTTTGCAAAGTACTTCTTGTACGTCTCTGCTCCATGCTCATCTCTCACATAAACAGATGCCGTGCACTGGTTGATGGATGCTACGTATCTTGATGTGCCCTAATACTTTTTAGGAGCATTTATTAGAAGCACTCCTTCAAGACTATCTACTCGGAAGCACCCAAGTGTTAGGTTCTCAGTCGCTGGTCTGAAGCATTTTGTTCTGTCGATTCTTTGATGTTTTTTGACGTCTAAGCTTAAGAATCTTTCAAATGTCTTACCTGCCACAGCCTGGTTTATCTGAACCATTAAGCTTCAACCTGGCTTTCCAAGTACATTATGATTTTTTTTATTGCAATTTCATTCTAGCAACCATCGAATTATATCTTTGGCCGATTTTTCTGGATGTCATTAGATTTGATTTAATTTGAAACTGCAGAATTTTCTAACTAGCTGTTGTCATGGTGGAACGTGGTCTACTACCTAATTTGAATTTTTGTAAAAAATTTCTTGATGTGTTTCAGGCCGTTGCAGAGAATGGTTTGTGGAATGGCTCTTACGTCAGTCGCCTTCATTACGGCTGGCTGCCTCCAAGTGAAACTTGATGTGAGTCATATTCTGTTCTATAAAGTTTGCATTTTTCTGGAATATTTATATATATCATGCCTTTGATTTACAATGACATCTGACTTAATGTATTTAAAAAATTAATAGTTGATAATAACATGCATTGGGGGTTAAATCTTTTCTATAATAAATTATATTCTATAATATATAATGTTATTCTATGGTATATGATTGCAATTGAGTGAAATGAAAGGTATTATAGTTAAATCATTGCAAAGTGTTTCTGTTTTATCCATGTGTTTAAATATATCATTAAATTCAAACTTGAGAGCAGTTTTTAAACAATTGTGAAAGTGATCTGGAATTTCTTGATTCTACAAGGCTGCTGTGTAGAGTATAACTCAGTATATACTACATGTAGTAATTATGTAAGACTTAAGGAAGACATTGAGCTTATGAATGTACGAGCTTCATTTGTGAACAAACATTTATGCATTTTGGTTTACGACCTGATAGATGAAAAACATCGGTTGATTGCTGAAGCTGCTTTTTTACTTGATTTCAGAATAGCATGGCTGAGCTGAACATTGCGCCGAATCACTCCAGCATCTACCACATCAACGTCTTGCCATGCCCTGCGATTATTAACATCCCCTGGACAGATAGCTTTATGGACCCCGGTCAAGTAAGTATACGATTCTCACATCATGGCGTGTTTCTTTATGCTACGGTGTTTTTCCGATGTTTTTTTGCATTCCATGCAAAAGCATATAACCAAAATTAACTTCAGGTGAAACTTTGAAAATGAGTCTTGTGCATTACATTATTTTGTGTTACTTTACGAACTGTGTTATTTTCAATATCTAAGTAGTATTTCTTCAGGCTTTTAACCAGTCCAACATTAAAGAGGTGCTAAAGATGCTGCAGCACCCAGGCCTGCAGTTTTGAGGGTCCCGCAATTTTGGAAGTGAAAATTTTCTTTATCAAGAAAGAATGCTACAATCTATATATATAAAAATGAAACTTTCCAATAGTTTGTGTAAAGTGTTCTCGAAACGTACCGCACAGATTGTTTTGAAAATTTCACAAAACCTTCCATTCCTATCTGAGAGTGTCCATTTTTCTTTTCTTCCGAAAACACGCAATATTTTCCACAAAAAGTGAACTTTGCATTCCGCTCGACCGCCATTTGCAAATTCAAAACCGCACGTTGCCAGATTCACAAACGCCTTGACATTGACTGCGACCATGCAGACGAAACATGAATGAGCTTGCGTCCCGTGACGTCATAAGCGATTCGCATAATTATTTTGCGGCCTTCTTGGTTCAGGGAGGAAAGGAGCGGAGGGAGCGGGACGGAGGGGGATGGGGAGGGAGGCGGCGGGGGAGGGGGAGCGGGACGGAGGGGGAGGGGGAGGGGGTTGGCGAGCGGGGAGGGGGAGGGGAAGGGGAGGGGAGGGGAGGGAGGGGAGGGGAAGGGGGAGGGAGGGGAGGAGGAGGGGAGGGAAGAGTCTCTCCTGCCACAGCAACGCGTGGCCGGGTACAGCTAGTTATAAATAAAAACAGAATCATATTTTTTTTAAAGTTCTACTCATAGACTATAGTTATTTACAGTACGTACTGTCACTCTAGTAGATAGTTTGTCTGACACTTTTTCTTAGAAACAAATACACCACAAGAAAAGGCATTTTTCTGTAGTTAATACTCACTAGTCAGCATTTTATAAATATGTATACATGATGCACTGATGGTTGTCAGAGCGGGCCTTTGGAAGGTAGCCAAAGCGCCCAGGCCTGCACTAGATTAATGCAGTCCTGCTTTTAACTTATGCATTAACTGTCTGCATGTTTTCTTTCTATGTTAGCAATCTTCGAAATTATTGGTTGCGAGTGGCAATTACACGATTAATCTGCGTATCCCAGCGAGTGCATTGGATTCAGGAAATGGAACGTGTGATGCTCAGACGTTACACCGTGCATTGAAGGCCAACCTAAAACCAGGAGGTGCTTACTACAGCCTCACTGCACAGAACCATCAGGGAAAGATCCAATCAAAGCTGGTAAGATAAAAATCTTTCTTTTTTATTGTTTACAAAAGGCTGATTTTGGTTTAAATTCTGAATTTGCAGAAGTAAAGAAGTTCAGAGGTGTTGCAATTTAAGGAAAGCGAGAAAGTGAAATGGAGGAAGAATGGCATTTGTGCATAAGAGTTAATACATAATCTGCCCTCGTGCAAGGTTTTAAAAACATTACATCAGCACTTTTTCTTATATAATTTTGAAACTGACTTCTGGGACATAGTGCTTAGTACTTGTGGACTCTTGTGAATGTGCTGGATTACTTGAGTTGAACCTTGTTAACTTTTACAGCTGCTGGGAAATAATTAAGCTTTTATTTGAACTAATACCTAGATCTATGTATTACTGTTGTGCGATATACTACTGCATTTTTCATATTTTTCGTTCTGACTATTTTTAAATTTATGCTTATTACAGTTTGATTATCCTCTGCACAAGTCCAGCATGGGAGGATCCTTTGTGGGGTTAGTGTAAAAAAATTCAGTTCTCAATTTATCAACCGTGTTGTAGGTCTTCATTTTAATTATGTTGTCATATAATTTGTTTTTTATATGGACTGTAGACAGTCGGAATTGGTAGGCGGATGAAGAATTCATTTAGTTACCAAAGTCCATGACATTACAATGAGCTTGTTTTACTAAAGAACTTATACGTTATTACCATGAAAACCACTTCTCTTTCATAAAACTTATAAATTGACTTTAAAAAAATTCATTTATGTTATTCTGTGCCAATGCAGTTTTTCCCTCATGCCAAACATAGTATGATCTTAAATTTTTTTAAAGTATCTGCTCTTTGTTTAACTAGTGAAGCTTATGCTAGTTTTATGTTATGGATTGCTGTTATGTGTTTTAGAGTTATTTACATTAGTCATGGAGTGGGACATGATGAGACGCCTATTGGAATCTTGAATGATGAATCGTTTAAAACTCCATTTTCGTTTAACCTCTCAAATTTTGACATCACTGCGTATCGGCATATTCCTCCAGGAAGGTACTGTGAATATACTGAATGCACTATCGCTGGTTTTATGATCTCGTTAAGAGAACACTTAATGACGACTGAAATTAAATGTTTGTATTTCATAAGTTCTGATGAAACAGATATCTATAGCTGTTATGAAACTCATGGATTCTTGAACCTGCTGACTCAGACTGTGATCTAGGATTTGATGTAGTTTTGTAAGCGTTTTAGTCTCCCTATATGGATGAATCTAATGCACACATGCACAAACTAAAGATTTTATGACAAGCTGTTGATCTCCATGCACATTGAAACGGTCATCATTTGAATCTCCTGCCACATAGTACACGCTAGTGATGCTCATTATTCATGGTTAAATGTTTGTACACTACTCAGACAGAGTCAACTCAATGCAGAAATTTGATGTTAGAAGCTTGACATGCGACTGAATGTGGAGCACTAATAGAGATCCACCCAAGTTCTTTGCTCTGCTGTAGTTTTTTGTGACCATCCTGGCCTTACTGTGATGATACATCTTTTTACTTTTGACCATCAACCAGCTTGCAGACGTTTTCTTACCATATGTTGCTGCAACTTAGGTTTGTCATTGCAGGTATCGTATTAGCTTGTCCTTCAACTCATCAGCGCCTATCCAGATTGACAAGAGCTTTACTGCAAAGAATGGGGGTGTCTACACGTTGGTTGTTCTCAACAACAGTGGTGTGGTGAGTTCATTTGGTGTCTCTTTTATTTCTGGTCATGTGTTGAGAGACGATAAGAAAATCTCGTCTTTGCTGAATATATTGTCAATTTGTTTCACGCCGAAGAGCACGAGCTGTTACGAGTGAAGGACTTGCTCAAGGTTCCTATGCGACGGCTTGAGGTGGATTCGAACCTGGAACCCTTTGACTCCAAGGCATCGAACCCACCACTGCACCACCATGCCCCATAGAGCATGAATTATAGCAATTGCACCACGGCAGAGCAGTCCTCGATACTGATTGCAAGATCCATGTGTATGAAGTATTAGTGAGTTCATTTTCTTACTCTTGGCTGCGGAACCTCTGACCCAACGCCCGTGGAACCCCGGTTGAAAATCACTTTCTTATTCTATGATCCATTAATATAAATAATTTGGTTGGTCAAACGGAATGATTGAATCAGTCCATCCAATCAATCCAATCAATCCATCCAATCAAGCCATTTAATCAAGCCATCCAATCAAGCCATCCAATCAATCCACCTAATCAAGCCATCCAATCAAGCCAACCAATCAAGCCATCCAATCAATCCATCCAATCAAGCCTTTTAATCAAGCCATCCAATCAAGCCATCCAATCAAGCCATCCAATCAATCAAGCCATCCAATCAAGCCATCCAATCAAGCCATCCAATCAAGCCATCCAATCAAGCCATCCAATCAATCCATCGAATCAATCCATCCAATCAAGCAATCCAATCAAGCCACCCAATCAATCCATCCAATCAATCCATCCAATCTAGCCACCCAATCAATCCATCCAATCAATCCATCCAATCATGCCATCCAATCAAGCCATCCAATTAATCCATCCAATCAAGCCATCCAATCAAGCCATCCAATCAATCCATCCAATCAAGCCATCCAATCAAGCCACCCAATCAATCCATCCAATCAATCCATCCAATCAAGCCACCCAATCAATCCATCCAATCAATCCATCCAATCATGCCATCCAATCAAGCCATCCAATTAATCCATCCAATCAAGCCATCCAATCAAGCCATCCAATCAAGCCATCCAATCAAGCCATCCAATCAAGCCATACAATCAATCCATCCAATTCAATCAATCCATCCAATCAATCTATCCAATCAAGCCATCCAATCAATCCATCCAATCAATCCATCCAATCATGCCATCCAATCAAGCCATCCAATTAATCCATCCAATCAAGCCATCCAATCAAGCCATCCAATCAAGCCATCCAATCAATCCATCCAATCAATCCATCCAATCCAAACAATCAATCCATCCAGTGAGGGCAATGTGGCGCGACCTTTCCATTTCTGTCTAATCTGGAGAATATGTCTTGGAATTTCAGTTTGATTTGCTGAGTTTTGTCGACGTGCAACCGAACTCGGTGTCCGTGTGGCACCAGTTTCCTCAGTACGTCATCATAACTGTGGCCGAGACGTTGTTTGCTGTGACTGGATTGTCATTTGCTTACTCACAGGTAAGCTGTCGTGTCAACGGACTTGTTTTGTCTTTGATATAATCCATGAAATGATGTTATTGTTCGCAAATTTTATAGATAATTTTTTAGATAATATGGCTAATCTTTTAGTATTTCTCTTACAACATATAATTATGTGGATTTCGTCTCGGTCAGTTTCGGCTTCTAATACATTCGGATTGGTCAGATGAAGTGCGTTCAGAGCGCTTAAGCTTATCAACTGGTTGTTGTATTTTTTCTTTTGTTAAATGTGGTTGTCCATTTTCTTCATGGCTGCCATTTTCTTTTTCTAGCACTCTGCTTGTTGTTCATAAAATTTGAAGTGACTGGTTATTGTATATGGTTTTGTATATTTATATACAGTGTGAATGCAGATTACCCTACTTATTTGTTCATGCTTCTGGGTAACAGTGCTGATACCTATTTTTCACTTACCACAGGCTCCTGAAAGCATGAAGTCTGTTGTCCAGGCAGGTTGGCTTCTGACAACGGCTGTTGGAAATTTGTTTGATGTCATCATAGCCAGTGTTCATATACCTAGCCAGGTCTGTTCTGTTTTACTTGCTCTCTTGGATTCAAAGTTCATAGGTTTTTAGCAGAACATCAATGTGTTTATATAATAACAGTTTTATGCATAAATACATGTGTACTAGCCACATTTAGCTAGATCTTGGTTTTGGATCAACTGAAGCTGAGCCATAATTTGTTTAGTTGCCATGTTTTAGCCATCATGTTTGGGATCAACTTCATCAATCACTTGCCATTAGCCATCATGTCTTAGGTTTACTGAGACTGAGCCACCTTGATTGATCCAGAACGTTATCTTATTGATATCCATCAAGTCACAAGAAGAGGTTGATACTTATCCATGGCTGCAAATTCAAGTACAAGAATGCATATAATTATTATGCAGTAGCATTTAAACTTGCGTACAGTTGTCTTACTTGTGGCGTAGTCATTAGAAAACAACGCTTACTAAGTACAGAAATAATAAATAGTAATAGTGGAGTTCAAGTATCTGCCTACTATTTAGTAAAGAAATCAAATTTCTTAATGATAATTATAAGTATTACACTTTAATTTAAAACTTATATTCTTGTCTTGTCTTCAACCTCCCTCGGTCCAAGGGTTGGTCGCGTCATAGACAAGTTTTCTCCATTGTTTTCTGTCCTCTGTCTCTGCCCGCATCCGATTCAATGATATTTCCATCTACCTGGAGATTCTGATGTTGGCGATCCATCCCATCCTTGGTCTCTCCTGTGCTCTTGCTCCTGGCACTGTAGCCTATGTGTAGTCTTTTTTAGACAGTCTCCCTTCTTTTTCATCAGATGTCTGAAGTAAGAAAGTTTATTTCTTTTGATCTAGCTGAACACTCCTGCCGCCTCCAGTGGCCTCCAGTACCCATTTGCTTGTTCTTTTTACACAAGAAAATAAAAATCTACATAATAAAATTCAAGCATTAAAAGAATATATTATCATAAAAAGACTATTTTGCATATAATATATGCTCATTGTGTTTTGTAGTAAGAGCCAAATTGTTTTTCTGCCTTTCTAGGCAGTTGAGTTCTTTTTCTTTGCAACACTGATGGCAGTCAATACGGTGATATTTGGGATCATGACGTATTTCTACAAGTATGCTGACAACACGGCTACTGCTGGAAAGCCACTTGCCACAATTGACACAGACAAAGAGTCTTTGGTGAAGTCGTCGTCGGAGGAACCTGAGCATCAGCCACTGTCAGACAAAGAGAAGAAGGGAGAAGAATAGACATTCCGCATCCACTTGAATCTGTAGGTGACAAGGTCTTTGGAGGAAGATAATAAGTCTCCCAATCAGATAATTAAATCATGGAATAGCTTATGTAATTTTGGCTTTTTACTAATTAATGCTAAGTGGTTGATGTTTTTGAATTTGATTGATCTTCTGAAATCATGAGTTTCTGTAATTGATTTTTCCAGCAAAACAGAATTCCTGCATTTGCTTAAATATTTCTGTCTTTCTGTGAACTGTTTTGAAGATATTAGATATTTTTAAATTATTCAAGAATTTCTCATATATGTTTTTATATTGTTTGTTGCTTTTTTGAGTCATGCTATCACTGCAATTCAAACCTCCATTGCATGGTTAAAACCATCAGGCTGTACAAACAAGCTTTGCAGTAGTATTTAATTAGTGTTGAGTCTTGGAAGTTCTTAATAATTCTTTGGTTTTTTTAGTAATAATGTTTGCATTACATTGTAACTAGTTGTAATTATGATTTCATCACTCTGCTCTGATGCTGCTAATGATTTCTTAATTACACAGAAACTTGCAGAGTTGACTATCACTAGTGTATAATACTACCATAATGAGCATCACTCTGTTTGGGACTTTTATTGAAACGATCTGGTTAATAGCTGTGTGATTGATATGTCATTCCTTCGATACATGTGTTGTAATGGTAATTTCCAATCTAGTCATTTGGCTTGGATCAGTATGTAGGGTAGCGGCCATCATTTGTTGCGGCCATCATTTTTATGCGTGCTTTACACACTACTGCAGATGATAAATTAATTATTGAATATGGTGAAGAGGCTGAACATGTGGCTGATCACCAGATTGTGAACTATTGGTTATGTTAATAACTATATTATGACTTGTTTAATGTGTGTCTATTGACAGTAAAACAACGTATTGCGTGAGTGTCTGTTTTCTTAAGCACCATCTGAATATGCTGGCATTTCTTTTGTTTACGGTACTTAAGTAAAGCATTATTAATATGAAGCAAGTGAACGAACCTACTAATAAAATTGTTTAGTGGGGTTGAGTATATAACCTGTAGACTATTTTATTCTCAGATTTTGCAACTCGCTTGACACTATTTTTATTTATATATTTGAAGTCAAAAACTTGAGAGTATTACAGGTAATCAAAAAGTAATGTAACTTGAAATTATTTTTAGATATGCCAGTTGTTTTTTTAATACAAATAATCATTTTGGATGTACTTTACTTATTGCTTACGGCAAGGTCTCTTTAAGGGTTAGGTCAAAGCAAGACCAAGTTTCAGGTTTTTATTGTAATGTACTCATTCAGTCTCATTGATATGTTGAAATCAGATATTGATGTGCCAAAGATATAAAGTGTCATTTATTTGGATATTCAGGCATGATTATATTAGTAAATAATTCAGTGAAGACTTTCAAGATTTTTTTATAGAAGTGATAAGTTAAATGAGTGACAGTAACTGACCATGAGATTGCTTTGTAAATTGGAGACATTCTTAAACTGTTCTAGTCAAGAAGTAATTTTATGTCAATGCCAGTCATTTCATGATATTGACGATTTGCAGACTGTGTTCATGTCAGTGATAAATGCAGATTAAAAGCAGCTTTAATTCTGACAAAGTTTGATTTTTGTTTCTCATAGGTCTTGCTATTTGATTAACACTTTAGCACTTGTTGCATTTCAGCACGCTCTTAGCATTGAAGTGTTAATTAATCATTATGTAGAAATGGCAGATATATGGCTGTTGTTTTTTGATTAAAAAAATACTTAGACTCAATGGCTCACATAAATAAGCCAATTATTTTCATAACATGAGCTGCTTGTGCTTGGGCTTTTTCTCTTATATTGTCGTCGCCATTGTCAGCTGCTAGGATTGATATCAAGAATATAAATTTTTCGAGTTTTAACATTTTTAAAATAATAAAACAAATTGCAGTGCTTGATTTATAGTGAGTCTAAATATTTTTGTGAATCGTGTGTGTTGTGACAAGTGTGTTTGTGAAATGCATGCCATATGAATTTATTTATATACGAGTTTGAGATGGCCTTACATTGCAAGGAGCCACAGATTGTCAGTCTGTTCAGACAACATTTGACTGAATCGGTTAATTTTAAAAACTATGACAAAATGTGATACACTTTGTATCATATTCTTTTAATTATTTAATATTCTATCTGTGAGATGTAATGCTGTCTTCTCAGTTCACTTTAGTGATCTTTCAATTGATCTTTTCCATTTCTTAACCGTTTCTTTGGAATTATGACTATCGTGTTCTTACGCCTTTCTTTGATAATTATTGCTTTTCTCAATGCCTTTAATTCTGTCAACTTAAAGAAGTCATCAGCCTATAAGATTTCTCATCACTATCTACAAAAGATTGAAAATGAGATTGCTTTGTAAATTGGAGACATTCTTAAACTGTTCTAGTCAAGAAGTAATTTTATGTCAATGCCAGTCATTTCATGATATTGAAGATTTGCAGACTGTGTTCATGTCAGTGATAAATGCAGATTAAAAGCAGCTTTAATTCTGATTGCAAATTTCTGCCACATTATTATTGGCTATTTAGAGTTGCAACCTGATTTGTGAATGATCTACCGCTAGATAGTAAGCAACACAGTTTTCGTTTAATGTGTCTGAAAGATACAAGTATAGAACATTGGTGTACGTTGCAGGCGGTCTGTCAACTTGTGGCATTGTGGTTTGCAGCCTCTTCCCTCACTTGATTCCTGTTAAACAGACTTCCCGTGAATTTGAAGAAGTTTGCTTACAAGTGAACCCAACCCAGTTTTTGTAGGGGCACATATTGCTGTTGTTGTTGTTGAGACTTCTAACCATTGTTTGTTGTTGTGCCTTTCCTTAACACAGACCATTTATTCTAAGCTTGAGAAGTCTAACATCAAAGAGTTATTTGATCTCATAAAGTGTTCTAACTAAAGGGTTAAGCCTGCATAGGAATACATGTATTTATGCTTACATACTGAAACTATAATTTTTATGCTTAAGACTTTCATCATGTATATTTAGGAATCTATTAATGAAAAGTTTATTTATTTTATTTATTGAATGAATGATTTCGTGTCGTGTTACACCAGTTTCTTTTCTGGAATTTTCTAACTTTGTTGTTTCTGGTATTTGTGTATATAAAATTTCATTCTTTGAAATCTTAGGCAACCTTTGAGTCTGCTTTAGACCACTATGGCCTACTGTGTTGTTGAAAGTTTGATGGACATTTGAATCTCATACTGGGCCCACAGTGAGTCCCTGTCAAGCCAATGAATCAAACACATGATCAACAAAGCTGCTTTTGAAATGCACTACCGAACAAATCTGTATCTATTTATATATTTTGTCTTTTTACAAATCTTATATCTTGTTCTGCTTTTTGCATAGTTCTTTGTTTTTATTGCACATATTATCACTTTTCAAGTTTAAATTTTTATGTTATCTGTTGTGAGAACTGACGTTTGAGAAGAGGCTTCAGGTGTGGTGGCGATTCCCATCTTGGCACTTGCCTTATTAGAATGACACATGTAAATGGTGTTTGCGTAGTGCCGTGCAGTTGCCAATCACATTGCATTACACATTTCAGTTTGATTGCTTTGTGATGTGTCAAGTAATTATTGTTGAGGCACCATCTTGTTGTGTGTTGCACACTTGCTGTTCGTGTTTGTTAATATTATTATTGTTGAAAGTGCACATCATGCGTAGTGAGAATAAAGACAAAGGAAAGACTGTCAACTTACATGGACTTCGTCGTGTTCTCATTTCTATTCGACTTTTTCCTTTCATTTGTTGCTTTATTGAATGCTGCAATGATGAAAAATGTACCTGTCCAAAATTCTTAAAGGAATACCCAAAATATGACATTAGCCTACATCATGAGACCATCCATTTAATAATAATAATAATAATAATATAATATGTAGAGATTTAAGTGCCATAGGTTCGTAAGCAATCGATTAAAAAACCGTAGCAACGATTCAGAAGCACATCATTTAGCAAATCATTTAGTGTGTATGTATTGAAGGCGTTAATCCAAATGCATTTGTTTTATTTGAGGGGTCTACTGATGACGTACGTACTCATAGGAAATGGGGAGGGCCGGAGGGGTGATTTTAAGTCTTGCCACATTCCTGAGTATCATATTTAGGATTTATGAAACCTGTATGAAATTATAGTTTTGTCCTAAGACATAACAGAAACATGATGGTGCAATAAGGTCAGTAATTAGGCTAAAGGAACTGTGCATCACGTGATTTCTTCCTCAATTGCTGTTGACTCGTAGTGGGTTCATGCTCAAGTGTCAAAGATGGCTAACAGATGTTTGACCTTCACTGAATGTCCGTTTAAAAAATAGCAGTTTTTCAAGTGCGTATAGAATGTGTCATTCTCTGATACATTCTATAAGAACTTGAAATCCATTATTTTTGGCTGCTTGGTTTCGGGACTCTCGGGAGCGCATCCGAGTAGTTTCCTTGAAGAGGTGCTATATAAATATTGGAATGAATTAATTGTGATACGACCTTCTTTCTCCATTTCCCACCTTTAGGGTGAGGCCTACCACTCGGTCATGCCTTAATTTTCTTCCAAATCAACTACTGTAATTCTCTTCATTGGTCTTCCAGAAGACCATCTTGGGGCCAGGTCTGTCATGACCAAATCTCGTGCTTTTGCCTTAATTGGTTCAACTGTGGAACCAACTTCTCTCCCTCCGCACGGCTCGCTCATGGCTTAAATTATCTCCCGTCCCTTCAACTTTTCGCTGCTTTAAGACAGTCTTGATTTTCTCGCAGTCTCTTGCAAAAGGACGCACTTTTAGGGCGGAAGGTATAGCGCTATATAAATTTACATATACGATAGGCACAAAGAGAGAGACGGCTAATTTTATTGGAACTTTGCCAAAGGTCAGCATATAATGACGTCATGATTGCGTCATCGTTTGTATCGATCTCCCAGATCTCAGTCGCAGCTCGAATAAAGAGACGGTTGATGCATTTCAACATTTTCTACAGTTTTCAGAATCTGCCGATATCCTATATTTATCGAAATTCTTCTTATTTCTGCTGCTCCAACTGCTGTTTCGATCGAATCTTCATCTAAAGGTATCTGGGCAACTCAAATAATTTCAAAATGTCGAATTTTTTAATCTAAATTTGTTGCTTGCAGATCGAATAGTCGTATAGGTCCAATTTTTTCATTTAAGATAGGCCTAGGGCCTATTTATTTGATACATTTGATGATTTGAGTAGACGCAGTGACTTCTACAGAGCCACTGTTTACTTTTTTATTGAAACCTTTTACTCTAAATTTATGTAATGGATAATTTTTTTAATGGTTTACTGGTTCTCTTGTTACACAAGCTAGGCCTAGTTAATTGTTATTCGCGCTGTAAATTACAAATTTGCTTTATGATTTAGGCCTATAGTTCTTTCGACTCGAATAGAACTAGGTCAGTTCATTACATCCATTACATCTATTAATTATCTATTATAATACATGCATTTGTCATTATCATCATCAATTATCCACCATCATCCATCATCCATTCATCATGTATTAATCCATCTATCCATCCATACATCATCCATTCATCCATACATTATCCATCCATCTTTCATCATGGATCCATCATCCATCAATAATCCATCCATCAACATCATCGTCAATCATTCATCATCATCCATCATCCATTCATCATTCAGCACCATTCATCTCCAACATCTATTTATCATCCATCATCTTTTCATCATCCAATATCAATTAACCATCCATCATTCATCATCCATATATCCATCATCAACCCATCATTAATCCATCAAGCGTGAAACTCCGATGCAGTGTCCGCTCTGCATTCGGGAGCGCCTCTGAGTAGAGAGAGCTTGAAGGGGCGCTACCGGTATAACAAGTGCACATACAAACAAACAAACAAACATCCATCATTCATCCATCATGAAACCATCATCCATCATCAATCTATCTATCCATCATCAATCCATCATCCATCCATCATCAATCCATCATCCATCCATCATCCATCCGTCATTTATGATCCATCATGCATTCATCATCAATTCATTATCCATCCATCATATACATCATTCATCATTCATCCACCATACATTCATCATCCATCCCTTCATCGTCATCCATAACCCACCATACATGTAGTTTATCACAATCGATCATAACCTTCCATCCCTCCATCTGTCCATCAATCCATTAATCTATCCATCCATCCCGAAATATATGGATGATCTTTCATCCATCATCATACTTTCATCATCCATCCATCATCCATAACTCCATCATCCATCCATCACATCACCAGCATTATTATTATTTCGGGTGATACTCCAACATTTGAAGAACTCTGTCGCCATGCTGATAACAGTTTGTTTTCGGCGGTTCTGACAAGACCAGGCCATGTCCTCCACGAGTTGCTTCCACCAGCGAAACAAACGGGTTATAACCTGCGCCCAGACACCATGACCGGGTACTTCCACGAGCAGACAATCAAATGAGGAAGACATTTATAACTAGAATGTTATTTACATATTAATTAATTAGTTTTAGTTTTAATAATTTTTATGTTTTATGTTAAATTTATATTATGTGATACTTGTTCACCAGAGTGCTGTTTGGCAGCTGGTTATGAAATAAAGAATATACTTACTTACTTACTTACTTACTTATCATCCATCCATCATCAATCCATCATTTATCATTCATCTATAATCCATCCATCATCAATCCGATATCCATCCGTCATTCATCCGTATATCGTCCATCCATCATCCATCCAACATTCATCATACATCATTCATTAATCATCCATTATCCATCATCTATCCATCGTCCATCCATCATTCATCTTCAATATATTCACCATCCATTATCCATCCATTGATGCATCATCCATCCATTCATTCATCATCCATCCACCATCCTTCAATCATCCCTCATCCATTGTCTAATCACCATCGTCCATCTATCCATTGTCCATCATCGTCCATCCATCATCCGTCCGTCATCGTCTTCAACCATCAAACATCCATTGTCCATCATCATTATCATCATCATCACCATCGTCATCACCCATCATCCATCCATCTCGGTACGTGACGTTTGGGCGCCGCCGTTTGGGCGCCGGCCGTTTGGGCGCCGCCGTTTCGGCGCCGGCCGTTTGGGCGCGACGCCGTTTGGGCGCCGTACGTTTCGGCGCGGAAGAAGTTATGTAATGAAATAGCACTTAAAACTCTTTATTTGTCCAGGAATTTTTAATTCAGCTATATATGTTTTGTAATGTGCATTGTTAAATTTAATGTTAACACATCATGTTACCCAAGGGAATGATTTGATGTTAAATAAAAGCATTCCACAAAGAACTGAATTACTTTCAGAAGTTCAATGTTCGATTTAATGTTCACAAACCCAATGTTTTAAAAGATTATGGTTATTAAAAGCGTTATAGAGATACAGTAATTAGTTTCAAATGTTCAACGGTCGACGTAATGTTTGTGAACATTAAATCGAACATTGAACTTCTGAAAGTAATTCAGTTCTTTGTGGAATGCTTTTATTTAACATCAAATCATTCCCTTGGGTAACATGATGTGTTAACATTAAATTTAACAATGCACATTACAAAACATAGCTGAATTAAAAATTCCTGGACAAATAAAGAATTTTAAGTGCTATTTCATTACATAACTTCTTCCGCGCCGAAACGTACGGCGCCCAAACGGCGTCGCGCCCAAACGGCCGGCGCCGAAACGGCGGCGCCCAAACGGCCGGCGCCCAAACGGCGGCGCCCAAACGTCCTGATCCGCATCCATCTATTTATGCATCCCTCATGCATCGTCTATCCGTCATCATCTATCATCATCCATCCATAGTCCATTCCTCATCCTTCATCTATCATCCTTACATCATCCATTCATCATACATCTGATCATCTATTGTTTATTTTCATCCATCATCGTCATCCGTCATCCATCCATCATAATCCATCGTCATCATCCATCGTCATCATCCATCGTCATCACCTATCGTCTTCAAACATCGTACATCCATCATCTATCGTCATCCATCGTCATCCATCCATCCATTCATCCATCCATTCATCAAGCCATTTATCATCCATCATCTATCGTCCATCCATCCATCATCGCCCATCGGTCGTCATCCATCCACCCATCCATCCATTCATCCATCCATACAATCATCCATCCATCCATACATCCATCATGCATCCATTCGTCCATTCGTCATTATCCATCATCATCCATCCAACATCCATCCATCACCTATCATCCATCCATCACAGTGCTTGATATTTCGGTGGCTTTGAAGCCTACACTGTAGATCTAACTGATTGAAATTTTACGATGATGAAACTACGAAGACTGTCAGAGCAAGTTTATAAGTCGCAATATAGCATGAACGAATAGCATAATGCTATATACTCTACACAACCTCTGATTTTTTGGTAACCGGACTATACGACCGCCTTCGGACAACTCTTTTGGACAACCCTTCTGAGTGGACACAGCGCTCGTGAATAAGCTGGTGCCCTGCGCTTGGCTTTCGATTGACGCTCTAGAAATTTGGAGATTACGATAACAAACGAATTTAT
The DNA here is from genome assembly GCA_945859605.1 of Lumbricus rubellus. Taxonomy (NCBI): domain Eukaryota; kingdom Metazoa; phylum Annelida; class Clitellata; order Crassiclitellata; family Lumbricidae; genus Lumbricus; species Lumbricus rubellus. The sequence continues at coordinate 30,987,446 of OX243813.1, read as the reverse complement.
TTTAATTAAGTTTAATGCAGATCACAAAGTACTTCATAATTTAACTAAATATTGTTTTATTTTTGTCAGTGCTGAAGCCAGTTGTAACTAATTCGGAAATTCGAATGATTGAATTAAGGTTAGAATAATGGACGAAGAGTGAAATTGCTGTGCACCATTATTGCACTTTCACCCTGTAGAACACACACGAACGTATTGTATGAATCCTTTTTCAGGATAACTTTGTCGACGTGAGGCAAAATCTCTGCGGCTCGTGTGAAACCAACAAAATGGCGTCGCATGGTAATCAAATGCTACGCAATCAACGATGTCATGAAGGCAGGCCGACTTGCAGGCGTCTATGCCAAACACCTTAGAATGCAAAGCTGCTCCGTGACTGTACACGTCTTTGTGTTCTTCCCATATGCATTCTACTGTCGGCGTTGTTACATCTGAAATGCAACAATTGAGTAGGCCCTAACGATATTTATTTCTTTATTTTTCACGCTATTTAAATTCTCTTGACGCCACATCTGAAAAGCAAAAAGTAGGCTATAAGAATTTTATTTCTCTATTTTGATATTATTGAAATTCTCTTGACGTTGCACGGTTGCACCTGAAAAGCAACTAGTATATGATGTGTATGTATTTATTTTGAATTTCCCAGGAATGACATTCATCCCCCGAAAATTCCAGACCTGCTGTAGGCTTACATATGCTCACATGTAATGTCGCGACCCCCGTTTTCGGAAACTGCCAGGTGTTTCCAAACGAGGTGCCACGCTGTTGGAGCGGCGTCCTTGAATTGAGGGGAACCGAAGATAATGCAAAATAAGCAGAGTCAGCAGTTTCTACGGTATGCGCCAGGGCAGGGTCGATTCCTGATTGGCCGTAAGGGAAAGTAGCCTCCACCACTTCAGGCCGGGATTGTCTTCTACAGGTACCAAGGATAGCTCGAGTGGAAGGGACATACAGCTCAGCGGCTCTCGGTCTGAGAGCAACGACCTCATTTGCATAAAGGTCGTCAGGGTTCGAATCCGCTCCAACAGGTTTTTGGATCCCCCTCTCCTTTAGTGGTGTTACCACTTCCCTTAGCCGTTCCGAAACTACCTCACCTTCCTTCGAAGAAGGGATAAACTGACCCGGGCGTTCATGCAATTGACTTATCTCGTTATTTAGGTGTTCTATTTGAGAATCATGGCGCTCCATAAATTCTGTTAGTGTGCCTGTGAAGGACTGTAGAAGTTCTACGACTCCTGTTTTACTCATCCCCTCGGGGTCATTATCATCCGGGGTTTCTCCTTCCTCATTCTCTTCCCTATTCTCCTCCACCTCGTCTTCATAAGATACCTCGGACATTTCAGGGTTATCTTAAGTCAAAGTTATTCAATACTCGTTTAGATTATTTAATTAAGCAAACGTATCTTAACTGCAGTTGACAAACTTTGTCAATGTTTAACAATAGTTGAAATTAAAAGCAATGTTCTCGTACAATGTACAATATTCACTATTCAGAGTCTGTTCCGTAAGATTTAACTACACGACTTAATTATTACACGTTTCTAATACATGTTCTAACTTTACTCTGATTATTTAAGTAACACACTCTGGGCTTATGAAGGTTAAATCTTATATCAGTTTCACAGGCGCGTTTCTCTTCTGAAAGAATTGTTCATTATTATCTAATCAATTTATACTCAATCAATTTTCTTAATTAATTATTGTACACGATCCATTCGTTGCTAATTATCTATCAACACTGTACACAGCCAAAGTATTATTCACAGATTATACTTATTCAACTTTCTCGGTTAAGGAATCAGATAAAAACCACGGTGATACTTCTCTACCCCTCCAGTAATTTGTTATCGCAGCGATCGGCAATGACGACAATGGCGGTCACAAGGAATCGTCTACCAGAGAGTTTACCACGGAAGAATTTTGGTTCTATTTCGTCGACAATTTGGTGTGAAAACTTCCTCCAGACTCTACGGTCTTAACCAGAAGTATCGCCAATATCTCGTTCGTCCGTTGAATTATTAAACGAATTATTTTAATGAAATTTCTGTCTGAATTCTTCTTATTTTTATCAACAATTTCGTCGGCACGAGCACGGAGATGTTGCACCCTCGAAACCTTTCCTCCGTCTGCCGATCTAGCTGTTTCCAGCCAACCAGAGAGGACGTCACGTGACTCGTGAGAGTCCCGTGACCGAGGAGGTCCAATCAAAACGGTTGCGTTGCCGCCGATCTAAAAATAGAGTGCCGCAATGCGACGCTCTTCGCTGAAAAGGAATTACTGCTCCGGCGGTCAGTTCCAAAAAGGGGTTAAACTCCGAGAACCGCTCGCAAATTTAGCAAGGCCGCGAATCTAGGCCGCAAATCGTTTTAGGCCGAAAATTTATAATTAACGATCGGAATTTCCACGATCGTTACACTTCCCCCCGCTTAGTCCGAAATTTTCCACCATAGGGGAAAATTTATCAGCTCCTGCTGATCATAACCGAGAAACATTATGCAACGGTACCGTAGAGGATACCATAATGTAATGTAAACAATAACCAAACCTCAACACAATCAACTAAAAGAGTTCGCTAGATCACATCAACTGCGATTGCAATATGGCTAGAGATGCACCACATCTCAAGTATATCTCACAAAACTTTGCAAGACATTGCAAAACTTAGAGTTCTCAAAAGGCATATCTCCAAAACGAAACGTATGAACACACCACAGTTTCTATCACAATTGCAGCGAATGATTCTACTACCAGTTATATCTTGAGCGGTACGAGATGACATCAGCAACTGATCAAGGGTAATAGCAAAGCACGACAGGTTAAACAAACAATCATATTACTATAATCATTATTTTTCATCCAATACCATCACTTGCTCGGGACCACTTACAAGGATAAATAAATGTCTTCCTAAAACACTAAAAGGTCATGTCCCGGCACCATATTCAGTAATATTATCAATTAAACAGCACAACATATCAAAGCATATCAATCACTACAACACAAGACATCTTAAACGTCAAGGCAAACATTTATCCCATCACTCTAACAATTCATTCGCACACAGCATCTGCAAATCCTGTTCCTAACCAGTCAAACCATACTACTGCTCAAGTACTACTCAGGGCTAGAAATTGACAACACTTTTAACTAATGCTGTATTCCATTTACACCACCCTTTCAGACACTACATACAACCACCAACGATTGCAACAAACTCAAGGCATTCCTAAACATGGGCAGTCAGCACATCATCGCAGACAGAACACATTACACTTAGGCTGAGACTACTAAACAAAGGCTTTCTGTTTAGCTAAGCATTATCAATACGCACTAGGGCGGCATTATCCTCGACCTATGCAATAATCTCTCCACGTCCCCCTTCCAAGACGGAGTATAACAGAGCAGACCACCCGGGACAAGTTAAACAAAGGGATTTACTGTTTAGTAAAACATACCCAAGAAACTAACGGGTTTCTCTCTGACCTAAGCTATGACCTCTCATCGTCCACCTTACAGGACGGAATACAACAGAGCAGAACAGTAACGCTAACTAGTAAACAAAAGGATTTACTGCTTAGTAAAGCATACCAAAGAAACTAGGCCGTCTACAGCTCACAACTCTAAACACCAGGTCATCTGTCTCACCTCTCATATAATCTAAACTGACTGCGGAGACATTAGACTACTCACAAGTCTACAATCTATCTAACTCACAAACTACTCGGAGCTTACACATCACACAGACATACTAGTTCCTTTCACACATTCAACCAATACAACTCACTAGTCAACATCCAAAGACTGTGTCCACTAACTGCTACAAAGCTCAAGCTACTCGTAATTCAATGTGCTAAGTTACAGTCAGATGCAAATTCAACCTTAAAACTGCATACACAACATTTGCCTTTCTTACTGTGGCAACAACAACAAAACGCAATGCAATAAAACGACAAGTATCGATAATCTTATCCCTAACCACTATTATCATATACATATCAACGAACATAAATAATACTGAACCCAGTGTATCATCATACATCAACTAAGGAAGAGGGGACTCTACCCTCTGATCTATTACCCCGTCGCCATTATGCGACTATCATATACGTACCAATGAACGTAACCATACTGAACCACAGTTTATCATCATACAACAACTAAGAAAGAGGGGACTCTACCCTCTGAGCTATTACCCCGTCGCCATTATGCGACTCACATCAGCATATTTTACAGCCATACTTCATTTACAATAACTACTAATGTGAGCGCTACATAAACAATTTAAATACACAAAACAAACACAAACAACTTAACTAACAGCCCATCACATTACATTACATTACCTCCTATACACGGGCCCATACCCATGGTTCCTATTGGGGCTCGAGCGCTGTATAAACTTCTTGCAAATTCACGATTATCTTGCACATGTTTAATCGGTACAGCCACAAAATCATCTTTATTCAACACAACATCAGCAATCTGCATATTCTCTACAACTAGACTAATTGGCTGATGATTCTGGGTGACTCCAGTGCTTTCGCTCTCGCCGGCTCGATGAGCGGAGAGGACGAATGGAGGATGCACATCCCAATCCCGTTGATTCTGGGCTACCACCTGGGCAGCAGAGACTCGGAGCAAAGATTCCGTCGGAAGAGAAGTTTCTGGCGTCGCAAGCTTCGGTTGTTTCTCCACATCTTCCTGAAGATGAATTCCTTCCAGGTTCCTGTTCTCCTTTCCGCCACCCGATGCAGCCAGAGTATCACGAGGTACCACGATTCTTCTGCACAGTCTGGAGCGAGGTTTGCAATGAACTGAGAACTTGTGCTCCCCCACCAGAACCCAGTTAAGACCCACATGCCATAAAACGTTTTCGTCCTTCATCCACGAGAGACCCAGAATTAGTTCGGAAACCTGTTCAGTCACCAAACAGGGTATCTCGAATGGTCGGCCTTCAATCTGCAACTTCAGTTTCGTTTCGCCGAGTACACGGATGGCTGAACCGTTTGCTGCTAACAGGGATTGCTTAGAGTGTTGGATTTCGGCAGGGTCTACCAACGAAGCAGGGCACAGAGTCATTTCACACCCCGAGTCCAGCAGCCCCAGCAAATGTTTACCTTTTATGGTTACTGAAAGGTAAGCGTCATTTCGTCCCTTCACATGTCTCGCATTGTTCACCGTGTTCGATTCTGGTTCTTGTTCTTGTTCTCTCTGCCATGTGTTATCTGTCCTGCTAGGGCAAACTCGAGAAAGGTGCCCGGGTTGATTACACTCGTAGCAGCGTCTGTTGTCTCGGGCTTCTCCTTGGAAACGGTTATTTGGACGGCGATCCCCCGGTTGATTTCTGAAGCCATTGTTCTCCTTGGGTTGAAACGGTCGTCGCGGTTGCCACTGTCGAAATTGTCCATCAGCAGAGGTAGTATTCGGTTGCGGGGACCACTTCTGAAGCATTTCTTCCATCTTCCGGGTCATCTGTTCTTGAAGTCGGTTCAACTTTTCGTCAAGGTCAAGTTCGGTTTCCTTCACATTCGAAATGCGCCCAGGACGACGATCACGACGATCGGCAGCGTCTTCATCCGACCAGCGATAGCCTTCCAGTCTCATGGCGATTTTGTAGGCGTTGTCTAAGGTGGCTGGCTCTCTTTCTCGTACCTTCAGGGCCAGATCTTTATCTCGTAGAGCATCCAGGAATGTTCTGATAGCGATGGTCTCGCTGTGCGTTGATGTTGGTCCCGGAAATGCGAGGATCATCAGTTTCCGGATATCTTGAGCCAGTGAACCAAGGTCCTCGCCCACCTTCTGACGACGAGTGTTCAATTTAGTTTGATACAGAGCAGCTTGATCGGTGCTTCCGTATCGAAGTTTCAACCTACTGACCAGATCAGCACTGGTCACCAAAGCTTCAGAGTCAAATTCGTGTAGCAGTTGATCGACAGGTTCAACCAAGGCACAGGTCAGTTGGGCCAGCTTCTCTTCTTCAGTCCATCTATTGTTCTTCGAGCATACCTCGAATTTCTTGAGGAATACTTCCACCGACGTCTTACCATTGTAGCGGTCCAGCTTCATTTGCGATTTCATTCTTCTATCTGGAAAATTTGAAGATTCAGGTTGTAGTTTCCCAGCAGGTTCTTTCTTTTCACTAGCAGTTTCTTGGGCCGCATTGTCGATTGTCGTAGATGAATTCTGTGAAGGTTCCCTGAGTGTCTGCAGCAGGAGGCGGAGCAGTTCCTCTTGATTTAAATTCTTACCATGCTCCTCGGATCTGATTTCGCTTGCACTGTTCAGTTTCACAGCAGTAGCACTGTTCGATTTCACCACAGAGTTTATCGGAACTGTTTGTGTCGCTGACGATTGCACAGATTTATTCAGCGTCGAAATCTGTTCATCATGGGCGGTTGGATCAGCGACCAGATGCTGGTATGGCGTGTAAGGCATGTACGAAGGCTGACTTGCCTTCCACCGTAGATATTCGCAGCTTTGTGTCACGTGGGTTTCCGACGACAGGTTCGGTGTCGACAGAAGCGGCTGACCGGAAGGAAGGGTGAGCGTAGACATTCGTGGAGCGACGCCAGAGGGCAGGAAAGGTTTTTCGGAAGCCATGACGTTGAGCGACGAAGGGGAAAAGGTGGCAGCCCACGAGATGGTTGTCGTTGTCTGACTGGGATGTGCACCTCGAAGCACCAGATTATTTTCCCTCAGCGATGATGGTTCCCCATTATCTGAAACTAACAGTCGTGAGTTAGTACATGCTTTACCATCATTTTGCCCTAAAGCTACCGCATGGAGATCGAGTGCAAGATTATGCAAAGGCCGCATATCTTTTATTTCAGACTGCTCGCTATCCGATAGACATTTTTCAGTTAATTGATTTCTTAATTGCATCCGTTTACTTCGCATGTAATAGTCAAAATCAAAACCTTCATATGCAGTTTTCATATCATAATCATACATCCTTCGAGTGTCTACATTAGCATCATCAGTTGTAACTCGTGTGCTAAATATCACTTTTGGTCGAGCACCATAGAAATTTTCTGAATCATTTAATTCATCTATTCCTCCAAGAAAAATTCTCTTTCCATCAGCACCTGTACTAATTCTGATGTCACTTGCTACGCCTGAGCTTATCTTAGCAGGACCCTCGGTATCCGAACTCAATTCAACCCCACTTACTCTGGTATCACTTGTCGCGACCCCCGTTTTCGGAAACTGCCAGGTGTTTCCAAACGAGGTGCCACGCTGTTGGAGCGGCGTCCTTGAATTGAGGGGAACCGAAGATAATGCAAAATAAGCAGAGTCAGCAGTTTCTACGGTATGCGCCAGGGCAGGGTCGATTCCTGATTGGCCGTAAGGGAAAGTAGCCTCCACCACTTCAGGCCGGGATTGTCTTCTACAGGTACCAAGGATAGCTCGAGTGGAAGGGACATACAGCTCAGCGGCTCTCGGTCTGAGAGCAACGACCTCATTTGCATAAAGGTCGTCAGGGTTCGAATCCGCTCCAACAGGTTTTTGGATCCCCCTCTCCTTTAGTGGTGTTACCACTTCCCTTAGCCGTTCCGAAACTACCTCACCTTCCTTCGAAGAAGGGATAAACTGACCCGGGCGTTCATGCAATTGACTTATCTCGTTATTTAGGTGTTCTATTTGAGAATCATGGCGCTCCATAAATTCTGTTAGTGTGCCTGTGAAGGACTGTAGAAGTTCTACGACTCCTGTTTTACTCATCCCCTCGGGGTCATTATCATCCGGGGTTTCTCCTTCCTCATTCTCTTCCCTATTCTCCTCCACCTCGTCTTCATAAGATACCTCGGACATTTCAGGGTTATCTTAAGTCAAAGTTATTCAATACTCGTTTAGATTATTTAATTAAGCAAACGTATCTTAACTGCAGTTGACAAACTTTGTCAATGTTTAACAATAGTTGAAATTAAAAGCAATGTTCTCGTACAATGTACAATATTCACTATTCAGAGTCTGTTCCGTAAGATTTAACTACACGACTTAATTATTACACGTTTCTAATACATGTTCTAACTTTACTCTGATTATTTAAGTAACACACTCTGGGCTTATGAAGGTTAAATCTTATATCAGTTTCACAGGCGCGTTTCTCTTCTGAAAGAATTGTTCATTATTATCTAATCAATTTATACTCAATCAATTTTCTTAATTAATTATTGTACACGATCCATTCGTTGCTAATTATCTATCAACACTGTACACAGCCAAAGTATTATTCACAGATTATACTTATTCAACTTTCTCGGTTAAGGAATCAGATAAAAACCACGGTGATACTTCTCTACCCCTCCAGTAATTTGTTATCGCAGCGATCGGCAATGACGACAATGGCGGTCACAAGGAATCGTCTACCAGAGAGTTTACCACGGAAGAATTTTGGTTCTATTTCGTCGACAATTTGGTGTGAAAACTTCCTCCAGACTCTACGGTCTTAACCAGAAGTATCGCCAATATCTCGTTCGTCCGTTGAATTATTAAACGAATTATTTTAATGAAATTTCTGTCTGAATTCTTCTTATTTTTATCAACAATTTCGTCGGCACGAGCACGGAGATGTTGCACCCTCGAAACCTTTCCTCCGTCTGCCGATCTAGCTGTTTCCAGCCAACCAGAGAGGACGTCACGTGACTCGTGAGAGTCCCGTGACCGAGGAGGTCCAATCAAAACGGTTGCGTTGCCGCCGATCTAAAAATAGAGTGCCGCAATGCGACGCTCTTCGCTGAAAAGGAATTACTGCTCCGGCGGTCAGTTCCAAAAAGGGGTTAAACTCCGAGAACCGCTCGCAAATTTAGCAAGGCCGCGAATCTAGGCCGCAAATCGTTTTAGGCCGAAAATTTATAATTAACGATCGGAATTTCCACGATCGTTACACTAACATCCCCCGAGAAAATCGGTAGCTCCTGTTTACATTATGCTAAGATGTAAAAATAATTTTCCGGCAAAATATCGCTAGTATCGGTGTCATCATCATCATCAATATCATTGGGCTCAATGCCCGTAAGAGTCCGACGCCACACTCTGTCTGAGTCTGTCTCGTGCCATGTTGCCCAGCTTCAACCAGTCCGGTCAGCAGATCTGCTCCATACCATTAACATCTTGGAGCATCTACATCACATTGTCCGATTGAAGAGAATCGTGAAAAAGAGGCATGAAGGACAACGTGGGTCAATGCCCGTTGTGTCCCACGCTCTCTCCCCCGACTCTCTCCATCGGTCTGTCCTGACCGACCTGTGCATGTCTGCTTCACATCATGACACCTTGAAGCATCTGGGTAGCTATGTCACTTGTGTCGTGGTTTTGGCGGATTAAAATCGTCTTGGTTTTTCGCTGCCAGCGTATCGCCACCCATCTGGCAAACCTTCCTCCTTTTGTCCGGGCTTAGGACCGGCACAGGGACGTTGTTGGTTCCCTGTGGCAGAGAATGGATGCAGTTTAACGTCGTGCCCAGTATCGGTGTGCTCAATAAAAAAAGGTTGTCAGAAAAATGACTGGACAAAGGATATCCTCAGTGTGGGCTTCACCGGCCGTTTGCCCCTCCCCTCTCCAAGAAACCTGAATTTCTCCCACGCCAAAACCAGTGGGACAAGTCTTAAAGCTATTCACATTTTGGCACTGCCCACTAAGCACACACATTGGGACAATGTTGGATAGTGTTTGGCTGCATTGTTCATAATTATAGGAACGTTTCTTTTCCATCAGCTCTAGCTGCTCTCTCCGTTCATTTCCTCGGACTAAGGGACTTAAATAGCGTCTTTAATTCTTGAATACGTGAATTTATTTATTTTTTTGAAAAATATATTCAGAACGACGCTCGTAAATAAGCTTTTTGCTTAACAGTTAATTTTATCCGAGTCATGACAATGATGACATTCCTGACGGACTAACAATTGCGTTTTGTTCAACGCTTGAGTTAGCGTAGGCTATAACATAGCCTATAGGCCTAAACAAGGATTGAAGTGGCTCATCATACAAGATTTACAAGTCTATCTGAGTTAGAAAACTTAGAACCACTGCGCATAATAGGCCCTATGTTAGACCATAGGGCCTATTATGCGTTTTTAATATTATAGCTTAGGCTATAACATAGCCTATAGGCCTAAACAAGGACTTTAGGCCTGTAGGCTGTGTTATAGCCTACGCTAACTCAAGCGTTGAACAAACTTAGAACCACTGCGCATAATAGGCCCTATGTTAGACCATATATGGGCCTATTATGCGTTTTTAATATTATAGCAGTGTTATAGGCTACAAGAATAACATTTCAAGCTTGAAATTGTTATGCTTTGAAACATAACCTATGTCAAAACAGCACATTGCAAGTAGGCTACATGTAGCCTATGTGTAGGCGCCTATGTATATTTCAATTCACATTTTTCTTCAAGACTTAGTGTAATGATACAAAATCTGCTGCAATCGATGAGTTTTTGCGTTATTGCACTTATAGTGCCACAGCCACTTATGAAACATTTATATTGATTAAATAATAATGATTCATTGTAGATCACAACATGTTCTGCCTGCGCCAGTTATGCTACAATCATAGGCGCAACCACCCTATGGGACCCACGGGACGCGTCCCCCCAACTTTTGAGTGGTCCCCTAACTTTATTATTATGGTTCCCCAACTTTTAGGACGTGATTCATTATGGTCCCCCCAACTTTTAGGGCGTGATTGCACCTATGGCTACAATGTTATGTTACTATATAATTTATAATGTTACTTACCTATACCGGTACCGGTACTGATTATGGTCAGATCCTGTGGCGCAATTTCGTTGGCTACGGTCGACAAATCGAAAGAGCATTCACGAGTCAGAAGAAATTGAATTTGTCCGTTGAAAGGAATTCGGCTTTTCACCACCTGACTCAAAGGTTCGACGTAATAGATGCATTCGGCTCCGTTTTGGTCAATTGCTGGCGATGATATGCCAACACAATCGGGAATGGTCTCGAAGCACGCCTCCTGACATGCCTCACGTCCGACTATGTTTGGCTGACGACGGAACAGGAGACTAATGACGTCTGGCACTTCGGTCCATGTGGCAGTACACGATTTGGAAGCTGTGGCAGTGTAGGCTAGCAAGCACAAATAATAGCAATTATACAATTAATTGCATCAAATAAATTAATATCTAGCTCTTCGATGTATAGGCTACAAATTACGGTACCAGAAGAAAATACGTGTGAAAAATATGTGTGAAAAATATGTGTGAAAAATATGTGAAAATATGTGAAATATGTGAAAATGTGTGTAAGAAATTCGTGTAAAATACCATAAGGCCACTGATATTATTTTATGGTCACTTTCCACCTTTTCGTAGGTGGTGCTAAATTGTGGGGCGCGGTGGTGTAGTGGGTTGCCTTACAGCCGGATGGTTGCAGGTTCGAATCCACCTCAAGTCGTCGCGTATGGACCCTGGGCAATTTCTTCACTCGCAATTGCTCAGCGCTTCGGCGTGAAACTCCGATTCAGTGTCCGCGCTATTGTTGGGAGCGCTTCTGATTAGATTCTGGTAGGGGCGCTATAACAAGTGCACATACATACCAACGGGAGCTGGAGGAACATTCTAGCTGGGTGAGAATTGCCGGGGTTGAGGTTTCAACCTCCAGTCTTTTTAGGGCTCTATATAGTAAAGTCTATATAGACTATATTAATTTTATGAGACCCACACTCAACGTGGATCATGGTCTGACTCCCAGTTATTTTTCAACAATTCTCATACTGCATTCTACTGCTGCATATGCATGCATATCTCTTCGGCTGAAACGCTTGAAGTTGCTCATCCGTAGTTTGACAATGTTCAGTCTATCGTTTTGTGCAACTACGAGCAGCAGTCTAAGACGATGAAGAGCATCACTTCATGCACAAAATTAGACAAATTTATGCTTCCAGCAACTGCGCTTCAGTTTACGTCTAAGAGAACATTCTTTTCTGCAGATTAATTTTGACTAAAAATAAAATATTAGAAACTTGCTCAAAGGACTTATCGTAGAGGGTTGTTCAGTCGGGTGTTCGGTTTCGCTGCTACTGGCTTCAGTAGGGTGACATTCGTGTGTTAGGATATGCTGCGTGTTGCCCTCCTGAGGTACGCGGGTTTTCATCAGCTCCTCCACTGGCTGAGTGAAATAGTTACACGAGTCGACCTGCTTGGCTACTTCGATACCGACGCAGCCCGGGATGTTTTCCATGCAGTCTTTCTTGCACGCCTCCTCTCCGTATATGCCCAGATGAGTGTGATATCCTGCGCTGTGAATGTCATGAGTTACCTTCCACTGTCTGGTACAGGACTCCGAAACATTTCCGTTACTTCCTACAAGAACCCAAGTGCTATTTCATAAACGCAATAAACAGAAAAATATACATATGAGACACTGAGCAAAATAACTATCAATTATTAAGATGGCTGCCAAAGAAATCGTTTATGCCGCTCTTCTGTTTTAACAGCTGCATCACACTCGCTTAATCTACAGGGTGGGCCACAAAAAAGGACACCCTAAGGTTTTGCCAATATCTTGGCTATAAGTAAGAATTTCGAAATTTTACAGTCTTAAAGACTTCATACTTGCACATGATGACCTGATTATTTTCATCAAGATATTTCAAACAGATAGGCTATCATTATTTAAAAGTTGTGTCTATTCGATTCCGAATTTGTAGTTTTCGTGACATTAAAATCAACAAATAACGCGAAATTGCTGGCCTACTGCATGGTCGCATGCTAAGCCTGACTCACCTGTGTTCGTTTTGACCATCGTTGACCTCGAGGAAGAACATAGGCCAACTCGTTTCAGGATCAGTTGCTTGTAGCCGTCATGAAGGGCAGTGAACCGGTTTCGGGTCAGTTCACTGATCGGCTGGAGATGAAAGGCACAGACCGTTGTGTTCGGGTAGACGTCGATTGCCGTACAACCGGAAATCTTCTGGATGCAAGCCGCCTTGCAGTCTTCGATTCCCTTAATCTCAAAAGCCAGATGAGGTGCGATGGTCGTCAACACGTTTTCAAACTCTGTCCACGTGACAGTGCACGGTACAGCGGTACTGACTCTGCTCACCTCTTGTCTAGCAGCGGTACTGTGCGATTTGACAGTGGCCCTCTGCGATTCGACAGTGGTACTTTGTGATTCGACAGTGGTACTTTGTGATTCGACAGTGGTACTGTGCGGTTCGACAGTGGTACTGTGCGGTTCGACAGTGGTACTGTGCGGTTCGACAGTGGTCCTTTGTGATTTGACAGTGGTACTGTGCGGTTCGACAGTGGTCCTTTGTGATTCGACAGTGGTACTATGCGGTTCGACAGTGGTCCTTTGTGATTCGACAGTGGTACTGTGCGGTTCGACAGTGGTCTTGTGCGATTCGACAGTGGTCTTGTGCGATTTGACAGTAGCCTTCTGCGATTTGACAGTGGTACTGTGCGGTTCGACAGTGGTCCTTTGTGATTTGACAGTGGTACTGTGCGGTTCGACATTGGTACTGTGCGGTTCGACAGTAGTCCTTTGTGATTTGACAGTGGCCCTCTGCGATTTCACAGTGGTCATGTGCGATCTGAAGCATCCTAAAACCGACGATATCTAAAACTTATTAATTAGCACTTGAATTAATTTTTGAAGTTACGTAAACTCAGGCATGGCCAAATTTCCCAAAAAAATTTGCAGTGACCCTTAGAGACAAACAGCGACAGAAACGGTAGATGAGTTAAGAAATATGATATAATACTCGGCTATACTGTTTTCACAAAACCTAGTTTGATGCAACATAGTCGAGTACGTCTTAAAGTAAAAACACGATATTACTGTACAAAATTCACACCGATGATGGCTATGGCCTACATAAAAATTATAGATGTGATGTTGGGCTGGTTGCTCCTTTTATTGCGCCTTAAAATTACAATCTTGTCACGAATGAATTGCAAGATTGTTATTGAACTGACGGCGTAATTGCTGTAGCCTATCGGGGACCGAAGCATAACCTAATCCTATGCAATAACTTTGGATAGTTCGGTATCTAATGACGACACTAACCCTAACACTGACCTTAACCGACCCTCAAGGCGCCTCAACGACCCTCACTAGTCACTACACCTGGCCTGACCCTAACCGACCCACACGGTCCCCATTACTACAATAAGGCGGTAGGCCTACGCTGAATTGACCGACTTTCGGTCGTCATCGATAAGCTGCTTCTTTTTTCTATTACTATAAAATTCGCATTGAAGCAATTTTTTTCGTCTTCAGATACGCAACAACCGTAGTTATACTTATTCAATTGTGTGTGTGTCTGTGTGTGTAAATATATATATATATATATATATATATATATATATATATATATATCACAGACATAAACCAGCGAAGGCCCCTTACTTGAATGATTCCGATTAACAGAGTTCCAAGAAGTGCATGCGGCATGCAATCCATGAAGACAGAAGACGACAAGGAGACACACGAAGCAGACCTTCATTCTGTGTCCGCGCAGAAATCGAACTATCCGAAATTAATCTAACAGCAACATAATACTAGGCCTAATAGATAAATATTAAGAAGCGAAAAGAAATGCATTGAAATCATAAAGTCAACTTTTGTCATGCTAACTAGAATTGTTTTGCTTCGGTCGGTGGCAGGGACTTACTTAGTTCCTAAGTAAGTCCCTGCAGGGGAAGGGAAGGATGGCAGGGAAGGATGCAGAAATTATTGAAAAGGGGTGGCTGATTTTTTTGTCTTTGTACAAATTTTATGACTTTTTAGTCTTTCTCTAACTTTTAACCGTGGCAACTCTTGAACTCCGGTTTGTTATTCTAAATCTAATGATTTTTTCGTCATTTAGCATTTAGTCATATGCTACTATGCCTTTTAGCTAATGGGGGGTGGGGGCTCGTGCGGTGCAAATTTCTAAATGGGGGCCATGGCCAGATTGGTTGCCTCTGGATCCGCTCGTGGTAGGTGCATGGCGCTATTATTTTCGCTGCACCATGAAATAATTGCCTTCAAATACCAAGAAGTTCAATTTCGTTTTAACCCTGTTATGTTCTGTCTATTTCTTATTTTTTAAAGACTGATTCTGCCAAGCGCCGTGACTAATGCGACTAATCGATAATTTATTCATGTAACTGGTTGGAAATTGGAAGGAATAAACGATGAAATTTCTCTTCTATTATAGGATTACCCAGTACGACGTTTGATGGGATCCACGCAAGTCCTACGAGGAGCCACCAGGGCCCAACTTTGAAATGTGATTTAATTTTGGCATGATGTGTACACTGTACATGTTGGCTTGGAATTGATGTAGGCTATGCTTGCAGGTATTGGTTAAAATAGGCTAGACCCTATTTATTATGTGATTGATTTATTTCTAAGTTTAATTAAAGACTTGTTTCGCTTAGGCTACACTGGATGAACTAAGAACTGCGCTAGACATTGAAAGTAATAAAATATAGTTAAGCCATCATTTCCATGTCGAAAGTGCATACGTACATAATTATGTACTTTTACTTACAACACCAGGTACTTCTTTCTCAAAGCGGCTGACCTGATCAAAACATCGTACAATACCTGCGTCTTTACATAAGCCCGGCACAAAGCGAAGAGAGAAAGAAAACAATATAGACTGCACTCTTCTGCCTGCATAATAAGATCGACGAGGAATTAATTTGTTGTTTAAATATTGGTGAATTTTTCAGCAACGTGAATGGTTTGTTATTCTGCAAAATATAGGCACGTTCATAATTTTCAGTCTAAGCGGGTTTTCAGTTCGCTGTTGGAAAATTTGTTGTTGTTGTCTGCTTTGAATTAGGCAGAGCACAAAAATAAACGAATCAGTTTCATATGTTTTAGTGACGTTATGGCGATGAATGTATGTACATGTATACATACGTACATGCATGCATACATGTATGCATGTATGTATGTATGTATGTATGTATGTATGTATGTATGTATGTATGCATGTATGTATGTATGTATGTATGTATGTATGCATGTATGTATGTGTGTATGTATGTATGTATGTATGTATGTATGTATGTATGTATGTATGTATGTATGTGTATGATTGCGTGTAGCCTATATATGTATGTACATGTATGGCATTGTATCTAGGTTATGTAGGCTTATCACGTGCTATTAATACGTTGCTACCCACAAGAATACACTAGATGACTAGAGTATTCGTACTTTAATGCATAAACACGGGATTTTGTGAACGTGCTAATGGGGTAATGTGAAAACAGAAAGAAAGAATCCTCACAAGGCCCGAAAAACTCTGTAAATAATAGTTAAGCCATCGACTAAAAATGTCACCGCGTGAAAATATTATTATCGGAAGTGCTACAGTAGCAGCAGCAGAAAGGGACAGCAGACCAATCCCGATTAATTTCGGGAATATGCCTATATTTAGCTTCGGAGCAATAAGACGGGCACCAAATCACGATGAGGCATCAATGCAATAAATTGGTTTCATGTAAATAGCCTAATAAGAAACAATTTTATTGCAAATATAATCTTTTCAACAAGCTAGCCAACACAATCTGCTTTACTGTCTCGATTGAAACTTTAAATTGATTCCAATTTTTAGTTTGAGTGTCTGGTCCCCATCTTCAAACATTGAGGTAGGCTTGCCATAAAAGTTATGTTTATGTAGACTATGCTATAGGCTAAGTCGGAAAGTTTGTTATTCCGTTTGCGCGGCCATTCGACTAAAAGGTCGATCGCGAACGCAGCACTCCAACGTTACGAACACTTTGTCGGCCGGGCGGCATATATGCATTCCCTACCCGGTTTCATAGCCTAGGCTATATATATATATGCGGCCCGGCTGGCGACCGCAGAGAAAACGCGATATTACCGCATCTTCCGTAAGAGGGGATAGTGGTTTGCTCACGTGATTTAAGCCAAAGCATGGCAACCGAAGCCGGAGCTAAACTATGCAAATCAAATGGATTTTTTGCAAACATCCGACAAGCGAATTGACATTTTATTATTTTTCAAGCGCAGATTCACTATAGGCCATAGTCTCTCTATGGCATGCTATGCGCACTCTATAGTTGTTCATGGCCTGCATGGTCCTCACCGACATGATGTGGTGAGGACCACTGCTTATACTAGGTTAAAAATATGCTTCCACAGCTTGATGGGGCTTTATTGGCCAGCGCGACAGGGACCGGCTCCAGTCTGCATATATATATATATATATGACTTACTTGACTTATGGCCCTGACGAAGCTTGCGCCCGCATCAGCCGCTCCTTTATGGATAGCCTCCAATTGACCCTGTCCTGAGCTGTCCTCGTCGCCTCTCCCACGGTTAATCCCATCATCAGACAGTCCTCCTCCACCATATCCATCCAACGTTTCCTGGGCCTACCTCTTCTCCTCTTCCCCTGCACATACCCCTGCAGTGCCACTTTTGGATATCTCCCGCTCTGCATTCTGGTGACATGTCCGAAGTATCGCATTCTTCTGATCTGTATCCTGTCCACAATGTCTCGTTGCATTCTCAGTCTGCTGCGTATTTCCGTGTTCCTTATCCTTTCTCTCCTTGTGACCCCTTCTATTCTTCGCAGACATGTCATTTCAAATACCCTCAATCGTCTTTTCTGTGCCTCTTTCAGCGTCCACGTCTCTGAATTGTATAACAGTACGCTCAGCACCAACGTCTCATATATTCGCACCTTGGTGGTTTTGCTGATTTCCTTTGATCTCCAGATCTTGTGCAGTCTCTGTAATATTCCTCTAGCGAGTCCGATTCTTCTTTCAATGTCCTTTTCTGACCCCCCCTGCGCATCGATAAGACCTCCTAGATACACGAAATTCTCCTTTTGCTCCAGTGTCTGTCCATCCACGTTCAGCCCAAGCTTTGTCTCTTCTCTTCCAATGTATTGACATTCCGTTTTTTGCACATTAATGCACATACCCATTTTTTTGCTTACCTGCACTACTCTCGTTACCAAGATACTTTTAGTGCGGTGAGAGTAGATGGAGATCTATCTGAATGGTTCAGGACTATTGTTGGGGTTCTGCAGGGATGTGTCCTGTCACCACTGTTGTTCAACATCTTCTTGGAACTGATAATGGCCATAGCACTGGAGGGGACAGAGGAGGGAGCAGTGATAGGAGGAGAACTGATCAGCGACCTGAGATTTGCAGACGACATTGCACTACTAGGGAGAAAGGAGGAGGGCCTGCAGGAATCATTAACGAGAGTAGTGCAGGTATATATATATATATATATATATATATATATATATATATATGCCTATATATATATATATGCTATTGAAGAGCTGTGTGCAAAGTCAGATTCCAAGTTCTTTACTGTTTTCCTAGTGGATGGGGGCAATGTGCTGCGTGACCTGCTCCCATCGTTGAAAGCTTCCTTCTGTCACCCGCGTCCACTGGCCCATAATCGCGCAATCCATCCGGCAGATGATATTCTGAGATAAACTTTTACCATTAGAATGATGCGATTATAGATTATAACATGATGCGTTCTTTTAAATTTGACTGCCTTTATAAGTTCTATGAATTAAACTTACATAATAATTATTATATTTATTATAATAATACGTCTTTACATCAACATCAGCCTACGGATAGAAATTGTTCAAATAAAGATTTTTCTTATCTTGGCTTATAACTAAGTAGCCTAATTAGAGGTAATTACATTCACATGCACGGGCGACGACGGTTTGAAAAACTAAGCATGCAGCATTATTAGCACAACGACGTATTCCTGGGAAAAATGTCCGAGCGAAGCCGAGTGAAAGCATTGCCATGTAAATAAAGTTATTTAAAGTAAAATAAAACCGAGGCCGCATCATTATCTTATGCAGATGACGTCACGAGTTTCTATCTGTCAATGACGTCATCGACTCGTGCATGTCTCGCATTAAAGATATAAAAGAAATTGTGACGTCACAAAGTTTTAATCCGTTATCTATATGGTTACTAGAATTATACAGTATAGGCCTAGGTCTATTTGACGAGAAGGCCGTTGCTCTCGAAAAATATTTGTTAATAACTTAATACAGCCTTTTGTGTAGGCTAGTTTATGTCGAGATAGTTAATGGGCTCCGAGAGTTCGAACTATCATCGCTCAATTATTATCAAAAGAGTGAACAGACGGCAGAGGAATTACGACTATGCTGAGTGATATCAGGATATATAACATTGAACACGGAGTGACGGAGGTGGCGACCATCATGGCAACGTTTTGATTTCGAAATAATGTCTAGTTTCGACGAACAGCCTAATCATTTGTCAAAAACACCGGTAAGCTCGTCAACTTTTCTCGTAGGCCACCGTAGTCTGTTATGACAAAAGCGAACTTATTGAGTGATTAAGACTTTTGATGACGAATGCATGAATATAATTATGATAAACTCATAGACATAAAGTCGTCCAAACTGACTCGATGATCAACCATTACTTAGTTTGGATAGACTTATCTATTCATAACATAATAGCAGGACAAATATATTGCGATTGTTAGGTTGCTCAACGTGCAGAGGCACATCTGGCTTTTGTGATTCGCATGAATGGATGATACAATGGATGTTTTATTATATGCCTATAGGATACTTATATAATTAGGTCAGACTGAACAGCCCCTAGAGCTAGGCTAGTAAGAAGACGAAACAAAAGAATTTATTTAAATTTCTCATGTGCAGCGTCATAGTAAATTGTCAGTAGATTTGTTTCAACCGACAAAGCCGACACCTTTCGTGTCACGTACCTTCCCTCAGTCCTGCCCGTAATAATAATTAATATAGGACTGATATTTACCTGACTATAGACTCTAGACCAGACTCGTGTTCCATTTAATGCTGGCAGATTAAATTTGTAGGCTACTTATAGCCAAATACGTCTAGTTCAAGATGTAGAATGGGATTCGGCTGCTTCACGGAATCGATCTTTTCTCCGCAGTCACTCATTCTTACATACAGAACAGAATCCTTGCGATGTAGTCGGTATTTGCCGAAGTCGATGGCTTTATCATGATACCAGCATTTACCGGAAATATGGTAGATAACAGCCACGCAACCGGGTATCTCTTCAACGCACGCTTTCTTGCAGGCTTCCGAACCACGCACTCTGGAGTACAGCTTGGCATTTGGTGTGCATGTGTCTTTGTATTCTTCCCACTCATCAGATAGACCAGAGCAACCGGTTTCTGGATCTGGCAGCGATTCACCTAAATATACATATTCACAGGGAGGCATTGATAAATGCAGAGAACAACGGTATATGTTATATATTATGGGCCTATTATATAGGCCTACTCTGGATCTGCAACGGTATACTCTGCGTATGCTATACGGCACGTAATCATTTCTTTATCAAGGCTTCGCTGAATGAAAATATTTTTATTTCTGATGCAGAAGTAGGCCTACATAGAACATATTTTATCCGACAGTGAGTCAGTATTTTCTTAGCTACTATAAAAGCGACGGTTATTTTTTTGTTGCCTTTAC
Source organism: Lumbricus rubellus (assembly GCA_945859605.1). NCBI lineage: Eukaryota > Metazoa > Annelida > Clitellata > Crassiclitellata > Lumbricidae > Lumbricus > Lumbricus rubellus. The sequence goes on along the minus strand of OX243813.1, from coordinate 30,966,964 downwards.
GTGTCCAATTTCCCCAAATGTGCTTTATTTATAAAATTCATTGGAGGTGCTATAATGATCTGGATAACTTCAGCTGTTTTATCCTAATTAAGCGATCGAACCAGTCAGTGGCGCCCAAGCAACAGCCAATATGTAGACATACATGTTGGGTTCCTCATTTAAGTTTATTGCTTCAAAATATATATAAAAAATTTCGATTTAAGCCAACACATTTGCATTGATCCACATCATCTGAATGATCGAATACTTTGACTTCATTTATGTTGCTGAATAATTGAACTTCCTTCCTGCCTATGATTTGGAAAATGACATGACGGATAACCCAACTTAAATTGTAAAAACACGTTAACATTAAATTTCCCAGTTGAATGATGTGTGTGAAGGGAGACACAATAAGATAGATGTATATGGAAATACAGAGGAAGTGATCTTCTAATTGGACAGGAAGCCAGTAAGCAGAGGCGCAAACAGAACATTTTGCTGACGAGTGCTCATATTGTTAGCGCCGAAGGCACGAAGCCCGCACCAACTAGGGGGGCTGGGGGAGCGTCGTAAGCTCCCCAGCGGGGTCTGGGGCGAAGCTCCAGAAACCCACGCATTTTTAACAGTTGACATAAGCTACAGAGTACGTTTCAGGCCCTTGTTTTCCAGCTTTTTCTAGCTGCACAGAAATGCTTCTTCAACTGCATAAATCCATTTTGAACTTTAGGCTACATTTTGTCAATAACTGCACGTTCAAAAACCTCTGGCAAGTGCCCCTCCCATTGTAATTTTTTTAAATTTTCACACTGTAATGGCATTCTAGGCTGCCATTTTAAAGAAATTTCTCATAATTTTTTTGCTGAAATACATGGTTTAACACTTCAATAAATGGCCTCTTTGAAGATGATTTTCATTATTCAAACTTTAAAACGTATCATTGCCAAACACGGTCAATTCTCTCGCCATGGACCCATACATGTTAATGCATAGATATTTACAAGTATAGGCCATCCGTGTCGATACCTATAATTACCTGACATGCCGCTGGAAACAGCAGGATACATTTCACCACTTCCTGAACTGGGTGTGAGAGGTGGAGCTAATCGCTCTTCTAATGAACAGGAACACAAACTACAGTATAGGTTATGCAGATCCTGCACATGACTATCTGAACAAATTACTTTTAATTTTATGACTGTTTTCTTTACTGTATAATCTTTCTCTTTCACGTAGGTTCAAAGGTGTCTGTAATGTTTTTTTTAGTTGTACACTATGATTTTTGAACTGTATATTTCGATTTTGTTTATGATTGTACGCGGTATATTCTGTTCTCATCCAATGGTCATGCAGTGCGTTTACAGTCGGTTCAATAAAGCAATACATACATACTTACTTACTTACTAGCAACCGTGATTGTAATAGTAAATTTACAATCGCGCCGGTTGTCACACGGTTCTGAATGCTCTCGATGCAAGCCATCTTTCGCATTTTTTCCCCACCAGTCACTTGTTGGAAACTCTCGTCTTTAAAAATATGTCAAAGTTCATCCATGTCAAACCGACGCGTTTTCTCGCTCTAAAAATGTAATAGTCATAGTGCACAGTATATGACCTACATGAGTAGGCTATACGAATAGGCCTAATCAATAATCATGCCGTTACAACGGGGGAATCACCTGATTGGCCGCTTGATACAATCGGAGATATTTCATCATTGTGTCCAGAGGAAACCATGGAACCAATCGTAGACATCTTATCAGTTCCTGTAATTGAAGCAATGGCACCTGTCGTAAATATTTCATCAGTTTTCCCAGAGGAATCTTGAGAGTCGATCGTAGATATTTTATGAGGTGCTGAATAGGGTGCCAGGGTTGAAGATGAACTTTCTGTTGTTAAGCAGAAAACAAGCTATGCATGTCCTTAATATATTGCTTTCGGTTTTGTCATAAATTATGATAAAAAAGACTAACATCTATATATATAAAAATGAAACTTTCCAACCGTGCGTTATGAGTGTTTTCGAAAACTGACGAACCGATTGTTTTGAAAATTTTACGACACCTTCCATTCCAATAGAACCGTGTTGTATTATGCTTTTTTCCCGAAAAAACGCAGCATTTTCCACAAAAGAGAACTTTGAAATCCGTTCGGCCGCCATTTGCAAATTATACACTTCCCAACGTCCATGAGGGTTGCCAGATTTCCGAAACGTTTTTGTCGTGACATTACGTTGTAAAGTCGCCCAAAAGTCGCGAGATGACCAACTTCGATCAGGGTTGCACAAAAGTCGCCCAAAAATCGCGATAGCGCATATGTCGCTGTCCGGTCGGAAAGAAGGAAGAGTGAGGGTGAGGGTGAGGGGACGGGACGGGGACGGGGACGCGGACGGGAGGGGGAGGGGGAAGGGGACGGGACGGGGAGGGGAGGGGGAAGAGGAACGGGGAGGGGGATGGGGACGGGAAGGGAGGAACGGGGAGGGGGACGGGGACGGGAAGGGAGACAAGGAGTGGGAGGGGGACGGGGAGGGGGACGTGGGAGGGGGAGGAGGCAGATGACGGTCTTTTCTGCCACAGCAACGCGTGGCCGGGTACAGCTAGTCCATGATAAAATAACAAGTCCCGAAGCACGTCAAATCTTACGCAGTCTTGAATGCTGATGAGGGATGCCTTCTAACATTAACTCGCTTCTGTAATTCGTATTTAATGTTAGACTATTTTAATAATGACTAATAATATTAGTCATTATTAAAATATCACTACTTTTAGGTCGCGGTGCATGGGGTATGTTCGGTGCCTTGGACTCGGAAGGTTGCGGATTCGAGGACTCGCTCAAGGTCCCTACGCGGCGGCTTGAGGTGGATTCGAACATAACATTAACGCGGCGGCTTGAGGTGGATTGAAACATAACATTATGATTATGTATGGCCTACACAGAAAATCAACAACTGGTCATCAGAAACACCTAGATCACAACTGAGTCCATAGCCTCATACAGCAACACAGCTGCATGGATCTTCACACATCACCTTTGCAGTGTCCCGTCCAAAGTCAATACCCTCTGTGCAGAAGCAGGGTGTTAAGTGATGCACATAAAATAGCAATAATTAAATATGAAAAATGTACGTTTAAAATGAAGTGTTTGAAATGAAATGTTAGGATGTGGTAGTCTAATGAGAGCTACCTAGCAGCGATCTCATTGACAGTCATATAGTTAAGGAAGAGATCATCTCTTGTCAACCATTGATTTCTTACAACAAGTATGCAATTGTGGGCCTATAAATAATAAAAGCAATATATTATATTTAAGTCAAGTGATACTTTTATAAAAAATATCGATGAAACAGTAGAATCAGCTGATGTGTCATTGGAAAATTTTTAAGCGTACCTTCAGCAGTTTCGGTAGAACTCTGAGGTTTGCTTCCAACGGTTTCGGTAAAACCCCGAGAGCTCTCATTTGCTTCGGTAAGACTCTGAAGCTTACTTTCAACCGTTTGTGTAAAACTCTGCGGTTTGTTTTCAATGGTTTCTGTAAAACTACTTGGCTTTGTCTCAGCGGCTTGGGTGAAACTCTGAGGTGTGCTTTCAACAGGTCCAGTAGAAATCTCAAATTTGCTTTCAAACGTTTCAGTAAAACTCCAAGGTTTCCTTTCAGCGGTTTGGGCAAACCTCTGAGGTTTACTTTCAACAGGTTCGGTAAAACTGTGAGGTGTACTTTCAACAGTACCGGTAAAATTCTGAGGTGTACTTTCAACAGGTTCAGTTGAACGCTGAGGTGTACTTTCAACAGTTTCAGTAGAACTCTGAGGTGTACTTTCAACAGGTTCAGTAAAACTTTGAGGTGTACTTTCGACAGGTTCAGTAAAACGCTGAGGTGTACTTTCAACAGGTTCAGTAAAACTCTGAGGTGTACTTTCAACAGTTTCAGTAAAACGCTGAGGTGTGCTTTCAACAGTTTCAGGAAAACTCTGAGGTGTACTTTCAACAGGTTCAGTAAAACTTTGAGGTGTACTTTCAACAGGTTCAATAAAATTCTGATGTGTACTTTCAATAGGTTCAGTAAAACTCTGAGGTGTAATCTCGACAGGTTCAGTAACACTTTGAGGTGTACTTTCAACAGGTTCATTTGAACGTTGAGGTGTACTTTCAACAGGTTTAGTAAGACTATGAGGTGTACTTTCAACAGTTTCAGTAAAACGCTGAGGTGTACTTTCAACAGGTTCAGTAGAACTCTGGTGTTTGATTTCAACAGTTTCAGTAAAGCGATGAGGTGTACTTTCAACAGGTTCAGTAAAATTCTGAGGTGTACTTTCAACAGGTTCAGTAAAATTCTGAGGTGTACTTTCAACAGGTTCAGTTGAACGCTGAGGTGTACTTTCAACAGTTTCAGTAGAACTCTGAGGTGTACTTTCAACAGGTTCAGTAAAACTCTGAGGTGTACTCTCGACAGGTTCAGTAGAACTCTGGTGTTTGATTTCAACAGTTTCAGTAAAGCGATGAGGTGTACTTTCAACAGGTTCAGTAAAACGCTGAGGTGTACTTTCAACAGGTTCAGTAAAATTCTGAGGTGTACTTTCAACAGTTTCAGTAGAACTCTGAGGTGTACTTTCAACAGGTTCAGTACCGGTAAAACTCTGAGGTGTACTTTCAACAGGTTCAGTTGAACGCTGAGGTGTTCTTTCAACAGTTTCAGTAGAACTCTGAGGTGTACTTTCAACAGGTTCAGTAAACCGCTGAGGTGTACTTTCAACAGGTTCAGTAAAATTCTGAGGTGTACTTTCAACAGGTTCAGTTGAACGCTGAGGTGTACTTTCAACAGTTTCAGTAGAACTCTGAGGTGTACTTTCAACAGGTTCAGTAAAACGCTGAGGTGTAATTTCAACAGATTCAGTAAAACTCTGGGGTTTGCTTTCAAGAATTTTGGTAAAACTCTGATGTGTACTTCCAACAGGTTCAGTAAAACTTTGAGCTGTACTTCCAACAGGTTCAGTAAAACTTTGAGATGTACTTTTAACAGGTTCAGTTAAAGGCTGAGGTGTACTTTCAACATGTTCAATAAAACTCTGAGGTGTAATCTCGACAGGTTCAGTAGAACTTTTGGGTTTGCTTTCAACAGATTCAGTAAAACTCTGGGGTTTGCTTTCAAGAATTTTGGTAAAACTTTGATGTGTACGTCCAACAGGTTCAGTAAAACTTTGAGCTGTACTTCCAACAGGTTCAGTAAAACTTTGAGATGTACTTCCAACAGGTTCAGTAAAACTTTGAGATGTACTTCCAACAGGTTCAGTAAAACTCTGAGGTGTAGGCCTAATCTCGACAGGTTCAGTAGAACTTTGGGGTTTGCTTTCAACAGATTCCGTAAAACTCTGGGGTTTGCTTCCAGGAATTTCAGTAAAACTCTGAGGTGTACTTCCAACAGGCTCAGTAAAACTTTGAGGTGTACTTCCAACAGGTTCAGTAAAACTCTGAGGAGTACTTTCAATAGGTTCAGTAAAACGCTGAGGTGTACTTTCAACGGGTTCAGTGAAACTCTGAGGTGTACTTTCAAGAGTTTTAGTAAAACTTGGAGGTTTGTTTTCAAGAGTTTCGGTAAAACTTTTAATAGTATGCCTATCATAAATTTTGGTAGTGGGTGCCTGCGTAGAAGATGCGCATTCTCTGGTCAATAGAAGCTGCGTATATCCTTTGAATGCAACTCGTTTCTTTACCAGATTGCTCAGCGACTGAGTATGAGTGAAGCAATGAGGGAAGTCACCATGCACGTCGATTGCTATGCAGCCCGGAATACTCTTTATGCATTCTTCCATGCATTGTTCCACGCTTCTTATTTCAAATCGAAACCTAGCCGCCATACTGTAGACATCATGGACCTCCGTCCATTTGACAGCACACGCAGCTGAAACAATGGAATTCAATAGCCTATCGTAAATATACCGGGGGCATAGATTATATGCGCATGAAATAAAAAAATACTGACCAACTTAGGCCAACGTAGCCTATGTGCCACATATTAAGTAGCCTACTGGTTGAGAAGAAAACATATTCTATCCTCATAGTGATATCCAAGCAGCTGCATAAAAATGCTCTATGACCATAACTCTCAATAAAACTAAGCTTGACATTTCTCCACTGGACAGTTCACACGCACATTTGGAAGCTATACTTTTATATATACTTTATACTTTTAGATGTACTTTTATACTTTTAGATATACTTTTATACTTTAGATATACTTTTATACTTTAGATATACTTTTATACTTTTAGATATAGGGCCTACTTTTATACTTTTAGATATACTTTTATACTTTAGATATACTTTTATACTTTAGATATACTTTTATACTTTTAGATATAGGGCCTACTTTTATACTTTTAGATATACTTTTATACTTTTGGATATACTTTTATACTTTTAGATATACTTTTATACTTTTATATATACTTTCATACTTTTAGATATAAGATAAAATGATTACAACTGTTAAGTTACAATCACCACAATAGTGAGTTTTAAAAAGCGATGTCTTATATTTTGAATTGAATTTATCTCTTCATTGATCACTTATTAATTATCGTACTGGAAGACTTTGATGCTTAGCCTACATGTCAAATAGCCTACCTTTTTTTTATCTAGATCACTAATAGCCTAATTTTTCAGTGTAAAAATTATTTTGTACTAAAAGGTGAGTTTGGATGGCATTGGCCCGTATGTTCCGTTAAAAGGGTCATCGTTACTCTTATTGTGCTGCTAGGCCCTACTATTGCTAATGTTATCATTGTATTTTTTATTATTGTTATTATTATTTTTTATCTTCGATTAGCCTACTACTACATCAAACTGTGAATTAAATTATTTGAAACACTGCATTATTTCTTTTACTATTAAATGCGTTGATATTTAAGCAATATACATAAATTGCTTCTAAGTATGTTACAAGTGGACTACGTTATAAATTTGTAATTAAGGTCTATTATAACACTTAGGCCTATTGGACCTACTCTAAAGTCTACAAGTCTATGAACGGCATGAAATAAATGGCTTACATGTGTTGACTTGGTCACCGGTGGAGGCATTGACGTCATCCAATGCAAAGCAGACGATGCATATCCAAACCAAGCTAATCATCATGATGTAGTTCAGTGCAAAATGGTCTGCTCCCTGAGATAAAAATATCGCTATATGAAGACATAATATGTGATATTATCAGGCGAAAACCAACACACTCAGTTTGGCAGATATTTGTTAAGTCATTTCAAAACCAAATTTTTTTCACGGTTTCTTTCATCCTTTAGTAAAAAAAAGTTAAGTCCTATCCCGTTTCATGAGGAACATAGGGAGGCGCTCATCTCCTTTTCCATAGCCCTGAGCCAGCAATGGACGAATCCCAAGGTCCTGGACACGGGGCCAGTGTATCGTAGCACTTGCCGTTTACTTCCCACCTTACACCGGTACCAAATTATGCTGCTTGGTGACAGAGGCACGTGTGCGTAAACAACTTGCCCAGGGTCGTTACCCGGAGTCGAACCCGCAACCTCCCGTTCCGTGAGCGGACGCGTTACCGATCCGCCACGAGGTCGCACAATCATCCTTTAAATTCATCCTTTAAATGCTCTTATAATTATGGACAATGATTCTAATTAAACACGTCAGATGCAACGCGTTTAAAATATCGTTATATTTAGCCTACTTAAAGTAGGCCCGATACGCATTCGACCTAACCATTAAAATGTGAGAAAAATGGGCGTGCCTGAAACGCGGAGAAATTTCGGTGCACTCTTCACCCAGCGATAATAATAATAGATACATGTAGCCTAGGCATCTGTTGCATTAGCCTATATTTGCACCTTATTATATAGTATCTGATTAGATCAATGTGCACGTGCAGCGCATTGACATAATGACAAAGTTAAAGCGAATAATTTCATATCTACTCTAATCGCAGTCTGTGGTAGTCGAGAGTGATTCATTTGATGTTTTGAAATTCCTGTCAAGAAAGCGAATTTAAAGAAAATATTATCTGTTTAAATTATTCTGTCGTCGTTGCACTGAGATGCAAAACAGATGCAGACAATGTTCATTGTTTTCTAGCATGCATAATTTAAGAAGATTATTTCTGTCTGCTGTTAATGCACAAGCATGGTTCGCGAGTGCAAATGCTAATAGAAATGTTGTTGCATTTGTAAAAGCAAACAATGCGTTGGGTCGAATCTGAACTGAATCTGAATCTGAACTTAAAAAATATCTATGTTGTTTTAATCTGACAACTTCTACGACGCTGATGTAAATTATGTAAACATATTTGTTTTCCAATATCGACCTATGGTTTCAACTCCCTACACATTATTCAAAGAATTGACCGGGTTAGATCCCTTACCACAGCAGCTGCTATCGCTTTGTTTAGGTCCTATGTCATTTATGACCCATCTGACAAAAACCAGGTGTATGTCGCAACACACGCTTCTGAGATAATGACCGAAATGTGAAAAACCGATTTTTCAATTTTTTTACAGAAAATGATAAATTAATATGTTTTATGCACATTAAAAGTAAAATATTTCTAAAAAATTATTTTTAATGATATTTTTGATAATTTTGTGATGATAATTTGATGAATTTTCCCCGCCATTTTCCACTTTCCCGCCATTGGTAGCCATATTCGGCATGTGGCTAACATAATAAATTAGGCATCAGTGAAAATCCCAGACTTTCCTCTAGCCTCTGATGCAATCTGTTTTTTGCTGCAAATTTTATTTAATTGTGAACACGGTTCTAAACTTCTAAAGAATCTTGCATTCCAAAGTTATAGAAAACTTTCAATGCATTTTTCTCAGAATTGTAATTTGAACGGTCGAACCACATTTTACCCATAACTTTGGACAGAACCACATGGCAGAGCAATAAGATTTGTGTCATTTTAAAGAAGAGACATTCCTCTTTTAGAAGATATATGACACTCATATTGTACAAATCCGACTTACGCCTGGTTTTGGTCAGATGGGTCATATTTCATGTCCCTATAGGTGCGGACCGTGCTATAGGCTGATAGTCGCATCTGTGGACTAAATCATGGTCGGGGTATGCAAACCGGCAACCTGACCGCTCACAGGCGCATGGGACGTACACTCTAACCAATGTACACGAATCAGGTCAGTATAATTATTATTGCACAAGATAATCAAGCAGTAGTACGCACGTAAAGTGTGTGTGGGGTGGCCCGGTGGGGGTAAAATACTATAAATAGGCCGGAGCTTTCTGCATGTGGCTCCGTTTCCCAATATTCGCCAACTGAGCACAGATCTATTACGCTTTTATGCTTTCTTCTTTGTCAAGAATGGAATTTCGATGAGCCTCTTAGCCTGTCAAGTAGGCTACCACCACGAACCTAGGCTAACATCATACCATTGAATTTTCAAGATCGTAACCCAGTCTGTCATGAGCTACTACGTCAGAATCATTAGGCCAATAGCCTATATGACAATTTATTTATATACTCATAGGCTGTTCTTTAGAAAGATTCAAAAAGTCAACAATTATTATACTTCATAAACTTTTCTGCTTTTTGTTTCATGGCGACTTCTATCTCCCAGAAATTCCATCGGACAAAATCAACCCGGACATTACACCCAACGGCAAAACACAATCCTCAGCGTGGGACATAGGCCCAATTCCAAGCTCTGATATGACTTACTTGACTTATGGCCCTGGCGAAGCTTGCGCCCGCATCAGCCGCTCCTTTATGGATAGCCTCCAATTGACCCTGTCCTGAGCTGTCCTCGTCGCCTCTCCCACGGTTAATCCCATCATCAGACAGTCCTCCTCCACCATATCCATCCAACGTTTCCTGGGCCTACCTCTTCTCCTCTTCCCCTGCACATACCCCTGCAGTGCCACTTTTGGATATCTTCCGCTCTGCATTCTGGTGACATGTCCGAAGTATCGCATTCTTCTGATCTGTATCCTGTCCACAATGTCTCGTTGTATTCTCAGTCTGCTGCGTATTTCCGTGTTCCTTATCCTTTCTCTCCTTGTGACCCCTTCTATTCTTCGCAGACATGTCATTTCAAATACCCTCAATCGTCTTTTTTGTGCCTCCTTCAGCGTCCACGTCTCTGAGTTGTATAACAGTACGCTCAGCACCAACGTCTCATATATTCGCACCTTGGTGGTTTTGCTGATTTCCTTTGATCTCCAGATCTTGTGCAGTCTCTGTAATATTCCTCTAGCGAGTCCGATTCTTCTTTCAATGTCCTTTTCTGACCCCCCCTGCGCATCAATAAGACCTCCCAGATACACGAATTTCTCCTTTTGCTCCAGTGTCTGTCAATCCACGTTCAGCCCAAGCTTTGTCTCTTCTCTTCCAATATATTGACATTCCGTTTTTTGCACATTAATGCACATACCCATTTTTTTGCTTACCTGCACTACTCTCGTTAATGATTCCTGCAGGCCCTCCTCCTTTCTCCCTAGTAGTGCAATGTCGTCTGCAAATCTCAGGTCGCTGATCAGTTCTCCTCCTATCATATAATAACCTAAATTCCTAAATATTCAAAACTTTTATTAGAAAAGGCTATAATTGTATAAAAACTTAAAAATTGTTTTGTGCACGAACATTAGGCCTATGTTAGACAAAAAAACGATAGCCTACATGATCCGCATTCACCAAAATTGAGTTCAACTCATTCAAAATGCAGACGCTCGACCGAACTCTCAGTAGAACGACCAAGCATCATTTCGGATCACCACGCCCCAGTGTGTGTAGGTAGCCTATACTTTAATTATCCTGGTGAGCACGAATAGACAAAGCAATCCAGTCTGAACTGCTTTGAAAGTAGGCCTACTTAATAAATAAAAAACAGCGAAAAATCCTCTATCTCTGGCTCTGAGAGCGAACAAAAGGAGAGCAATTAGCCTATAATAATTTGCCAATTGGGATCCGGTTTAGATTAAATATCTGATTCTGGTCTAGATGAAATATCTGATTCTGATTTTCTAGACCGAAAATGAATGGATTGCTCATGCAAATATAAACATAGGATAGCCTACTTAGAATACGGATTTGTTTATGCCTGAGATGAAACCAGAACCTTTTGTATTGTAGGGTCTATTGTATTAAAACATTTAGGCCATAAAGCGCCTATACTAGAGCGAACAGTTCAAAGGCGCTCCCAGTGCGCAAGGCCACGAGGAAAGGAATAGATTTTGAGAAAAAAAGAGGAGGATTGCCAATGTTGTGTCTTATATTAGGATAAGCTGTATATTTTAGACTAGTGTACTTGATTAGGTCTACGTCTTTGAAGTTATCTCTCATTTCAGCGTAGCCAATAGGCCAATAATTATTTAGAGTACACCAAGTGCTTAAAGTGAGGGAAAATAAGTGCCTGTATGCCCCTTACCTTTCCAAAAGAAGTACCTGAACGCCCGTACCTTTTCAGGCTGTGGTTGCCAATAGTGGCAGGACGGCGTTCATATTTCAAAATAACTGCATGGACGTCGTCCATGACTCCAGTCACACTTTAAGCCCTGGCTACACCCATGCTTAAATTTAAAAAAAAACATCGTGAAAGGCTAAATATTTCAATGGCATTCGAAAGGTGTTTCAGAAATAATATGAAATTGTGAATCACAGGTAGCCTAAGCTTACTTCTTTTGCTTCAGAAATAATGTGAAATGGTGAATCACATGTACTTCTTTTGCTTCAGAAATAATGTGAAATGGTGAATCACATGTACTTCTTTTGCTTCAGAAATAATGTGAAATGGTGAATCACATGTACTTCTTTTGCTTCAGAAATAATGTGAAATGGTGAATCACATGTACTTCTTTTGCTTAAAAAATAATGTGAAATGATGAATCACATCATGACAATGTCGGCCCTAATTGAAAAGCGATTTATTTGATGTAGCAATTTTAGCACCAAAACCCATAAATTCTTTATACTAAGAACCTAAAACTGAAATATGTCCCTACATCATGATTATATTAGTAGGCTAAGTGCATTATTTCATGGTTCAAACACCCAAAACACCCTCTAGCTGCGGCATTGTCCGTAACGATCTCATCAGTTTTAGGCGATGGGATAATGTAGGCATTGATCATAACAATATTAAACAGTGTATAATTATGTAATCAGCGTCTCTGGCGTAGGAACAATATAGCATTGAATGCATTGAAATTTTGACCATAATGTCTTGCTTAGAAATATATAGGCCTAAGTTTCAAAATTGTCTGACATCTAAATTTGAATGTTTCTCTTGTTGATCTCAGTCATCCAATCAACGACGAAGTTGTACAGAGCTTAATTATTACGACAGGGTTGCAGCGTAGTAGATGGACACTCTTGATTGAGAACAAGCTGCGTGTATCCTTTCAATGCAATTCGTTTCTTTACCACATTGCTTAGCGTCTGAACGTGAATGTAGCAGTGAGGGTAGCGGCCATGCACGTCCACTGCCACGCAGCCCTTGATGTTCTTTACACACGCGTCCTTGCATTGGTCCAAGTCTGTTATCTCAAATCGAAATGTGGCTCCAAGACTGTAGACATCATCAACCGCTATCCATTTGACAGGGCAAGGAGCTGAAACAATTTAATGCAATACTTAATCTATATAAATAAAAATGAAACTTTCCAATAGTGCTGTACACAATCACGCCCAAAGTTACGCACCGATTGTTTGAAAATTTTACAACACCTTCCATTCCCATAGAACCGTGTTCTATTATGCTTTTTTCCCAAAAAAACGCAACCTTTCCCACAAAAAGTGAACTTTGCAATCCGTTTGACCGCCATTTGCAAATTCAACAAAACACCACGGCTGCCAGATTTCACAAACGCGTTGTTCCCAAACAGACCAAACATGAATGAGGTCGCGTGCTGTGACGTCATAAGCGACTCGCTTATTAATTTCCGAAAGCGGCCTTGGACGGTGTGACGGAGGAAATGAGCAGAGGGAGCGGGACGAAGAGGGTGGGTAGGGGGAGGGGAAGGAGGGGACGAGGAGGGGGAGGGGTAGGGGGAGGGGAAGGGAGGGGAAATGGTGGGGGAAGGGGAGAGGGAAGGGGGAGGGAGAGGAGGGAGGTCTTTTCTGCCACAGCAACGCGTGGCCGGGTACAGCTAGTTAGTTATATGAACGATAAGTTAAAACGTGGAACCAATCGGCGCTGTTTATGATACAGATACATTCGGTAATTAATAGGGAGGAATGTTCACAAGGAGAGCGCGACGTAACCAGAGCCGTAGCCAGGATTTTACTGGGGGCCAGCCCGGCCGGGGGTTACTGGACCTTGAGTAAGCTGACAAGCAACCGAATCGACGGACTAAGGGATGTGGGGGATGATTTAATCTATTGTAAAAGTCACATAAAACAAGACTTCAAAGTGAAATTCCCTAAATCCCTACATCATGATTGTGTTAGTAAATGCATTATTTCTTGTCTGTAACGATCTTCTAAGTTTTGAGGCGATGGGATAATGTAGGCAATGCATTGATCATAATTATATTAAACAGTGTAGGCTATGTTATCAGTGCCTTTCGAGTCGGAACAATGTAGCCTATACATTGACATTATGTCGTGCTTAGAAATATATAAGTTTCAAAGCTGAGATTGTCTGACTTCTAAATTGGAATGTCTCTCTTGATGATCTCATTCATCAAATTAATTAACGACGAAGTTGTAGACTGTAGAGAACTAAATTATTACCGCATGGCTGCAGCGCAGTAGATGGACACTCTTGATTGAGAACAAGCTGCGTGTATCCTTTGAATGCAATTCGTTTCTTTACCACGTTGCTTAGGGTCTGAATATGAATGTAGCAATAAGGGTATTGGCCATGCACGTCAACTGCCACGCAGCCCTTGATGTTCTTTATACACGCGTCCTTGCATTGGTCCAAGCCTGTTATGTCAAATCGAAATGTGGCCCCAAGACTGTAGACATCATTCATCTCTATCCATTTGACAGTGCAAGAAGCTGAAACAATGGAGTTCAATAGGCCTATATTAATTGTTTATGTGAGTGATAAGTGAAAACTTTGTACCATTCTGCGCTGTGTATGAGACGTGCATGGTCTATAACTAGGCCCTACTTCACTTGTGACGTCTCTTACACTGATAAAACTTTGGTCCAGAGCTCAATAAGAGTCAACTGCGGCAGCGCATAAGCGTAGGCCTATATTGAAGTCAAGCAACCAGCAACGTTATCAGATGAAACGAAGGGAGGGTGAAGGGATGTGGGAATAGGTGGAACATTATTAATAGGCTATGTCGGAGGTCGCGGCATGCCATGGGTATACATTGATTAGAAATTACATGCAGATTCTAACGAGTTGTGACAATGACCTGCAATTTTCTAGACTATAAGTTATTTTTTTTTTGATTTTAAGTTATAAGCTATAAAGATTTTGCACGTACTAAAACTAGACAGTTTGTATCTCCTATCGTGGACCCTGTGTGTGGAATTCTTTACCTGTTCCTTTGACTAATGTGCACACTGTAGGAATATTTAAAAAAGAGTTTAAACAGTATCTAATTGGGTTGGAATGAAGAAATTATGACAGATGTGGAAAAACTTTTGAAGATATTTTGGTTGCTGCTTGTTCATCTTTGCTACCTACTTAAATTTAACGAAATTTCAAACTGGGTTCCCAGGCAGCGGAGCATTGTTGCTCCTTTAGGGATGACCCTTTGACACCGAGAAGAAAGTTTGCGGGCAGACACTGTGTTTGTTTGTTTGGGTTTTTTTCTGTTAAAAAACACTAAGTTTTATAAATTGAACCGCTTTAATCTATTGATGCTGTGATGCTTTGTTGTTGCTGGTGTCAATAAAAAGTCTTGAAAAAAATAACTACGACTATGAACAATTATATATAGTAAAATGGCTATTAATACAGGTAAACGACTCTGGATTTCGACTAATTTATGATTTATCTGTCGATCATCCATAGATTGTCTAGATGACTTACATGTCTTGACGTGGTCACCGGTGGCGGCATTGATCTCATCCAATGCAAAGCAGACGATGCATATCCAAACCAAACCAATCATTATAAATTTATGATGTATATAGTTCAGTGTAAAACAGTCTCTTCCCTGAGATACGAAATAACATTATTAGGTTATCAAGTGAATACGCAAACACAGAGTTTTTTTTCAATAAAGCAATTTTAAACCAATTGGATTTGAGCATTTCATTCTTTTGTTAAATATGCTTATTGTTCATGAAAATACGATGCATTTTGATGTAGAAAATTTAACATAGACAATGTTATTGGACATAATAGAGAAGCAATAAAACACGTCGCGTGCTGATGCTTCTTCGAAGTATTAATGTTGATCTTGCAATTAACACACATTTCTATTGTGTTCTTCTTTTATGGAAAATGCTGGTAGCGATGAGTATAATCAAGCCGAGCAGGTTCTGTCGCTGAGAGCGCCTCTGAATAGTTATTCTGCGAGAGGCGCTATATAAATGTACAGATACAATACAATACAATTTGCAACCTTGCGTTTTTTCTTCTTCTAGGCTACAATTATTTCTCGATCAGACCGAATTTTTAGAGGTAATTAATTTCTTATCTGCGCATAACCGACAGATAGGCCTAGACTATAGTGTAAGCACTCAGGCCTAATAATTAATAACCTATTTCTAAACTTTAGCACAGTTTGGTCGATGTAGACGATTAAATATATTGCTCATGTCGCTTCAAAAGTCTCTGCTCGGTAGATAGGCTTTTCTTCTTTTTTTCAATATTGCTTGTGACTCAGCAGCATTGAGCTTTTCAGTCTAGCCTACCTTTATTTTGTTGTCTTTTCTCTTCCGTTTTTTAGCAAAAGTTGCTTGATTGTGCTTTGCCACTTTTGTCAAAAATATGTTGATTTTGCAACAAAATTCGTCATGGCCACCTCACATCCTCAACTCAATGCGGGATTATTTTATTCCTTTACGGCCTCCTCTTTTGAAACCAATGAGCAAGATGTGTAAACCTGTCATGTAGGCATATACTCTGATTGCAAAATAAACGTAGACTATTTGATTGATTGTCTGAAATTTAGTCCCATCACAGTGATCTTTCTAATTAAACTAAAATTAAGGTAGGCTACTGCGTCTATATTACCAGTGCCTTTACTTACAATAATTAACGAACTCTGTATGTGCAGTAAAACGAGAGAAGTTTGCGATTCCGGAATTACAGAGAAATCTTAATGCAATCTTCAAACAGCAGCAGATAATCATCTGCTGTTGCATATTGACACCTTATATAGCACTTGATTAAATCAATGTGCACCTGCAGCGTGGTAACTTAATCTTATGGACAACAAAGCAAAAGTAAATATATTCGTATAGATGCAAATGTATTTACTCTAATCACATTCTACGATGGTCTTTTATCCGCGAGTGATTGATTTGATGTTTTGCAAACATTTTCTGGACAGCGTATTTTGTACAACTGTTTAGTTAACTGTTCTGCTGCACCGAGAAGCAAAAACAGATGCAGACAGTTATAGACAGTTATTGTTTTCTAGCGTACATAATTAGAGAAGCAGATTCTATAATTGATTTGTCTGTTTTGCAAATGCAAGAATGTGGTTCGCGGGTGCAGATGCTAATAGAATCGTCGGGTGAGGACGGCGAGTATCGTGCTGCGCTGTGCAGGCTACAATTGGCGCCGGTTAATGTCTAATTCGGAATGTTGTTGTGTAGGCTACTTTTTAAAATAATGATGAAGGGGTCTGCAATTGGAATCTGTTCGTTCTCATCTGTAAACTTAGGCTATACATTATACAACGCCACTGCCAAATAATTTTGGTGATTTAAATGTTCACGTAACTGATGTAAATGTATAATATTATTTCTTTATATAGCGATCGACCGTGTGACCTCGACTCTGCTCGTTATCCAAAGATTTAGCCGGGTAAGATCATCCGTCATACAGCTGTCTGTTTAATTAGTTGCTAAGCCATCTAAGGTCTCGATCTTCGAACCTATTGTCTTGGCTTCGGTCTTCACCTCGCTATTATTTCTTGGTTGTTTACAAACTGCCTTGAAGCGAAAGTCTTAACCACTTGAAGAAGAGATCAATCGTGAGGGGAAACAAGAAGCTCCAGTTTCTCTCGCCTCTTTTTTGGAAAAGCAATCATGCATGCGTGGCAGAAGGATCTAATCTCCAGCATGCGAAGGAATCTCCAGCATGCAAAGGAATCTCCAGCCTGGACTGGGTAGCACTCACACACAAAGCTCCCTAAGATTAATCGGAGCTTGGTATGCTGGGAAATTACGCACGTGCATTGGAATCTTAAACTCAATGCATTTGGAATAGGCATGCCAATGCAGTTCCTCCCGTATAAACTTGATATAATTATGCCGGCCATTCAGGATAGCCGCGGCCTATTCCATTCACAGCCGGGAACAGTAGCAGTAATATTAGCAATGGTAGCAGTAATAACCGGGAATATTAATAGCAATGGTAGTAGTAGTATCAGTAGTAGTAGTTGAAGTATTATAGCAGTAATAGTAGTAGTATTAACAGTAGTAGTAACCGCAGCAGCAGTAGTAGCAGTAGCTGCTTTGCTGCCGTAATGGTAGTGGTTGTGGACTGTCAACTTCAAATTGTGGTAGCTGTATATAATAGCAGAAGTAGTGGCAACGTCTACCCAGTGACGCCGCTGTTTATAAATAATGATGATTGCCCTCTTGCATTATTCCTTTTGCTCGTACTACTACAATGAAGAATCGAGAATTTTCTGTAGTTGATCCAGTGGTCTGGAATGGTCTTTCTTTTAGCTACGCCTACACCTTGGGACTCTACCAGGATCCTTCCTTACTAAACTTAAAACTGTTCTTTTTATGTGCGCTGGAGTCAGGAGCACCTCTATGTAAGGTTTTTTACTTGAAGGAGCGCTATGTAAATGTCCGAATGAATGAATGAATATCACTTATATGTTCTTAGGATCGACAATTGATTGATAGGCCTACCTTGTGCATTTTAGCAATAGCGTCACTACAGAGGTTGCCAGATGAAATTTCATAGACTCAAAACTGTGAAACATAACTGCTACCCGTCTTCCCTTCGTCTTGAAATTCACCCAGGTTAGTCATGTATGTACGATCATATAATACGCTGTAACCTGACTTGCACCAGCAGTAGCCTATTATAATAGCCCTATAGCCGACGTTCTACAACCCGAATTATTAATAAATCATAACGCACATCCAAATGCCTCGTCAATTTGTAAAAGCAAATCTCCAGACGCTTGAAGATTTCTCCATTGACATTGTGATTGAACCAGCGGCAAAGTTGTAACCCTCAAAATTTGAGCCAAAAGTTTTTTAAAATGATTGGTTTCATCATGCACGTGATCAATATCAGTGTCATCATTGGCTACTGACGAATGACGTCACCTCGTAAGACAAACACTTCGTTTGACATAAAATTTGTTGTCATAGCAACGTTCGTAGGATTTTCTCAGTAGACAGAATTTAGATTAAAATTCTTCTTAGCTGTTCGTTTGAATGTTTGATTCTGGATTTATATCTAGGGTACATTTTCTCTTGAAGAACAAGATTGATGTTTAGACGTTTGAAGATCGATGGAAAAGTGATCAAAATTACAAGGTATTTGCACTATTTTGAGCTTCTATTATTATCGAAATAGTCGACGGAAAGAAGTCGGTAGAATTTGGATAAAAACGAAAGACACTGTCGGAACTGGATGGTTTTAGGCCAACTGTCGATATTATTTTGATGTTAGTCTAATAACAGATCTTCCTCTATGAAGGCAATAATCGAATAAAGATTTTAAATGCTTTAAAAACAAACTTGAATAAACAATTTTTTACCGATTACCAAAGTATTCAAACACAGATCAAACCCTGTAGACTATTATTGCTGATAGTGTTGTTCCTGGCTCAAATTTTGAGCTTATTCTTTACATTTACTTACCAACTTGGGTCGTGGTCGCTTGACCTTGCATAGTAGGAAGGTTATGGTGAGTAATAAGTAAATGATGGGCAGAAAGTGTAAAAGCGGATAGCAATTGGTCTATTAAAGAATATTCTTATCTTATCTTATATCAAAGTTACACCAGGATTGAGGACAAGGTCATCAGAGGTAAGAAGAAGAGATGACGAATTAATCAAGGCTGAGAAAGCTGGTTGAGGTGCATTAAATAGTTCTGGATAGTTCAGCGACTTTCGTACCAGGGAAACGCAATACTGGGAGGAGCTGGTCGTTCGAGACGGACATAGCCCGCGCCGGTTGTGGTCGGCTCTCGCCGGGATTCTCGGCCGCTCTGCTGCTTCTCGCACCCCTCCGTCGTCAGATTTCACGGCCGACGACTACCTGGACTTTATGACGGAGAAGATCGCCGCGACTCGTCGGTCAACGGAGGGTTCTCCGCCTCCGTCTTTCCCTCCTTCAACTTCATCTGCCACCCTCAACGAATGGCAGCCGCTACAGCCTGACGCTCTCAGACGCCTCATCGAAAGCTCCACGTCGAAGTCTTGCGAGTTGGATATTCTTCCGCCATTTATAGTTAAAGAGTTTTTAGACGAGTTCTTGCCTTTTTTGCTGTTACTATGCAATTCTTCATTGGCTCAGGGTTCTGTTCCAGCTCAGCACAGGAGAGCTGTTGTTTTTCCTTCTCTCAAGCGCCAGGGTCTAGACCCTAGCACCCCCTCCAACTATCGTCCCATCTCTAATCTCTCCTTTCTTTCCAAACTCCTGGAAAAATGTGTCTCGATCCAGCTAGTGGACTACCTTGAAACCAATTCACTAATGCCCTCACTCCAATCTGGCTTTAGGAAATACCATTCTACTGAGTCTCTTATCACCCGCTTACTTGCTGACGTCTTTGCAGCAACTGACCAAAGTCACATCACCTTGCTAGCTCTGTTTGACGTTAGTGCAGCGTTCGACACTGTCGACCACGCCATACTCCTTGAGCGTCTTTCTAAATCCTTCGGCATTGGCGACTCTGCCCTTCTCTGGTTCAGTTCTTTCCTCTCAGACCGCTCCTTATCTGTGATCTTTGGTTCCACACGCTCTGCCTGGTCCCCTGTTCCATACGGCTTGCCTCAAGGCTCGGTCCTGGCACCGCTTCTTTACATACTCTACACCGCAGATTTATCACTCATACTCTCCCTCAAGGGTGCTTCGGCTCATCAATACGCTGATGATACGCAAGCCTTTGTTCATGGCCCGTCCAGTACAGCTGCCTCACTGGTTGCCACTATTCTTGATGCCACCTCGGCCCTAGACCAGTGGATGTCCTCCAACCGTCTCCGCCTGAATTCTGAAAAAACCCAATACATCTGGCTTGGAGGCCGAGCCCAGCTTGCGAAGATCGACATGGAGCTCCTCCGTACTTTGTTTCCTGATGTCCATTTCTCTCCCACAGTTCGTGACTTGGGTTTCACTCTGGATTCAGCCCTTTCTTTCTCGGACCATGTCAACCGTGTCTCACGTACATGTCTCTACCACCTACGCCAGCTGCGAACTATTCGCCATTCACTCTCTCCGCAAGCTGTTAAGGCGCTTGTTCATGCCCTGATCTGCTCTAGGGTTGACTTTGGGAACTCTGCTTACGCCGGTCTCTCCTCACTCAACCTTTCCAAACTTCAGACAATTCTAAATGCTGCTGCTCGCCTAATTGCCGGTCTTCCCAAGTTCTCTCATATTTCTGTCTTTATTCGGGACACTCTCCACTGGCTTCCTGTACCACAGCGCATTGAGTTTAAGATTCTGACACTCATGCGCAATTCTCTTCTTGGGGTAGCTCCCTCTTACCTCCGTTCTCTCTGCATCCCGGTCTCCTCTCTCCCCGGCCGCTCTGCCCTTCGCTCGGCAGCCAGCGGCCTCCTTGTCGTGCCTCGCATGCGTGGAGCCACTGCCCAGTCCAGAAGCTTTGCTTATGCTGGCCCATCCTACTGGAACCGTCTTCCTCACAAACTTCGTCTTGAGCTTCTTAGTCTCTCTCTCCCTTTGTTTAGGAAACGCCTGAAGACTATGCTATTCGTTAGCGGCAGTGCTAACTAGGGTCGGGAGCGCTACTGAATCTGTGAGCGGCGCTATATAAATGTTCAATTACAATTACAATTACAATTACAATTTATTCAGGATGGACAAGGATAATAAATTCTGTTTTACAGGTTTGATGCAGAAGAGGTGGGGCGACTTTTATTGAACGTTTAGGTTAACCAAATTCAATACCATAATTATAGTTTAGCAATGAAGATGGAAAACAGCGTAGGAAGAGGGATATGTAGTGTTGGCTATCGTCTGCGTGGATATGGTGGTCAACAGAGGAGGGTTGCCTGAGACGGTTTAATGCTGGGGTATACAGAATGAAGAATAGTGGACTCAGGACAGAAATAGTGGTAGTGAGGACCTGAGGTAGGAGATTAGGCAGCACTTTTACGAAGACGAAATGACATGTTATTTTCATTCAAGCTTTATTGTATTAATTTACTTAATCATAAATTGCCAGTAAATTTGTTTTGACCGATGCAGAAGACCCGGTCACATGAAAGTCAAATATAATCGATATAATTATGTCCGTGGATAAGCTGGCGGGATTGGCATGTTCCTCTTAGCCTATGCGTAGTTGAAGATGTAGCAATGAATCCGACTATTCAGCTGCCTTAATGTTTTCGCAACCACCCAGTCTCACATACAGAAAATAATGTTTTCCCCAGTATAGAACTTTGTCAGATTTGAAGACTTTATCGTGGTACCAGCAGATGTGTGTAACAATATTATAGACAACAGCCAAACAGCCTATTATCGACTCAACGCAGGCTTTCTTGCAGTCCTCCAACTTAGGCACTTCATCGTAAAACCTTTGTATTGAAGTGTATGTGTCTAGGTATTCTCTCCAATTTTCAGTACAATCAGATGGTGGCACTGACTGCGAGGTCGACACACCTAAATATACATTAACAGAAATGTATTGATAAATGCGGAGAACAGCCTCATACAACACACAATCATATTGCGTTACAAAGCGCGGCCGAAGGATTGCAGGTTAGAAATTTCGAATCCACCTCAAGCCGCCTCGAAGGGACTTTGAGCAATTCCTTCACTTGCAATTGCTTCGGCGTGAAACTCTGATTCAGTGTCCGCTCTGTAGTCGGGAGCGCTTCTGAGCAGCAATCTTGAAGGAGCGCTATAAGAGCACATACATAGATCTACATAGCACTGTAATACTAAATTCACGTGATAATTTTCGAACGTCAATTATAATAACGTTAAATGGTTGAATAACCTGATTTGTCAGTTTCCGTAGAACTCTGAGGATTACTTTGATCCGCTTTGGTGGAACTTTGAACGGTCGTCTCAGCTGAAGGTGGCAGCGTAGGTGACACACATTCCTTTGTCAAAACGAGCTGCGTGTATCCTTTGTAAGGAATTCGGTTTTTTTCCAGGTTAGGTAATGACTGAGTGTGCGTGAAGCAATTAGTAAAGTTCCCATGCACGTCGACTGCTGTGCAGCCCTGAACCCTTTGTATGCATGCGTCTCTGCATTCTTTCAAGGTTTCCTTATATTGAAACGTGGCTCCCTGACTATAGACGTCATGAACCTCCACCCATTTGAAAGTACAAGAAGCTGAAACAATGATATTCAACACTTCATCTATGTGCACAATATAGGCCCTGATTCAGAAACGTTCAACCAACTTGCGCTCATCATGGAACACGTAATTAATTATTAAATGCTTCACTAACTTACTCAGGCTACTCACGTAAATAAAGCAAAGAAGGGCATTAAATATTTCATGGTAGGCACTAGGCCTATAGCACTGTAAAATTGAACTGAACTTGATAATGTCCTAATGGAACATTTCACGCGCGCGTACTGACGTCGAACCATCAGACAGAAGCATAACTATAAATGTTTACTAATGGCCATAGCCTATAAAATCAAAGTAGGCCTAAACGGTATTAACTGTTTCAATTTCGTGCGGACTAGGCTTAGTCATTAGTTTTAGTCCGAATTGCTTAAAAGTTTTTAAATGTTGACTTTCAAAGTCAAGGATGTTGAAATTTAAGTTCGTAATACGAATTACAATTTAACAAAATGTATGTTCACTTTAATGCGTAGAAATTAAATGAAAAGATGGCTTACGTGTTTCTAATTCCTCAGCGGTGGATACATTGATCTCATTCAATGCAAAGCAGACGATGCATATCCAAACCAAGCTAATCATCATGATGTAATTCAGTGCAAAACGGTCTGCTCCCTGAGATAAGAAGTAATTTTATTAATCAATATAAATTGCAGAAACACCCACTTATAGCCAATATGTGTCAAGGAGATCCCTTTGAACCATATACATTTCAAGTTTGATTAATTCATTCATTATCACTACGTAACAAAATTTTACTTTTTGTTTGTTCCTGGGTATTAAGTGTTATTTCCTGATTGCTTTTGACTCAAAAGTATAGAAAATGGCCATTATACCCCAAAGACTTTGCTTTTCAGGCCAGGAGATTGATTTTTCTGAAATGTAACTGTTTCTTCGGAACATTGAAATATAAAGCCAGTCATGCGTTAACTCTAAGTAGCTGTACAGCTTTTGTGAGCTTCCGGAAATATTATAGAATGTGCGAGAAGACCTATAAAATAAATAAAGATGCCTTGAGCCCACCATGCACGATGACAAAAGAAAAACATTTTAGGCATAGGCTACGTGGCAAACAACTCTGGTATGGGCATGACAAAAATCCGTACTGTCCAAACCAAAAAGACCTCAACGACTTGATCAGAGATCTTGGCTCCACCAAGTCCAATGCAGACTTTTTGACGTCTACACTGAAGCAGTGGAACCTGTTGGATGGCAATGTTCAAATCGCAGATCAGAGGAAGCGTCATCAAGCATTTTCAAGCTTTTTTACAAGTCAAGATGGACTCTACTACTGTCACAACGTGACCGGTCTTTTCAGGTATTTGGAATCGACTGAAACCCGAACGAGTGGCGTGTCTTCCTTGACATATCATCTCAGAGCCTCAAAGCTGTGCTACTCCATAATGGGAGCAAGTACCCATCCCTTCCTCTGGCTCACTCGGTACACCTCAAAGAGGATTACAACAGCGTGAAAACCTTGTTAGCCGCCTTGAAGTTCGATGGGTGCGGCTGGGATGTCATAGGAGACTTCAAAAGTGTATCATTCCTGATGGGTCTGGACAAAGTTTCCTTGCTACCTTTGCCTTTGGGACAGCAGAGACAAAAAGGCACACTACCACAAGCGGGACTGGTCCCAACGGGCCGAGTTTAATGCGGGTAGCAAAAATGTCAAGTGGGAGCCACTGATCGATCCTCGGAAAGTGCTGATGCCACCACTGCACATTAAATCGGGTCTAATGAAACAATTTGTCACAGTTAAGGCTATGGGTCAGGTGCTCATTGCCATGAGAGCATGGATGGCATAAAACCGTCTTAAACTAAACCCTGCTAAAACCAAATTCATTTGGTTGGGCTCCCGGTAGCAGCTGTCTAAGATTAATCTGATTGACCTTTCTGCTGAATTTCCTGACTGTACTTTCTCCACCTCGGTTCGTGACCTTGGCGTCTTGCTAGACCAGGAACTTACTTGTGTGCCTCACCTTAATGGTCTCAGTCGCTCATGTTTCTGTCAGCTGCGCCAGCTTCGCACTGTCGCTCGCTCTCTCTCTCTCTCTCTCTCTCTCTCTCTCTCTCTCTCTCTCTCTCTCTCTCTCTCTCTCTCTCTCTCTCTCTCTCTCAACTGGCTCTGCGTCTTGACTACTGCCTATCCCTTTATGCCGGTTTACCATCTGGTCGGTTATCTTCTCTTGACCGTATTCTACGAGCTGCGGCGCGCCTCATTGGTCAACTGCCGAAATTTGGTCACGTTACAAAATACATGCTGGAGGTTCTGCATTGGCTCCCTGTCCGTCAGCGCATCGAATACAGAATCTCTTCTTTGATATGTCTATGCCACCTAGGTCTTGCTCCAAATTACCTACTTGATCTTTGTCGGCCTGCGTCAAGTACTCGGACTGGTCGGTCCTTGCGCTCGGCTGATAGGGGAGTGCTCTTGGTTCCGTTTGCTCGTACCTCCATCATGCAGAGTCGTGTTTTTCTGTGGTTGGCCCGGTGGTATGGAATGCCCTCCCACTTGAGCTTCGCCTGTTCCCTAGATCACTCTCTGACACATTCTATAGACACTTAAAAACTGTTCTGTTTGGTCGTACTGGAGTCGGGAGCGCCTCTGAGTAGTTTCCTGAAGAGGCGCTATATAAATACTTGAATGAATGAATGTTGCTTTAGAGTCATTTTGTCACATTTTTGTGGTTTCTTGTGACCTATATGGTTTTCTTATGACTTTAAACGAACAAAAGCAAGGAAATTCGCTCGTTTTTGGTGGAACCAGGGTTTTCTTATTAAATATCGTTCTCCAGTCCACAAAAGCAAAGTTTAAACAGAATAACAACCATTTCCTATACTTTTGAGGCACAAATAACCAGGAAATCACACTCATTGCCCAGGAACAAAAATCGTGTTACATAGAATTATTCATTATATGAATTTATATAGTGCCCCTTCAAGAAACCTACTCAGAGGCGCTGCCAACCCTGCAGCCACGGCGAAAGAAAAAATACTTGAGAGATCTATGAAACAAAATTTGACTGGTCAAATGTAGTAGGCCTAAATCAAGCTTTGAAGAAAGTTCATTCCAGATTGACGGCCCTATAACAGAGAAAAATCGGAGTTGTCTGGCAGCTAAGCGAGCCGGTGGAACTAGTTGTCCCTTCATAGTAGAGCGAAGAGCCAGACGTGCTTCAACTTCAGAGACTGGGCGACAGAGATCGCGTCATCTTACGTCGCCTTTCAGATGCTCACAATTACAATAATAATTATAATCTAAATAGCGCTCTTGCATTGAGAAACGTCTAATTAACATCATAGCCTACTTATTATAAGCACTAAACCATAGTTGTATTTTTTCGTTTTTCATTCTCTCCCCAAAAACGTCTTTTTTCGTTTTTTATTTTTCCCATGGTTTTTTATCGTTTTTTCGTTTTTCTTTAACTTTATTTATTCCTTTACTTTCTGTTATTATTTTCCTTTATTTTAATTTTTTCTGATATTCTTCATGTTTTCCGCTGACTCTCAAGGATTCCGCTAACTAAAGTCATTATTTCATCGTTTAACATCATCGTTTAAGAGATAGAGTAGTAGGTTCCTAATCAAGGTTTTCAAGGTTAAAATGCGGCTTTAGATGTAACAAAGTCAAATTATTTTCCGTTGTCGTTTTTTATCGTTTTTGTGGTTTTTTATTTTTTCGAAAAAAACGACGTTTTACCCGTTTTTTTTATTTTGTTTCCACCGTTTTTCACATATATGCACTAAACTGACACTCTCATTCTTTCTCTAAACAATTAGCTTCATACTAATACGCTTTAAAACTTTCGCAGGCTGAAAGTCCCTACAATGGGACCTTGAAAAATAGTTGGACAATTACAAAATGAAAACACCAAAGTATTGTAGACGAATTTAATTTAAATTTCCTTAATTTAAACCGTTGATTGTTGTGGCCTTTGTAGTTTTGCCATCGACTCAGTCAACACAATGTCATTTGCAACCCATGAGTTTGCTATCCCACATTCGTGGATTCGATTGGAGCCTTAGTCTCTTGGTGAGGAGTAATCTCCCTCCTAGACCTAAGATCTGTGCGTCACTGACTGCTTCCTTTTGCTTAATGGCTAGTAATTTTCGTCAAGATAAACGAGTCAATTTGGTCATATTAGAATTATTTTAACCATAGCGCAAATTAAATGCATTCAGTTTATATAAGAACCTTTGCTTACAGTTCGCGTATTCTGTCTATGCAATCAAGTGTACGGGCGTACGGAATCACAGAGAAATCGCGGTGCAATCTTCAGCCAGCAATCTATTGTGCATCTGTTGTGCATTTGCGTCTTTGGCCCATTTTATAGTTTTTGATTGAATCATTGCGCATCTGCAGCGTTGTAAAATCAATGTATCATCTTGAGAGCAATAAACAAAAAAATATATAATTTATTACTCTAATCGTATTTTATGATCGTCTTTTTAAACAGAGACAGAGGCATAAAGAGAGACAGTCGGAGAATCATGGAGACAGACAGTTAGAGACAGTATGTAAGACAGACAGACAGACAGACAGACAGACAGACAGACAGACAGACAGACAGAGAGAGTATGTAAGACAGACAGACAGACAGACAGAGAGTAAGACAGAGAGACAGAGAGTATGACGGAGAGACAGAGAATGGGAGAGAGAAAAAGAAAAAAGACATACAGAGACAGAGACAAAGAGACAGACAGAGACAAAGACAGAGATAGAGGGAGACAGAGAGAGTGAGACAGACAGACAGAGACAAAGAGACAGACAGACACAGAGAGATAGTGAGAAATAGAGACATTCTTGTGATGTGTTGCAGCTGTCTATAGTGCGTAGATTCTTCAACTACAGGGTGGACCATAAAAAGTAATCCCCTACGGTTTTTGCCAATATTTTTCCGAAAACTAAGAATTTTTTAAATCAAATTTTATTGGTTTAAACTTAATTCATATCTGCGTACAGTAGCCAAATTTCATAGAAATATTAAAAACAGAACAAAGGGATCTCACTTTTAGTGAACCCACCTACCGTTTTTTGGCCATCCAAAAGCGTTAAGCAAGAAAAAATAATTAAAAAAACCCAATTTTATTGAGTCACATCTCCCATATTTGTTATCAAATAAGTTTGATATTCCTACACAACTTGTGTACAATGTTTTCACCACCAGTAATCACACTTGTTCTCAGTCTCTTTGTAAAGTTCTTGATGGCCCCTTGATGTGTTCCAATGGTAAAGCTCCCGATATCAACTCCTATGCGACCATCAATTCTTTTATCATTCTTGGTTTTGGCCGCAGATTATGGGGTTTCTTCGGTATAGCTTTCCTCACTTGATAATCTATCGGGTAAAAATCCGGATATGAGAGGTTATTGGTTCTTCTCAATGAAACCAGAACAATAATATTGATGTTAGAACCGATCTCCTAAGTCTTTCACCAACGCCATATTTCTTAACTTTCAATTTAACTCTTAATTTCTGCGCTCTCACTGTTTATCACAGTAAGTGGTGACAAGGGCGGATACAGAAATTTTGGACGGGGGGGGGGCCAAAAATTCTTGGTCTTGGGTCCGGAAAAAATTTAGGCGTTGGGAAAATTTTTCTTTCTCGTATCCGCCAAAAAAGTTGATGACCTTTTTTTTTTTTTTTTAGTCATCCGGCCAAATTTTTGAGAAAATAATACCATATTGTCCGCCAAAAAAGTTGATAACCTTTTTTTTTGTCATCCGGCCAAATTTTTGAGAAAATAATACCATTTTGTCCGCCAAAAAAGTTGATGACCTTTTTTTTTTTTTTAATCCGGTCAAATTTTCGGAGGGGGCCGCAATGCATGGGTATTTCTTAATGGGGGGCCAAATTGTACAATATGTACATTGTTCCACAGCATGTTCAATCCAAATGGGGAGGGCCACGATACATGGGAATTCTAAATGGGGGGGGGCCATGGCCGGATAAGCCCCCCCTGGATCCGCCCCTGAGTGGTGATTATAGCTTAAGCTCCAAGAGGACCAAGATCCTGCTCATGAAGTATCTGTATACACATCTTGTCTGTAATTAATGCCTTGGCCATTTTAATGTCTCATAAATTTCCATTTTACTGCTTTAATAGCAAGATTTGAATCTGAAATATTTTTTTGGCAGCTTCATAGTCATCTTGCCAAATGATGTCACAGTGACATGCAGCTAGTCTTGTATGTGTTTCTTCTCTGAATAGTGCCGATAAAGATTACCTGGCAATATCAAGTTCATTTTGATAACAATTATCTGACATGTGACTCAATAAAATCTTGTTTGTGTTACGTTTGGCTGCGTTACGTTTTTGGATCGTCAAAAAACAGTGGTCTCACTAAAAGCGATATAACTTTTGTATTGTTTTAAATATTTCGATGCAATTTGGTTACCTTACGTAGATATGAATTACCTTAAAGCCCGTACAACTTGATTTGAAAAATTCCCATTTTGGGGCAAGATATTGGCAAAAAGCCGTAGTGAATTACTTTTTATGGCCCACCCTGTATATTGATCATTCTGCTTTTGCACTGAGCAGGACAAAAACGCAGACAGTCATTATTTTCAAGCATGCATAATTAAAATAATTGTTTCCGTTATTCATTTCTCTCCTGTCATTGAAAACATGTACCGGTAGTCTTCGAGAGAAAATGCTAATAAAGCATGATTTAACTAATTATTTCCGAAAGTCATTTTTCTCCTGTCATTGGAAAAATTAATTATGGTCTTCGAGTGAAATTACTAACAAAATCATTTGATCAACGTTGAGAACCATAGCCTGACAGTCAGTGACAGAGAGTTTAGTCGCCAGACATTTTTTGTAGCCAGGGCATAGCCAGGGTAGTCATACAAGTAAGCCTAACCATGGCAGAGAGCAAGTCGCGTGCTCTGTAGTGCGGGCGTATACATAGGCCCATAATCCGGGTGTACTGGTTAATTTTGAGGTGAGTACTCGCTACAGCCGAAAAACGACTTTTAAACAAAATTTTGGCTTTTTTTAGTCACGAAATTTCTGACACCCGTGATTGGCCTACATGTAAGCAGTGGTGGATGCTAAGCTACTGGTAATTATTTCTTACGACCTTTTTTGACCCGCAATACGTTCGCGGCGGTACAGAAGTACAGAGTATATTATACTATAATTTCCCGCAATCTTCGACTATTTTCTGCACGCAATTTCATTTCTAGCAATTAAAAACAATCATTGTGAGGCGAGTAGGCCTGTACGCTGTATATCTGCGTATGCCCTCGTTTAGGCCTACGGAACTAAATACATGTACCGTGATGCCATTTTTAAAGCGAGTACACGCTGTATACCCGCGTATATACCTACCTTCGTGTACATTCCTGCTTATAATTTGGCGCTACCGGTCTTGTCATAAATCAAAATCACCCATCCTACACTATTAGGCCTAAGTTTGTCTGGCCAGAGTATCAGATAGGCGAAACCATAAAACCGTACATTTTTGACATTTGGAAAGCAAATCTTATAAATCTTATAGACTAATCTTAGTGACTTAAGAAAGCATTGCAAATCCACTTTCGAGTAGGCCCCCACGTAACAGTTCGAAAGCAAAACGTTAAAGCATTTAAATTAGCTGATCACGTCGAGTCAGGCAATAGTCTGTAGGCCTAGGTCTATTATTTACGCATATGCTTTCGCTTCATTTAAAAAACAATACAGCGACAGTTAAGCCTTTTTCATAGTTGGTTGCATAGGCTACAGCAATGTGGATAAACAGCCACAGAATTTCTCCCTGTCAGACTTTTCCGTGCCAGAATTTAATCCTCTCGGAATTTTTGCCTTGCCGCAATTTTCTCTCTCAGAACTTTTGCCGTGCCAGAATTTATTCCTTCCAGAAGTTTTGCCTTTCCGGAATTTCTCTCCAAAACTTTATCCCTACCAGAATTTCTGCCATGCCGGACGGACTGATGAGAACAGTAGCAAACAATACGCCCGAACAAATTCTGGCAGGACAAAATCTCTGGCAGGGCAACGACCAGGGCAACGACAAGTGCAAGGGCTTTTATTATTATGCCCAGCGATACCCTGGCGTAGCTCTGCCACTGGTGACCGACTACCTGTCACGTCAGTCGATATTTACTTCAGAATTTCGTAGCAGTCTTGAATTAACAACGGTGGTTGTGCGGTTTGATTGAGATTCCAATGTTTTCTAATCTGAGAACTTCTACAACGCCGTTGTAAATAATGCGGATGATGCACATGTACATGTACACGATATTCAGTGGCGACCGAGTGACCTCGACTCTGCTCATTATTCAGATAATTGACCTGGTCAGACACTTCACCACAGTTGACTCTTTACATGGATGACTCACCATATCTTTGTATCAGATATTGTGGGGCGCGGTGGTGTAGTGGGTATGTTCGTTGCCTTGCAGTCGAAGGGTTACAGAGTAGAATCCACCTCAAACCGCCGCGTAGGGACCTTTGGCAAGTCCTTCACTCGCAATTGCTCAGCGCTTTGGCATGAACCTCAGATTCAGTGTCCGCGTTGTAGTCGGGGAGCGCTTCTGAGTAGTAATCGTGAAAGGGCGCTATAACAAGTGCGCATACATACATACACAGTATTATTACATACATACATACATACATACATACATACATACATACATACATACATACATACATACATACATACATACATACATACATACATACATACATACATACATACATACATACATACATACATACATATATACATACACACATACATACATACATACATACATACATACATACATACATACATACATACATACATACATACATACATACATACATACATACATACATACATACATACATACATACATACATACATACATACATACATACATACATACATACATACATACATACATACATACATACATACATACATACATACATACATACATACATACATACATACATACATACATACATACATACATACATACATACATACATACATACATACATACATACATACATACATACATACATACATACATACATACATACATACATACATACATACATACATACATACATCAGGTCCCGTATAGCAGTATTATTATATGTAAGCGCGGATACGGACCGCGCTAGCCCAAGATTCGAATCTGTGAAAAAAGTGACTGCTAGTCTTCGATCGGACAATCTCACGTAGGCCTATATAGGACCCTTAACCTGGAATGGCCTTTCTCTAACACTCCACTCCCTTTCTAAAAGTTCTTCTCAGGCTTTCCTTCTCATCTTAGGATAGTTTTACTTTTCCGCGCTGGGGTTGGGAGCGCCTATGAGTAGCTCTCTTGAAGAGGCGCTAAACAATTGCATTCAATGAATTAGTTAATTAACTGGAAGCCAGTACAGGACGTCTGCTTGGAGTGAGGCATATCCTATCAATGTCACGCATGAGTTGAGGAGTTGAGCACAGAAGCGACCGTCAACGCCGGATGCGGGTCCTGGAGGAAACCAACATGAATCGAAGGACAACTGTAGTCACGGCTACTGGTAACAAGTTTATCTTAATCTGCAAATAACACAACTTTATTATTAGGCCAAAATTAATTGGTATAAGTAACATTAATCTACCACAGTTATTTTCCTTATAACGTTGGTTTAATAAGAAATCCAGAAAAATCAAAGGTATTTAAATCTTTTCAAATTTAAATTGTAAATATAGATCCACATAAGTTCATGCTGATCGACATAACGCAAATAAAATCTAATCAGAAGCAAATACCATAGATGCGCCCGAAATTATAATAGCCTATATACGGTATATCGTACATTTGTACTTAAAATTGTCGCTTATGAAGGCTTAATGGCGTGGCATACAAAATGAATAGCAGTGGACCTAGGACAAAAATTTGAGGGACGACGCGAAATAGTGGCGGTGTGGAAGGAGATTAGGCAGCACTTATACAAAGACGAAATAACATGTTTTTTCATTCAAGCTTTATTATATTAACTTACTTAATGATAAAATGTCATTAAATTTTGTTTTGACCGATGCAGACGACCTGGTCACATGAAAGTCAAATATAGTCGATGTATGTCCGTGGATAGGCTGGCGGGATTGTGCATGCTCCTCTTAGCATAGGTTTGGTTGAAGTTGTAGCATGAATCCGACTGTTAAGCTGGCTTTAGGTTTTCGCAACCTCCTTGTCTCACATACAGAAAAATGTCTCTTCCACTCTTTCGAATATTGTCGAAGTCGACGACTTTATCGTGGTACCAGCAGAGATTGGTAGCAAACATATAGACAACGGCCACACAGCCGGGTATCTTCTCAACGCAGGCTTTCTTGCAGGTCTCCGACCCAGGCACCATAAAGTAAAACAATGCTGTTGAATTATATATATATGAGTCTTTGTATTCTTTCCAATTTTCAGAACAATCAGCTGGTGGCATTGACTGCAAGGTCGATACACCTGAATATACATTAACAGAAAGGTATTGATGAATGCGGAGAAAAGCGGCATACAACACACAATCATTGTTTTACAAAAGTTTAGGTCTTTGCACGTTCTTTATTTTTGACGTGTAGGCTTATCATCCTCAGTGCAGTCAGTATTAGCTCAAGGTGTCCGGACAATTCGGAGCCAGACAATTCGCAACGGACAATTTGGAGCGGACAATTCGGAGCGGACAAGTCGGAGTGTACAATTCGGAGACGGACAATGCGTCTATGAACGATTCGTCAGTGGACGATTCGTCACATGGACGATTCATCACATGGACGATTCCTCAAGCGGATGATTCGTCAACCCGTGGTGGATTACAATACGAAATAACGATAAGAATTCTTATTGCATGGAAGTCGCATTGATGAAAAATAATTGTTCTTTCATTATTCGGATGTAAATCAATCAATCCATCAAAATTTATATAGCACCCCTTCAAGGTACCTACTCAGAATAAAATAAATAGGCCTAAATACTGTTTTCATAGAAGTTGCCAAGTTGGGTTGGTGAAAAAAAAGTTGTTGCAGAAATAGAAATCGGAACGATGAAAAGCAAAAAAGCAGAAGCGCGAACACTATAGGACCTAGGCCTACCAAAGTGCACTCTTTTGATCTATGTCTACACAGGTATAGATAATTTTTGATTATTCTTCAATCCGGTTAACATAAAATCTTATGTATACTTTTGTATGGCGCAGTCTTTTCAGGAAACCTAACCTGTGAATTAAATTTATAGATTTTCAAGTAGTAAGACTATTAGATTATGTGAGTTTTCGTTGTCTAAAGCGTCCTTTTTTGTTTTTCCCTTAGGTCGTCATGACAAGGTACCGGAAATTTTGAACTTATCAGCGTCTTCTAAATATTTTTACCGTTCTTATAGATTATCATGGTGTCGTTCGTTGCCTTGCAGCCGAAGGATTTCACGTTCAATTAAGTCCACCTCAAGCCGCTTCGCACTGTTCGCAGAGACTTAGAGCAAGCCCTTAACTCGCAATTGCTCATGCACTTCGGCGTGAAACTCCGACTTAGTGTCCGCTCTGTACTGTAGTGGGGAACGCTTCTGAGTAGCAATTTTGAGGAAAGAGCGCTATAATGAGTGCGCATAGGCTACATGCATACATACATACATACATACATACATACATACATACATACATACATACATACATACATACATACATACATACATACATACATACATACTGTATGTATGTATGTATGTGGGGCGCGGTGGTCTAGTGGGGGCGTCGTTGCCTTAGAGCCGGAAGGTCCGAGGTTCGAATCCACCTCCCCGCGTAAGGACCTTGGGCAAGTCCTTCCCTTACAATTGCTCAGCGCTTCGGCGTGAAACTCCTATGCAGTGTCCGCTCTGCATCGGGAGCGCCTCTGAGTAGAGAGAGCTTGAAGGGGCGCTATAACAAGTGCACATACATACATACATACATACATGTAATACTAAACACACGTGATAATTTGTGAACGTCAGTTTTAATATTATCATAAAACGGTTGAATTTGTCAGTTTCGATAGAACTCTGAGGAACTAGGGCTGTTGATTTATCGCCGTTAACGCGAGCGATTAACGCGAAAAAAAAATTGCGATTAATTTTTTTAACCCGTTAATTAATTAGCCTACATAATACGATTTACAATTTAACAAAATGCATGTTCACTTCCATGCGTAGAAATTAGGCCTACATGAAAAGATGGCTTACGTGTTTCTAATTCCTCAGCGGTGGATACATTGATTTCATCCAATGCAAAGCAGACGATGCATATCCAAACCAAGCTAATCATCATGATGTAGGCCTAATTCAGTGCAAAACGGTCGGCTCTCTGAGATTAGAAGTAATTTTATTAATCATTATAAATTACAAAAACACCCACTTTTATAGGTGTTAAGAAGATCCTTTTGAACCATAATTATATATTTCAAGTTTGAATCAATCATTCATTCATTAATTCATTCATTCATTCTTCATCATATGAATTCATATAGCGCCCATTCAAGAAATCAATTCAGAGGCGCTCTCAGCCCAGCCATGACGAAAGAAAAAAAGACGAGAGATTTCTTAAACAAAGTTTGACTGGCCAATTGCAGCAAAGGAATCTTTGAAGGAAGGTCATTCCAGATTGACGGCTCTAAACCAGAGAAAGCTCGGCGTTGTCTGGCAGCTAAGCGAACCGGTGGAACTAGTTGTCCCTTCATAGTAGAGCGAAGAGCCCGACGTGCTTCGACTTCAGAGACCAGGCGACAGAGAACGCGTCATCTTACGTCACCTTTCAGGTGCTCTCAATTACAAAAATAATCGAAATAGCGCTCTTTCATGGAGAAAAGTCTAATATAATACGTATTATTATACGCAACAAAACTGACACTCATTCTTTCTTTAAATAATTAGCTTCATACTAATAGCCTACACTTTACAACTTTCGCAAGCTGCAAGTCCCTACAATGGGACCTTGAAAATGGTTGGGCAATTACAAAATGAAAGCACCAAAATATTGTACACAAAAAATGAGATCAGCTACGTAATTAAAACCGTTGATTGTTGTCGCCTTTGTAGTTTTGCCGCCATCGACTCAGTCAACACATTTGCAAACCCATGAGTTTGCTACTCCACAATGAATCGGTTCGATTGGAGTTTTGGTCTCTTGGTGAGGAGTAATCTCCCTCCTAGACCTAAGATCTGTGCGTCACTGACTGCTTCCTTTTGCTTAAATTAAATGGCTAGCTTACTAATTTTTGTCAAGATAAACGAGTCAATTTAGTCTTATTACAATGATTTTAATCTTAGCACATATTAAATGCACTGAGTTTATATAAGAGCGTTTGCTTACAGTTCACGTATTCCGTCTGTGTAATCAAGTGTACGGGCGAATGAAATCACAGAGAAATCGCGGTGCAATCTTCAGCCAGCAATCTATTGTGCATCTGTTGTGCATTTGCGTCTTTGGCCCATTTTATAGTTTTTGATTGAATCATTGCGCATCTGCAGCGTTGTAAAATCAATGTATCATCTTGAGAGCAATAAACAAAAGAAAATATGTTACTCTAATCGTATTTTATGATCGTCTATTTAAACAGGGACAGAGGCATAGGCGTACGAGGCGGGAGTGCAGGGGAGCATTTGCCCCCCCCCCCCCAACTTTCGGGCAGGTCTGGTTTGTCGGGCAAACACAGACCCGAATGACTAAAAAAAGGTCGTCAGCTTTCGGGCAAGTCCGGTTTTTCGGGCAAACACAGACCCGAATGACTAAAAAAAGGTCAATTTTTTACCGATATATTTTTCGGGCAGAAGTTCAATCTTGCCCCCCCCCCCCCCCCACTGCTGAAATCTCCCGTACGCCTATGGACAGAGGAATAGGAGAGACACAGTGACTGACAGGCAGAGACAGACAGCTAGAGACAGAGAGTAAGGCAGAGAGACATAGAGTACGGCAGAGAGACAGAAAAGAGAGGGGAAAAGAAGAAAGACAGAGAAGGAAACAGATACACATAGAGACTCAAGAGGGAGATACAGACAGACAGACAGAGACAAAGACAAAGACAGAGGCAGAGACAGAGGGATACAGAAAGTGGGACAGAAAGAGACAGACAGACAGAGACAAACAGACAGACAGACAGGGACAGAGAGAGAGAGTGAGAAAGTGAGAAAGTGAAAAAGTGGGAGATTCTTTTGAAGTGCTGCAGTTGTCTAATGTCTATGGTGCGTAGATTCTTCAACTATTTAAATCGATCGGTTTTTGCAGAAGAAAAAGCGACGCAGACAGTCATTGTTTTCCTGCATGCATAATAATATTTAAAACATTATTTTCGTACACCGTAATTCATTTTCTCCCGTCATTGAAAACATGTGGGCTTCGAGTGAAAATGCAAATAAAGCAAACTTTTAAATTTTGTTTTCATAATTCATTTTTCTCCAGTCATTGAAAACATGTACATAGTTTTCGATTGAAAATGCTAATAACGTTCAGATCCTTATCCTGACGTCAGTGACAGACAGCCTGTCGCGTCAGTCGATATTTAGGCTACGTCAGAATTTCGTAGCAGGCTTGACTGAATAATGGTGGTGTGGGACTTGAATTGAGATTCCTATCCTTTCTAATCTCATAACTTCTACAACGCTGCTGTAAATGATGTGGATGATACAGTCATGTAGGGCCTACACAATTTTCAATGGCGACAGAGTGACCTCGCCTCTGCACATATTCAGATATTCAGGACGGAGAATGTAAGATGATCGGGTACGTAGAGAGGCTGAATGGTGAAGAGTTCTCGAGGCTATTTGGGCTGCGGTGTTTACTGTATTGTAGGTCGTTCTAGGTTAGTGATAAGACTTTGAAGTGGATAGGCTATATTCTGGAATGTTTGACCAACGGCGTGATTATTTTAAGGATGGGAGTGATATGATGCTTTGGCACTCTGGTTTACAGCTCTAGATAGCGAGTTTTAATTCAACTGTCAACGATTGAGTCACGTGAATGAAGGGTTGAGGGAAATTGAATTGCAGTAGTCGAGTTCTGAGTGAACAATGGAGGTAGCAATGGTGGAGGCAGCATTGAAATCGAGCACGGTTCGGACGCGGCGCAGGTTACGAATATGCATGAAGCAGGAGCGCGAGAGTGCATAGCTTAGAATGATGTGGTTAACGGAGAAACTGGAATACAGAGTCACACGACGATTGAGAGCAGAGTCATGAGAGGCAAAAGTAAGACATGAAGAATTGATCAAGGTTGAGGAAAATGGCTGTGGTGCATTGAAAGGTTGTTCATTGATTTAGTCAGGAGGGTCTAGACTAATAAATTCTGTTTTAATAATAATAATAATAATAATAATAATAATAATAATAATAATAATAATAATAAACAGCTCCAAGCATAATTTTTGAAATCCCGAGGGATCCTAGGTACCTCGGGTAAAAAAATGTAAAAAATAAAATAATAATATTAATAATAATAATAATAACTTGGTCGCTTTCAAAGGCACTTTTGCCTCACACCCTGAAGAC
Organism: Lumbricus rubellus; assembly: GCA_945859605.1. Lineage (NCBI taxonomy): Eukaryota > Metazoa > Annelida > Clitellata > Crassiclitellata > Lumbricidae > Lumbricus > Lumbricus rubellus. Next base: position 30,928,871 of record OX243813.1, on the reverse strand, counting down.
AAGGCCTGACCCACCAGACATACATTCTTCCAATAATAATAGTCCATAAGTTCCTGGGGGAATGAAGTACCTCAGGGCAAAAAAAAAATAATAATAATAATATCTGACCTAGGACAAAAGCTCAGCATGGTTACGGGGGACCCACGAGAAACCTCCTTCCTGTATCAACGTATCTCTTTAACGATACAACGTTTTAACGCGATCGCATTTCGAGGCACATTCGCTGATCTAGACAACGAAGAGTAGGGTCATTCTGGACTGGTTTTTATACTGTAGTTAGCAATAAGTCCCTGAAGGATCCTAAATACCTCGGGGCAAAAAAAATAAATAAAATTTAAAAAAAATAATAATAATAATAATAATGAAAATTTTATTGCGCAGTAACACAGCCATGCCATTACAAGAGTGTCTTACAAAGCAACTAACATGTGGGATAAGCCCTAGCGAACAAGTGCGATTACAGCATAGATTTAAAAGAGCCGACCGATCGAATAGCGAGATAAAGTCTGTTGTAGGTAGCATCGAGGACCAGCGGTCAAGAAAGCACGATCGCCGAAGCGCGTTCTCATCCTCCGCACCTGTGCACGCAGATCGGTCCTTTCAGATGATCGGTGTGTCGAAGCCCGGTCGCGGAGGAATGACTCACTGTGCCGGGCGTAGCACCGTGAATTGATTTGAGGAAAGGGTTGATGCCGAAGAGGTTGGACGACTTCCATTGAGAGATTAGGTTAACCACACTTAATAGCATGGTTGAGCAATGAAGGTGGAAACAGCTTAGGGAGAGGGATATATGCAGTGTTGGCTATCGTCTGCCTAAATTTGGTGGACATTGGTAATCAACAGAGGCGGATTGCACGAGGCTTAATGGCGTGGCACACAAAATGCATAGCAGTGGACCCAGGACAGAGATTTGATGGACAACACGAAATAGTGTGGTAGGAGATTAGGCAGCACTTATACAAAGACGAAAAACATGTTATTTTAATTCAAACTTTATTGTATTAATTTACTTCATCATAAATTTTCAATAAATTTGTTTTCACCGATGCAGAAGACCTGGTCACATGAAAGTCAAATATAATCGATAGCCTATAATTATGTCCGTGGATAGGCTGGCGGGATTGGCAGGACCCTCTTAGCTTAGGTCTAGTTGAAGATGTAGCAATGCATCTGACTGTTAAGCTGGCTTTATGTTTTCGCAACCACCTTGTCTCACATACAGATATAAACCTGTTCCACTCTTTCGAATTTTGTCAAAGTCGACGACTTCATCGAGGTACCAGCAGAGACCCACAGAAACACTATGGACCACAGCCACACAGCCGGGTATCTCCTCAACGCAGGCTTTTTTGCAGGCCTCCGACCCAGGCATTCTATGGTACATCTTTACTGTTGAAGTGTATGAGTCTTTGTATTCTTTCCACTTTTCAGTGCAAGCAGCTGGTGGCACTGACTGCGAGGTCGATACACCTAAATATACATTAAGAGAAAGGTATTGATAAATGCGGAGAACAGCGGCATACAGCACAATCATTGCAATACAAAGTTTTAGGCCAATAGACGTTCTTTATTTTTGATGTGTAGGCTTATCATCCTCAGTGCAGTCAGTATTAGCTCAAGGTGTCCGGACAATTCGGAGCCAGACAATTTGGAATCGACAATTTTCGGATTTATGAAAAATAATTGTTTTTTAAATATTTGGATGCAAAGCAATCAATCCATCAAAATTTATTTAGCGCCCCTTCAATGTACCTACTCAGAATAAAAATAAATAAAAACTGTTTTCATAGAAGTTGCCAAGTTGGGTTGGTGAAAGAATAGTTGTTGCAGAAATAGAAACTGGAACGATGAAAAGCAAAAAGCAGAAGCGCGAACACTATAGGGCGTAGGCCTACTAAAGCGCTCTCCCTTGATCTAGGCCTATGTCTACACAGGCCTAGATAATTTTGGCTGTTTCGTCAATCCGGTTAACATATACATGTAATCTTATGTATAGGTCTACTTTTGTAGGGCGCGGTGGCGGAAAATAGACATCAATTACGAGTCTATTCAAGAAACCTAACCAAGTGAATTAAATTTATAGATTTTCAAGTAGTAAGGCTATTAAATTTGTGAGTTTTCGTTGTCTAAAGCGTCCTTTTGTGTTTCTCGTTTAGGTCGTCATGACAAGGTGCCGGAAATTTGGAACTTGTCAGTGTTTTTTTTAAATTTTTTTTACCGTTCTTATAGGTTATCATGGTGTTGTTCGTTGCCTTGCAGCCGAAGGAATTGCAGGTTCAAATCGAAAGAAGAACTCGCAAATTTAGAGATCCTTTATCTGGTCTATTTTCAGGAGATGAAGCTCACTAAAGGAAAGCCAGTGTGTTCCGCAATTATACGAACAGCCCAGCCTTCTTCTGTAAGATAATAAGTTTTTAAAGCCTAGATTCGTATGCCAATGCCCAAACCAGATTGCAATACGTGAGGTAGGGGTAGCCAAGGGTATAATATAAATTCATTCTAATTGTCTTTGGTAAGATATAAGCAACGCGGGAAATAATACCAATATTCTTAGCAATTTTAGCTGCAATTTGAATAATATGAACTTTCCAGGTCAAATGTTGATCTATATGCACACCTAAGAATTTCGTAGACTCAACTTGATTGATGGAAACATCATCAATAAGTAAACAAAGATTGTCACTTGGCATTATTTTCCGGTGGGATTTAAATAAAATAAAGTTTTAAAGTTTTTTTTTCTAAATTAAGGGTGAGTCTAGTTGCATAGAACTAAGCAGCTATGCTAGATAGTTCAGCATTCACAGTTTAAAACAACGTCTGTCATGAACTATTGGAGTAAAAAACGTTGGTATCATCAGCAAATTGAATAAAAAAACATTGTTGGAGAGACACTGGCCAAGTCATTAATATAAAGCAGGAAAAGAAGTGGTCCCAGGTTGGAGCCTTTTTGACATATTTGATCAACCCTAGCTCAGAAAGGACACCATTACAGAGAAGTGAGAACTCTTTGTGTACGGCTCTCAAAATAGCTGGCAAACCATCTGAGCTGAGTCCCCCTAATTCCATAGTTGTCTAATTTTTAAGCATAATATTATGGTCTACCGTATCAAACGCTTTAGCCAGATCAAAGAAGATTTCCACTGAGTAGGCCTATTCATTATTTTCAATAGCCTTTGAAATCATGTCCTGGCAGTCCTGCATATTTAATAAGGCCATATAGGGGGAATGACCAGGTTGAAATCCATGCTGAGATGGACAAATGATGTTAGAGTTTTTAACATAGCCATAGAGTCGATTATACATAAGTTTTTCATAGATCTTGAAAAAGTAAGGAAGAACGGAAATGGGTCTGTAATGACCTTATAAAATCAAGGTAAACTGAATTAATTGCTTTAATCTCGTACAGACTAGTTTCAAGCCAGTGTCCTAATTGCTTGAAAGTTCAAATATGTTAACATTTTAAATAGTCAGGAATGTTAAAATTTCACAAAAATAAATGCGAATTACTTTTTAAAAAAGTATGTATACCTCAATGTTTAGAATTGTATAAAATATAGATGACTTACGTGTTTCTAATACGTCAGCGGTGGATACATTGATCTCATCCAATGCAAAGCAGACGATGCATATCCAAACCAAGCTAATCATTATTATGTTATTCAGTGCAAAATGGTATGTTCCCTGAGATAAGAAATAACATTATTAATTAGCTATCAATATAAATTCCAAAAGCATCCACTTATACATGTGCTAATAAAAATCACTTTGAGCCATATGTTTCAAGTTTCATGTCACCTTTCATGTTCTCATATGTTATCGTCGAAATAGCTCTTTTTTCATTGCGAAAACTCGATTGTAATGCGAATTAAAAGCAGTAAGATGCCCTTTGTGCTGACATTTTCTTTCTCTGAATAATTAGCTTCAGACTACCAGAATTTGAGTCTTTCGTAAGCTGCAAGTTCCTACAATGGAACTTTTAAAATAGTTGGACAATAATTACATATGAAAACACCAAATTATTGAATATGAATGCTAGCCAGATCAGCTATTCTAAACCGTTGGTTATAGTTGTCGCCTTTGTAGTTTCTATTCCACAATTCATGGATTCGATAAGAGCCTTGGTCTCTTGGTGGAGAGTAATCTCCTAAGATCTGTGCGTCACTGACTGCTCTGCCTTTTAATAAATGGTTAGTAATTTTCGTCAAGGTAAACGAGTCAATTTAGTCTTATAGAATTACTTTCAAACTTAGCACAAATTAAATGCATTGAGTTTATATAAGAGCCTTTGCTTACAGTTCGCGTATTTCGAGTGTGCGATCAAGTGTACGGGCGTACGGAATCACAGAGTAATCGCAGTGCTATCTTCAGCCAGCAATCTATTATGCATTTGTTGTGCATTTGCATCTTATGACCATTTTATAGTTTTTAATTACGCCTAAATCATTTCGCACCTGCAGCGTTGTAACATAATCTTGAGGACAACAAGCAATAAGAAAATATATTTACTCTAATCATATTTTATGGTCGTTTATTTAAAAAGAGACAGAGGCAGAGAGAGACAGAAGCAGACAGACAGCCAGATAAGACAGAGAGAGACAGACAGAGACAGATAGTAAGACATAGAGACAGGTAGAGGGGAAGAAAAAACAGAGACAGAAACGAGACAGAGAGAGAAACAGTTACAAAGAGAGAGAGACAGACAGGCCAACGGAGACAGATACAGAGAAAGAAATAGATACAAAAGGAGATTAAAAAATACCAAAAAAGAGACAGAGAAAGATAGACAGACAAACAGACAAACAGAAAGACCAACAGACACAGAGAGTGAGAGAGAAAGAGAGACTGAGAGACAGAGACAGAGAGATTGATGTGTTGCAGTTACTGTCTATGGTGCGTAAATTCTTCAACCATTTAAATCATTCTGCTTTTGCACTGAAAAGGAAAAAAGAGAGTTGTTTTCCAGCATGCATAATTAAAGAATTATTACCGTAATTCATTTTCCTCCTGTCATTGGAAACATATGGTAGGCCTACTCGAGTGAAAATGCTAATAAAGTTATTCGATCAACGTCGAAAGCCATGATAGCCTGACAGTCGCGTCGGTCGATATTTACTTCAGAATTTTGTAGTAGTCTTAAAATAATAATATTAAGGGTGGTGTGGTGCTTGAATTGAGATTCCAAAGTTTCTATTCTCAGAACTTCTACGAAGCCGCTGTAAATGATGTGGATGATGCTGTCGCGAAGTCCTTCCTCGGACCGGAAGTAACTGGTACTTCCGCCCTCGAAGGTGAATCGCTTCGCAGTAGAGTCCTAGGTCCATCCAAAGGGTTTGCCAGTATTCATCCACCGGGTTCAGACTTCAGAGTCCGTTCAGCCCTCATGAGACCACTGTACCCCATTATCGCTTTCACGGTAATAATTAACACGAGGCTTGGTGGATAAACGTTGACTCCGTCTGAGTTCGCTTGTGTCCGCGTACCAGGGTACCAGGCTACTGCTCGAGTGAAAAGGCACGGTCGACGATTTGTCGAAAACAGTACTACGGATGTACTCTAGTCAGGATCCGTGTTGGACTCTACCACGAGTTAAGGGGTAGGGGAGGTTTCTAGCCTATCGAGGCACCCCATAACTTCCCCTACTTGGAACTTCGTTTCTCCTACCTGAAAGTTTACTTCCTCTACCTGTGACCTCATCTCTCCTACTTCGGTACGCATGTACCATTGAAGGACACCAACTTGTGAAGTGACCTCACCTACTCTTGAATTGACCTCGCCTACTTTTGCTTTAGGCTAACTTCTCCTTGAAGAGCGCCTACTTGTGATTCAATCTTTCCTTGAAGTACACCTACTAGTGATTGCACATCTGCGAATTTATTATTCATCCGGTCCATCATCATCTCATGAACCGAGCTGACACGTGACTCATTGGAGGCACGTGACCTTCTGTCGTCATCTTCGCTCGGGCGATCCATAAATGTCGGTGAGACAGGACAATTACTATTCATGAAGAATTACGAATCAACTTTATTTCTTAATTACACACATTGATTTCATACTTAAAACTACAAACGAACACAATAATTGTTGACAATCTAACGCAACTTGGAAAATTACCGCAAAGTCCTATCTTCAATTAATAGCGATTAACCTCAATTTCCCCCATTTAATCTAATTGCAACGTATATGCCTTATTTTTGGAACGGGCGTTGGGTGAGCAAGGTTTATCCTCCGAACAACGCAAGTGAAGGTAATCCACGCAATTATAGGCTACACGATTTCCAATGGCGACCGTGTGACCTTGACTCTGCACATTATTCAGCAGCAGTGGGAGTAAGCGAGCGCGCAACAGTGCGTAGCTGACGCAGTTGATAATAACAGACACGGCTGAGTGAGTGAAAATGTGGAGGAAAAGTGAGCTCTTGGTCAAGAGTAACATCAAACTCACAGACCCTAGTTATGAATGGTCCCAATGGCAGCCACAAGTGCAAGGCATCTGCTTTTTGTCTGACTCTGTCTTCTCCGTGCTGCTCCCGCATTCTTATGGGAGCTTTGCCATGGTGAGAACTGCCGGGTGGCTTTTTGGATCAACCCGCTTTAGTCTTTCTTGGGACTTCATAGAAAAGTCTTCATTACACACCCCAAGTCCCAACTCCACAAAGAGTCCACATTAATCAACGTCTTATCCCTGCGTTAGTTATTTTGCCTACAGTTCTCATGCTGAGCTCTGCTGCTTGCTACAGACAGCAGTTGCCTCCGATTTCTACGTTTTGTTTATTCTTTTTTATGGCGACTTGCTTGTCATATTTCCACGCATTTCCATCGTGCAATACCGGGATTAATCCGTCGTGGATCCTTCCATTTGGAACGGCCATCCATTGGGGTTATGTTTGGTACCGAGAACATATCCCCTACAGGCCTACACCTTTTTATTGTCTCTAAAAACTTAACCGCGACTCAGTCATGTGTATGCGCATCTAAGTAGGTCTCTTGAAGTGTGCTACAGCCTACAGGGTGAGAATTGCCGAAGGTGTGGGGGTTTTTACCCCCGTTTTTTGGGCTCCATATTAAAGTCTGTTTTCATACACCCCAATACCAAGTGGATCGTAGTCCAATGACTCTAATCCGTTATGTTATTTTTCCACGTTTATCACACTGGGGCGCTATATATATACAATTGATGTTGATTAATTGATTGACCATATTGCCTGGAATTGAAACGTTCCTGATTAGGGTAAAGCTAAAGATAGTTCACTCTTTACCATGCCTTCATAGAACTTTTTCTATAGTCAGACAAAATTCCAAACCAGGTGTCCTTCGAAGTCTATTTCGAATTCATTGGAAGCATTTCGGGTGGTTTAATCCTCTCTGATTGACCAGGGATACGTTATTCGGGCACAAATGAGTTCTGAGGACGTCTGGTTTGTGATTTGGTTGACAACCACCAAAATTATTCCACTGGCCGATAGCTACATGTAGCTTGTTGTTTTGATGCGTTCATTCAATTATAACGTAGGCTACATGTACATGTGACTCTATTTCAAAATACCCACAGTGAGACGCTACAAGGCCACCCTTTGTGGAATGGAGCAGTATTCAGATGTTTGTGAGACGTATGAAGAGTGCGTCCAGTGGCGTACCCAGGAATTTATGATGGGGGTTATGGCCTAGTCGCATGCCCTTCCTGACGCCACCCAATAGTATTAGGCCTACAGTAAATAAAAAGGGAATAAAGTAACAAAAGGAATAAAGTAAGAAAAGTAAGAAAAGCAATTGTTACTACAAACAATTCTTATTTAAGTGGATAAAGAACCTTTTAAAAAACTTTTCATAAGCCAATGGTATTTTTAACTTCCTAAACCCCCTTGTCTACGTCACTGAGTGCTTCGTTTGAGAAAACACGCAATCTGAGGCAAGTCTGTTCCAGACAGTCTGCAATAGACCTATGCCTATGTGACTGTAACATATAAGACTTTATGGCAACTCCAAAGATTCATATCAGAAGCAAGGTCAGAAATAGTTTGAACGTCATTCGTGGACTTGCATGTCGCGTTAACGATGCTGTAATTCTGAAAGTTTTACCTTTCGTTAATTTTCTTAAATCTGTGTGCCAAGTGATACTCGTTTTATTGAAAATCATCAAACGCTGTAGGTGCGCAATAATTCAATAAAATGTAGTTAGGAACTTAGTTGGTTTAAACCGTTCAACCCGCTCGGAACTAAATTAGAATGTCTCTCTTGTTGATCTCATTCATCCAATTAACGACGATGTTGTAGAGAACTTAATTATTACGACAGGGCGGCCGGACACTCTTGATGCAGAACAAGCTGCGTGTATCCTTTGTATGTAATTCGCTTCTTTACCACATCGCTAAGCGTCTGAAAGTGAATGAAGCAATAAGGGTAGCTGCCATGCACGTCGACTGCCACGCAGCTATTAATATTCTTCATACACGTGTCCTTGCATTGGTCCAAGTCTGTTATGTCATATCGAAATTTGGACCCAAGACTGTAGACATCATTCATCGCTATCCATTTGACAGCGCAAGGAGCTGAAACAATGGAATTCAATACATAATTATTTGTATGAATGATAAGTAAAAACTTTGAACCAATCTGTGATGTGTATGAGACACAGCCTATAACTACTTCTCTGATGATTTAGTCCACAGCACAATAAAACTCAACTACGGCAGCTCGCAAGCGCGTATTGAAGTCAAACAACCAGCAACATTATCAGATAAAAAAGCATAACAAGTATTGTGCTGCAATGATCTAATATATTTTGGTAAGTCTGTCTGTTTGTTTGTGTGTTAGCTATGCTGGGCAACAGTTTTAAAGCAATCGACCCAATCCATCTGGGGAGGGGGGTGCGGTTCGACCCGGAGCAGGTTATTGGGTAGGTGGCGTCGGAGATTCTCTGCCACCATGGCCCCCTCCCCTCCTCTCCCCTCCCCTCTGTCTCCCCTCCCCTCTCCTTCCCCTCCCTTCCCCTCCCCTCCCCTCCCCCTTATGCAAACCTCCGCATATTCGAACGGAACGTTTTGGTGAAAGTTTGAAAACAATCGGTCAACAACTTTCTGAGATCCTTGAGGACGACACAAACGCAGTAACGTTTTTATTTATATAGATCTCATCTTTTGGAATTACGATACTAACACCGCAAACTTCATTTTCATTCATTCGGTTTTGATCATCATGCACGTTTAATACACGATAAAATCAACCGTGGTGGGAGTAATTAGATAGGCCTAGGCTATATTATGGACTCTGGTATGTCTTCTTTCAAAATTCCAACTAGTGTACCACTACCAACTTTGCCTTTCAAACTTATTAGCTTTTTATTTCCGTTTTTGTGCTCCGGATTTGAGTTTAGGCTAGGCCTTTTCTATACATATAATCTTAGGCATACTTTGGTATTGGTCGTAGGGCGCGGAGGTGTAGTTCGTTGCCTTGCGACCGAAGGATTGCAGGTTCGAATCCACCTCCAGCCGCCTCGCAGGGACTTTGAGCAAGTCCTTCACTTGCAATTTATTGCTCATGCATGAGCTTCGGCGTGAAACTCCGATTCAGTGTCCGCTCTGTAGTCTGGAACGCTTCTGAGTAGCAATTTTGAAGAAAGAGCGCTATAATAAGTGTGTATACATAGGCCTACATACTGTAATGCTAAACTCACGTGATAATTTTTGAACGTCATTTATAATATCAATAAACGGCTGAAAAACCTGATTTGTCAGTTTCCGAAGAACTCTGAGGATTACTTTGAACCGCTTCGGTGAAACTTTGAACGGTCGTCTCAGCTGAAGGCGGCAGCGTAATTGACGCACATTCCTTTGTCAAAACGAGCTGCGTGTATCCTTTGTATGAAATTCGGTTCTTTTCCAGGTTGGGTAATGACTGAGTATGAGTGAAGCAATTAGTAAAGTTCCCATGCACGTCGACTGCTGTGCATCCAGGAACCCTTTGTATGCATGCGTCTCTGCATTCTTTCAAGGTTTCCTTATATTGAAACGTGGCTCCAAGACTATAGACGTCATGAACCTCCACCCATTTGACAGTACAAGAAGCTGAAACAATGGTATTCAACACTTCTTCTATGTGAAGTTGTGAACAATATAGGCCCTGATTCAGAAACGTTCAACCAACCTGCGCTCATCATGGTAGCCTAGATACATGTACAATTGTACATGTACATATTAAATGTTCCACCACCCGGTAACTTACATGTACTCAGGCTACTCACGTAAATAAAGCAAAGAAGTGCATTAAATATGTCATGCTATAGCACAGTAGAATTAAACTGAACTTGATAATGTCATATACTGTAACATTTCACACGCACAGACTGACGTCGAACAGCAGCATATAGGCCAACACCATCACAGAAGCATAACTGTTTACTTATGGCCATAGCCTATAAAATCAAAGTAGGCCTAAACGGAATTAGCCTAACTGTTTCAATTTCGTGCGGACTAAGCTTAGTCATTAGTCTGAGTCCGAATTGCTGAAAAGTTTTAAAATGTTGACTTTCAAAGTCAAGGATATGTTGATATTTAAGTTCATAATACGAATAACAATTTAACTAAATGTATGTTCACCTCCATGCGTATAAATTAAATGAAAAGATGGCTTACGTGTTTCTACTTCGTCAGCGGTGGATACATTGATCTCATCCAATGCAAAGCAGACGATGCATATCCAAACCAAACTAATCATCATGATGTAATTCAGTGCAAAACGGTCGGTTCTCTGAGATCTATAAGAAGTAATTTTATTAATCAATATAAATTGCAGAAACACCCACTAATATAGATGTTTAGTATATCCCTTTGAACCATATACATTTCAAGTTTGATTCATTCCTTCATTGTTCATTGTATGAATTTATATAGCGCCCATTCCAGAGACATACTCAAAGGCGCTCCCAGCCCAGCCGCGGCGAAAGAAAAAAAGACTTGATAGATTTATGAAACAAAGTTTGACTGGTCAAATGCAGTAAGGAAGGTCATTCCAGATTGACGGCCCTTTTACAGAGAAAGTTCGGCGTTGTCTGGCAGCTAAGCGATAACGTGGAACTAATAATTATTGTTCCTTAATTCAAAGCAGAGCGAAGAGCCCGGAGCGCTTCAACGACAGAGACTGGGCGACAGAGATCGCGTCGCTTTAATATGTCACCTTTCAGGTGTTCACAATTACAATATCATCGAAACAGCGCTCTTTCATTGAGAAAAGTCTAATATAATACGTATTATACGCAACACAACTGACACTGTTAGTCTCTTATTCTTTCTTTAAATAATGAGCCTCATACTAAATTTTACTAATAGGCCTACACCCTAAAACTTTCGTAAGCTGCAAGTCCCTACAATGGGACCTTGGCAATTACAAAATGAAAGCACCAAAATATTGTATACGAATGAGATCAGCTACTTAATTTAAACCGCTGATCGTAGTTGTCGCCTTTGTAGTTTTGCTATCGACTCAGTCAACACATTTGCAACCCATGAGTTTGCTATCCCACATTTCATGGGTTCGATTGGAGCCTTGGTCTCTTGGTCAGGAGTAATCTCCTAAGATCTGTGCGGCACTGACTGCTCTGCCTTTTGCTAAATGACAAGTATTTTTCGTCAAGATAAACGAGTCAATTTCGTCTTATTAGAATTATTTCAATCTGAGCACAAATTAAATGACTTATTTCATATAAGAACTTTTGCTTACAGTTCGCGTATTCCGTCTGTGTAATTAAGTGTACGGACGTAGGCCTACGGAATCACAGAGAAATCGAGTTGCAATCTTCAGCTAGCAATCTATTGTGCATCTGCTGCGGATTTGCACCTTAAGCTCATATTATATAAGTTTTGCTAAATTGATTCAATGCGCACCTGCAGCGTTGTAATGTCATCTCGAGGACAATAGACAAATATATATTTCCTTTAATCATATTTTATTATAGTCTTTTTAAACGGAGACAGAGGCAGAGCGAGAGAGACAGTGACTGACAGACAGACAGACAGACAGAAAAACATTGGACAGGGAAAACATAGATCTATAGCACACAGGGACCCACACTTTAGGGCCCACGCACGAGAAAAAAGATTTTTAATGAAAAAATTGGTGTTTTGACGAAATATCGACCAAAAGACTAAAAAAGAAAAAAGGTCCTTGGCTGTTTCGGCCGGAAAAATCGGCATGTTGTAAAGAAATTTTGACCCAACAACAAAAAAGGTTCTCGGCTGTTTCGGACGGAAAAAATCGGCATGTTGTAAAGAAATTTCGTCCAAACGACTAAAAAAGTCATCAGATTTTTCGCTCAAAGATCGCCACAAAATGTTTCCAACAGGGCCTCCACATTTCTTAATCCGGTTCTGCCCGGATCTGTCACAGGGCCAATCTCTCTGTACAAAAGCAGTTTCTGTTCTTGCGCCTGAACCCGAGGAGAAGAGTCAGAGGGGCAAATACCCTGAGGCCCGGCTACTTTTTGGGGCCAAGGCTGGGTAATTTTATGCTTATATGCAAATTGAAAAAGCTTGTGAAGTAGGCCTATGCCTTCACTGCAATCAGTTTGAGCTTCAAATGAACATCTGAATAAATTCATAATTGTATAGTTTTGTATTGTAGCCTACCAGTATTTATTCATCTATAAAGCATCTGTAGTAGGCACTGCCAGTCGTGCCAGAACTTTTATTACTTAAAATTGCTTCTAATTTCTCCTCATTGAGTCCTAATAGTTTAGGGACTCAAGCTCTGTCTATAGGGGCCATGAACTTATCTCATCAATCCTGCTTGAACCCACACGAATTGTCACGATTTTCGGACAAATTTCAGCTCGTGAATTTGCCGCACATTTTGCCATTATTTACAAACTGCAACCGTGAATTCAGAACTTTTTCTCGAATTTCTCACCATGCTGGTTGGGAGCTAGAGCTATATCTAACTCGATTCAGGCAAATTGGAACTGGAAGTTAATGTGGTGTGCTAATGAGTGTTGAACTTCAAGAAGTGTGTTTAATATTAATATTTTCCTGGTCTGATTGCCCGAAAAAAAACAGACTCTCCCGAAATTGGTGGAGGCGGGGGGCATTTGCCCTTCTGGACCCCGCCCAGCCTTCTATATACGCCCATGGACAGAGACAAACAGAAACAGAAAGAGAGCGAGAAAGTGAAAAAGTGGGAGAGATTCTTTTGATGTGTTGCAGTTTGTCTATGGTGCGTAGATTCTTCAACTATTTTAATCATCCTGCTTTTGCACTGAACAGGAATAAAGAGACGCAGACAGTCTTTGTTTTTCTGCATGCATAATTTAAAAAATTATTTCCGTAATTCATTTTTCCCCATTAATTGAAAACATAAATTATGGTCTTCGTGTGAAAATGCTAATAAAGAATAATTTGAAATATTATTTCCGCAATTTATTTTCTCCTGTCATTGGAAACATAAATTATGGTTTTCGAGTGAAAATGCTAATAAAGAATAACTTTTAAAATTATTTCCGTAATTCATTTTTCTCCAGTCATTGAAAACATATAGGCCTAGTCTTCGAGTGAAAATGCTAATGTAGGCCTATCATAATTTTTTTTTAAATTTCCGCAATTCATTTTTCTCCTGTCATTAGAAACATAATTATGGTTTTCGAGTGAAAACGCTAATAAAACCATTCGATCAACGTTGAGAGCCATTATAGCCTGACAGACCGCCTGTCTCGTCGGTCGATATCAATTAAGAATTTCTTAGCAGTCTTACGAATGTGCATGAAGCAGGATCGCGAGAGGGTACAGATGTGGTTAGCGGAGTGATTGGAATCCAGAGTCACACGACGATTGAGAGCTGAGTCATGAGAGGCAAAAGTAAGATATGAAGAATTGATCAAGGTTGAGGAAAATCATGGCTGAGGTGCATTGAAGGGTTCTTCATTGATTTAGTCAGGAGGGCCTAGGCTAATCAAATCTGTTTTAATAATAAGCGCGTTATCATCCTCCGCCCACACAAACCGGTTCTCTCATGCAGATGATCGGAGTCGAAGCCCGGCTGCGGAGGAATGAGTCTCTGTGCAGCAATCGCGCAGGTACTCGGGCGCAGCTCCGTGAAGTGGTTTGAGGAAAGGGTTGACGCAGGAGAGGTTGGACGACTTCCATTGCGAGATTAGGTTAACCACTTTTAATAGCATAGTTGAGCAATGAATGTGGAAAAAGTTTAGGGAGGGGGATAGCCTATGTATGTATGTATGTATGTATGTATGTATGTATGTATGTATGTATGTATGTATGTATGTATGTATGTATGTATGTATGTGTGTGTGTGTGTGTGTGTATGTATGTATGTATGTATGTATGTATGTATGTATGTATGTATGTATGTATGTATGTATGTATGTATGTATGTATGTATGTATGTATGTATGTATGTATGTATGTATGTATGTATGTATGTATGTATGTATGTATGTATGTATGTATGTATGTATGTATGTATGTATGTATGTATGTATGTATGTATGTATGTATGTATGTATGTATGTATGTATGTATGTATGTATGTATGTATGTATGTATGTATGTATGTATGTATGTATGTATGTATGTATGTATATGTATGTATGTATGTATGCATGTATGCATGTATGTATGTATGTATGTATAATGTATGTATGTATGTATGTATGTATGTATGTATGTATGTATGTATGTATGTATGTATGTATGTATGTATGTATGTATGTATGTATGTATGTATGTATGTATGTATGTATGTATGTATGTATGTATGTATGTATATGTATGTTTATATATGAACATTTATATAGCGCCTTACAATAACCTCACGAAGGCGCTTAACGTAGCTACCGGACAGTTCTAAACAAGTGCGTCTTAATTGTCTTTGAGAATATGTAGTATCGCGAATTCTTAATGGAAGATTGTTCCAGTATGAAGGTCCAACGCATGAGAAGGCGCGGCGGGCCCGCATCACTGTACGGGAGCGTGGGACTATCAAGTCCCCACGAGTCAAATAGTATTGGCTATCATCTGCCTGGATTTGGTGGACATTGGTAATCAACAGAGGCGGATTGCACGAGAAGGCTTAATGGCGTGGATTACAAAATGAATAGCAGTGGGTGGACCCAGGACAGAGGCTTGAGGAAGTTGAGAGACACCCCGAAATAGTGTTGGTGTGGTAATAGATCAGATCAGCGCTTTTGCAACGCGAAATAACATGTTTTTTCATTTCAAATTTGTTATATCATTTTTCTTAATCATAAGAGCTTAAATTGTCAGTAAATTTGTTTTGACCGATGCAGAAGACCTGGTCACATGAAAGTCAAATATAATCGCTATAATTATGTCCGCGTGGACAAGCTGGTGGGCTTTGTGTGTTCCTCTTAGCCTAGACCTAGTTGAAGATGTAGCAATGAATCCGACGGTTTAGCAGGCTTTATGTTTCTGCAACCACCTTGTCTCACATACAGATAAAAATCTTTTCCACTCTTTCGAATTTTGTCAAAGTCGACGACTTCATCGTGATACCAGCAGACACCCACATCAACATTATAGACAACGGCTACACAACCGGGTATCTCCTCAACGCAGGCTTTTTTGCAGGCATCCGACCCACGCACTGCAGAGTACACACTTCCTGTTGAAGTGTATGAGTTTTTGTATTCTATCCACTTTTCAGTAGACCTACAATCAGCTGGTGGCACTGGCTGCGATGTCGACACACCTAAATATACATTAACAGAAAGGCATTGATAAATGCGGAAAACAGCGGCAAACA
Source organism: Lumbricus rubellus (assembly GCA_945859605.1). Classification (NCBI taxonomy): domain Eukaryota; kingdom Metazoa; phylum Annelida; class Clitellata; order Crassiclitellata; family Lumbricidae; genus Lumbricus; species Lumbricus rubellus. The sequence goes on along the minus strand of OX243813.1, from coordinate 30,913,106 downwards.
AACACAATCATTGCGTTACAAAGTTTTAGGCCATTTTAGACGTTCGTCATTATTGACGTGTAGGCTACAGAACACTTATCATCCTCAGTGCAGTCAGTATTATCTAAAGTTCTAAACTATAGGCAACGGCTGTCTGCTCAACCTTTTGTAAATTATAAAACCTAAAGAGCTTTATTTTGAAATTCACTACAGGCGATTATGCTCTCGAAAACTTTGTCCATTGTAAGCGAACGACTTAAAGGCTGCCTCCCAGCTAGGTCTACACCCAAAATCAAATTCGTCTAACATTTCTTTTACTCTTACTCTTTATCTTTTTAGGTTTGCAAACGGTGAATTCTGCAAAATGCAACACATTTGCGTTTATCAACTACCTCGAATGATTCATTGCTTTGAATCGAATGACTGCTCTGAAGAACTCAACTTACTTTGCCTTCGATTTGATAGAATGGCAGGAGAGATAGGGCCTATTTGCGAAGTAAAAAACATGCCAATGCTCACAGTCTTAATTGAAGAATCACGTGGTGTGAACGGAAGCGCAATGAAATTAGTGTATGGAAACAGAGAAAATAATCCTGCTGATTGTCGGTTTACTAATAGGTCCACTTTGTATTTTTAACAGCCCTTTCATGGCGTATATAATTTCTACTGTTACTCTGCAACCCTCTCGTCGTCAATGTGTTAAAGCTCATACTTAGAAAATTGTCACGATATCCTGGAGCTATGTTAATAAACATACCGATACAACGGATAATCACCTGATAGGCCTATGCCTCTGGTAGCAGTCGTAGATATTCGGTCGGTTCTTGGAGTAGAAACCACGTTTTTGATCGTAGATATTTTACCAGTTCCTTTAGTTGTTGCCAGGATGCCAATCGTAGACATTTTATCAGTTCCTTTAGTGGTTGCCAATGTGCCAATCGTAGACATTTTATCAGTTTCTTTAGTGGTTGCCAATGTGCCAATCGTAGACATTTTATCAGTTCCTTTAGTGGTTGCCAATGTGCCAATCGTAGACATTTTATCAGTTCCTTTAGTGTCTGCCAATGTGCCAATCGTAGATATTTTACCAGTTCCTTTAGTTGTTGCCAGGATGCCAATCGTAGACATTTTATCAGTAGGCCTACTTGTAGTTGAATCCAGGTTGGGAATTGTCGATATTTTATCTGTTCCTGCAGTTGAAGATGAACTCTCTGTAGTTAAACAGAAACACAAGTTATGCGTATCCTTAATATGGATTTCCGTTTTGCCATCGGATCCAAACACTAACAACCCTGATAATAATAATAATAGTCAATTAACAAGCACGTCTAATCTCGAATAGCCTTGAAATTTTCGAAGGGGGCCAAAAAATTTGTGAACTTTGCCCGAAAAAATCTCATGACTTTTTTTAGTCATCCGGCTGAAATGTGTGAAAAATATGCCATGTTCACCTCCAAAATAACTAATGACTTTTGTCCTTTCTACTACAACCTCTCTCGTCGTATTGATGCTTTTTCTCTCTCGCCTTGTCCCGCTGCATTGATTTAGGGTTCTTGAAACCAAATGGGGGCCACATCCCATGCTATTTGTAAATGGGGGGGGGCATGGCCGGATTGCCCTCTGAATCCGCCCCTGCTTAGGCTCACTGTATTACTAAACTCATGTGATAATTTGTGAACATCAGAAAAATCATTAATCGGTTGAATCACCTGATTTGTCAGTTTTGGTAGAACTCTGAGGATTACTTTGAACCGCTTCAGTGGAACTTTGAACGGTAGTCTGTGCTGGAGGCGGCAGCGTAGTTGACGCACATTCCTTTGTCAAAACGAGTTGCGTGTATCCTTTGTAAGGGATTCGGCTTTTTTCCAGTTTGGATAATGACTGAGTGTGCGTGAAGCAATTAGTAAAGTTCCCATGCACGTCGACTGCTGTGCATCCAGGAACCCTTTGTATGCATGCTTCCCTGCATTCTTTCAAGGTTTCCTTCAATTGAAACGTGGCTCCAAGACTATAGACGTCATGAACCTCCACCCATTTGACAGTACAAGAAGCTGAAACATTGGTAGGCCTATTCAATATGTTATCTAAATGTTCAATAATTATATGCCATCATTGTAGAACGTTCAACCAACCTACACCCATCATGGTATAAGCTTATTTATTAAATGCTTCTCTAACTTACTCAGGCTACTCACGTAAATAAAGCAAAGAAGTGCATTAAATATTTAATGCGAAAACACAGTAAGATTAAACTGAACTTGGTAATGTCCTAATGGAGCATTTCAGACGCACACACTGACGTCGAGCCACAGAGTATACCATCACACAGAAGCACTTAACCATAATGACCTTATAAAATCAAGCTAAACTGAATTAATTGCTTTAATCACGTACAGATTAGTTACAAGCCAGTGTCCAAATTACTTGAAATTTCAAATATGTTGACATTAAAAAAGTCAGGAATGTTAAAATTTTACGATAATAAATACGAATTAGCCTACTTTAAATAAAAGTATGTATAGGCCTACACCTCGATTTTTAGAATTGTATAAAATAGATTACTTACGTGTCTCTAATTCGTCAGCGGTGGATACATTGATCTCATCCAATGCAAAGCACACGATGCATATCCAAACCAAGCTAATCATCATGATGTAATTCAGTGCAAAACGGTCTGTTCTCTGAGATGAAAAATAACTTTATTAAGCTATCAATATAAATTACAAAGGCACCCACATATATAGCCTAGGTGATCATAAAAATCACTTTGAACCATATGTCTTCAAGTTTTATGTCCCCTTTCACGTTCTCATAATATTATATCATTGAAAAAGCTCTTTCATTGAGAAAAGTTTAATGTAATCCGAATTAAAAGCAATAAGATGCGCTTTGTGCTGACACTTTCTTTCTCTGAATAATAAGCTTCAGACTACTAGAATTTGAAACTTTCGTAAGCTGCAAGTCCCCTACAATGAGACTTTTAAAATAGTTGGGCAATTACTCAACATGAAAACACCAAACAATTGAATACGAATGCTAGCCAGAAAAGCTTTTCTAAACCATTGGTTGTTGTCGCCTTTTTAGTTTGCCTTCGACTCAGTCAACACATCTGCAACCCATGCTAGAGTTTTCTATTCCACAATGAATCGGTTCGTCTGGAGCCTTGGTCTCTTGGTGAGGAGTAGGCCTAATGTCCTAAGATCTGTGCGTCACTGACTGCTGCCTTGTGCTTAATGTCTTGTAATTTTCTTCCAGATAAACGAGTCAATTTAGTCTTATTAAAATTATTTTAACCTTAGCACAAATTAAATGCATTGAGTTTATATAAGAGCCTTTGCTTACAGTTCGCGTATTCCGTCTATGCAATCAAGTGTATGGACGAACGGAATCACAGAGAAATCGCAGTGCTATCTTCAGCCAGCATTCTATTATGCATTTGTTGTGCATTTGCATCTTTGGCCCATTTTATAGATTTTTTAAATTGTATCATTGCGCACCTGCAGCGTTGTCACATCATCTTGAGGACAACAAGCTATAAGAAACTATATTTACTGTAATCATATATTATGGTCGTTTATTTAAACAGAGATAGAGGCAGACAGACAGAGGCAGACAGAGAGACAGGGAGCGACAGACGGAGACAAATTGTAAGACATAGAAACAGATAGAGGGTAAGAGAAAAAAGAGACAGAAAAGAGACAGAGAGATACAGTTACAGATAGAGAGGCAGACAGACAGACGGAGACAGAGACAGAGAAAGAACTAGCTACAAAGAGAGATTTTTAAAACGACAGAAAAGAGACTGAGAAAGAGAGACAGACAGACAGAGATAATGATCAAAACAGAGAGAGAGAGAGAGAGAGAGACAGAGAGAGAGAGAGAGAGAAAGAGAGAGAGAGAGAGAGAGAGAGAGAGAGAGAGAGAGAGAGAGAGAGAGACAGAATAAAGAGGCAGAAAAGAGACAGAGACAGAAAAACAGAAACACAGACACAGATAGTGAAAGAGAAAATGTGACAGAGAGAGAGAGAGAGACAGAGACAGAGACAGAGAGAGACAGAGATATTGATCTGTTGCAGTTGCTGTCTATATGGAGCGTAAAATCTTCAACTATTTAAATCATTCTGCTTTTGTACTGAACAGTAATAAAGAGACGCAGAGTCGCAGACGGTCTTTGTTTTCCAGCATGCATAATTAAGGAATTATTTCCGTAATTCATTTTCCTCCTGTCATTGGAAACATATGGTAGGCCTGCTCGAGTGAAAATACCAATAAAGTTATTCGATCAATGTCGAGAGCCATGATAGCTTGACAGTCGCGTCGGTCGATATTTACTTCAGAATTTTGTAGCAGTCATAAAATAATAAGCTTAATGGTGGTGTGGCGCTTGAATTGAGATTCCAATGTTTTATAATCTGAGAAATTCTATGTCTGGTGGTTTAATCCTATCTGATTGACCAGAGATACGTTATTTGAGTACATCAGAGTTGAGAACATCTGGTTTGAGATTTTGGTTGACAAAAAATTATTCCACTGACCGATAATTAATTAACTTGTTGTTTGACGTGTTCATTCAATCATAGCCTCATATTCATTCATTCATTTCAGACATTTATCGCCTCTCCAAGAGTAACTACTCAGAAGCGCTCCCGACCCAACCAAAGAGTAGAACGTATAGTCTCAAAGGCTCCAGGCATTAGGCGTATTTCCACAGGGAGCCCATTCCAGGTTGCAGGGCCAACGGCAGAAGAAGACATGGCGCTGCTATTATCACAGATGAAGCTCCCTTTCAATATGTATATACAATGAGATGCGTCAACCGTTCAGCCTGCTCGGTTCATCCAAATAAACCGTTCAGCCCAAGCGGTCCATTCAACCATATTTATTGTATGGTATTGTATAGCTGACCATGTATAAAACGTTTCTCGCAGCAAGAGCCTTTCAGAAGCGTTCCGAGGGCGTGCAACCCCGAGAGAAAAGGCATGATAATGATTCGAGAGAACAACGAGGAAAGACTGCCAGACTGCCAGAGAAGATGACAGAGCGAACTGATGAAGGAAGTCTATACCATGTGGAGGGACCAACAAAGACAAATGATCTGAATTGAGCCATAGACGTCTTGATGCATGCAACAAAGAGGTCAAGCCGATTAGAGGACCTAAGAGAACTCAGAGAAGTGGTTGAGAGGGGTGAAGAATAAAATCACAAAGATACTTTGGGGCAAGGTCCAATTGAGACTTGAGAACCAAAGTAAGAACTTTGAATTGTATACGGACAGAGAGAGGAAGCCAGTGAAGGTGTTCAACCATGAATGTAGAAATGTAGGAAAATCGAGGAAGACAAGCAATGAACATATAGCAAATATGAAGTTTCTGGCATGAATATTGACGTAAAATTACGTCATTTGCATCAGAGAATTCATATGTTAAGTACCGAACACAACTTTTTCAGTGCTTAACATTGGAATTCTCTGATGCAAATGACGTAGTTGTGACGTCAATATTCATGTCAGAAACTTCATATTTGAATCAATGTAAGATAATTATCTCAGGATAAAAAAGTTTTAAAATTTTGAAAATCGATTAAGATTTGCCTGTTTTATTCACATTGTAAAAAGGGGTCTCGATTTATTGGGGCACAGTGTATAGGTTAAAAACGGCCTTGCGTGCAAAGGTGATAATAATTATATGGTTTTGCGGTTCGCATTAATTTATGCGTGTAGTCTATACAACCGAAACGTCGGGAGCTGCTTAGCCTAATTCTAACAAACTGAAATGCGCTTTTTAGAAAGACGACGACAAAACATGAGATTTAGATCTGAATTTATTATGTTAATATGGGTAGCCTAATAGTAAATCACAAATAAATGTGTTTTAGCCGATGCAGAGGTTCTGCCCCATGGAACCCGTAATTATGGAATCTGTTTGTGATACGACCTGACAAAATCAGGCTATTGTCATATTTAAAAATAAAAATTGCATTTTGATGCTGTATTAAACAGTAGAAATGTCTCTTTAACTTAAAACAAGCCATATTTTGATCAAATATCTTGATATTTGAAAGTGTTATGATTATTTTAGTTGCTTGATTGATGGTTCACATGTTAACTACGATAAGTAAAGCATAGGTGTCTTAATTGTGACGTCTACAGATCTTAATATTGCATTATTACACATCAAATCTTAAGAAAACGAACGATCCTATTCTAAGCATCACGATAGGCCTACTACATAATTATAAGCAATTCAAAACATGATAATGTATATCACCAAGATTTGACTAAGAGAAATCAAATCTAAACTAAAATTAATAGGAAAACCTTATTTATAATATATCAAATCTTAACTAAGTAAAAAAAATGTGGATGTCTGAAGCTAGACTAAAGATATTGGCATCGAAGATAGGCAATGTGCTGTATGAATATCGATGCATGAATTCACACAACTGTAGCCTAATAATATAATTTGTTTGATTTTGTAAAGCATTAATTTAGAATGCCGAGCTGCGTGCATAGCTTTCTGAGTGCGAGTTGTAAGGGGAGCCAACTATTAATATGACAATTCTTTTCTGCAAAACAATAATTCTGTGAAGTCGAGGGTTAGGCCTATAGTTAGATACCAATAAATTGTCATGTTACAATAAGATATGTACGGAAAAATCATAGAGCAAGCCTATACATGTACAAGGTGAGCAGAATGTTTCTAGGCATAAGGTGAGATATTCGGGTCAATATTTCTATATTTTTGGCTAGTTTTAGTGCAATGTGTTCAATATGTTCTTTCCAGGCGAAATGTTGGTCCACGTAGACTCCAAGGAATTTTACAGATTTTGCTTGTGGTATGTCGTTATTGTCGATATGGACTTTCCCCTCAGTTGTGGAGTTGATTTCCTATGAGAGCAGAAGAGAATAGTTTTTTTAAGTTAAAAGATACATGTAAGTCTAGTTTGTTTGCCTTGAACCAATCTGACACTAGTACAAGTTCTTCATTAGGGATTCTACTGCGATAGTTCATTCAGTTGCCTGTTCCATTCAAGACTGCTGCAATTCGCTTCTATGGGTTCCAAAAATAGTAAATTCAATCGGTCTTAAATGCTGGCTCTTTATCTAGGACTAGGACTGGTCTTGTTCAATATCGGGGGTTTGCTGTGGTTGGTCCTCCATGTAGAATTACTTCTCTCAGTAGTAAAGTAAAGTCCTATTCCGTTCCATGAGGAACATTATGGAGGCGCTCATCTCCTTTTCCATGGCCCTGAGCCAGCAATGGATGAATCCCAAGGTCCTGGACACGAGGCCAGCGTATCGCAGGACTTGCTGTTTACTTCCCAGCTTACGCCGGTACCAAATTATACTGCTTGGTGACAGAGGCACGTGTGGGTAAACACCTTGCCCAATGTCGTTACCAGGAGTCGAACCCGCAACTTCCCGCTCCGTGAGCGGACGCGTTACCGGTCCGCCACTAGGTCGCGTCTCACTAACTAAGGACTAAACTAATTTATCAGTCTCTCATTCTTGAACGGCATTTATCCTTTCCCCCATCAGGTCGAGAAGGACGGAGAATGCAGAATGATCGGGTAGAGAGGCTGAATGGTGAAAAGTTCTCGAGGCTATTTGGGCTGCGTTGTATTGTAGGTCGTTTAGGTTAGTGATAAGACTTTGAAGTGGATTCACTCTGGTGGGATGGTTGACCAACTGCGTGATTGTTTTAAGGATGGGAGTGATATGATGATGTTTTGGCGTTCTGGTGACGGTTCTGACTAAGTTAGTTTGGATCAGTTGCAGGCGCTTGAGTTGTGTGAAAACTGTGAATTCAATGTTGAGGGAAATGGAATTGCAGTAGTAATCGAGCCTTGAGTAGACATTGGAGGTAGTAATGGTGGAGGCAGCTTTGAAATCATCGAGCATGGTTCGGATATTCATAAAGCAGGAGCGCGAGAGGTTAGAGATATGGTCAGAGGAGAGATGGGAATAAAAGTCACACCATAATTGAGAACAGAGTCATCAGAGGTAAAAGTAAGAGTTGACGAATTAATCAAGGTTGAGGAAGCTGGTTGAGGCTCATTGAATGGTTAGGTATTGATCAGGAAGGCCTAGGCTCACAAATTCTGTTTTAGAGTGGACGAGGCAGAAGAGATTGGACGTGATCCATTGAGGAATTAAGTTAACTACATTGGATAGCATAGTTGAGTAATGAAGGTGGAAACAGAGCATATAATTATAGGGAGAGGGATTATGTAGTGTTGGCTATCGTCTGCGTGGATATGGTGGTCAACAGAGGAGGATTGAATAAGATGGTTTAATGTTGTCGTATACAGAATGAAGCACAGTGGATCCAGGACAGAGACTTGAGGGACGCCGCGAAATAGTGGTGGTGTAGTAGGAAATTAGGTAGCACTTATACAAAGACAAAATAACATGTTTATTTCATTCAAAATTTATTATATTAATTTACTTAATCATAAATTGTCAGTAAATTTGTTTTGACCGATGCAGAAGGCATGGTCACATGAAAGTCAAATATAATCGCTATAATTATGTCCGCGTGGATAGGCTGGCGGGATTGGCAGGATCCTCTTAGCCTAGACCTAGTTGAAGATGCAGCAATGAATCCGACTGTTTAGCTGGCTAATTGCTTTTGCAACCACCCAGTCTCACATACAGAAAATAATGTTTTCCCCAGTATAGAACTTTGTCAGATTTGAAGACTTCATCGTGGTACCAGCAGATGTGCGTAACAATATTATAGACAACAGCCACACAGCCTATTATCGACTCAACGCAGGCTTTCTTGCAGTCCTCCAACTTAGGCACATCATTGTAAAACCTTTGTATTGAAGTGTATGTGTCTATGTATTCTCTCCAATTTTCAGTGCAAGCAGCTGGTGGAACTGACTGCGAGATCGACACACCTAAATATACATCAACAGAAATTTATTGATGAATGCGGAGAGAAACGGCATACAACACACAATCATTGCGTTACAAAGTTTTAGGCGTTTACACGTTCTTTATTTTTGACGCATGCGCTACAGAACACTTACCATCCTCAGTGCAGTCAGTATTGTTTTAAATAATATGCAACGGCTGTTTGTTCAACCTTTTGTAAATCCCAAAACCAATGTAGCCTTATTTTGAAATTCACCAACAGGTTATTATGCTCTCAATTGTTAGCGATCGACCTAAAACTACAGCTACAATATAAAAACAAATTCGTCTGCTTCTTTTACTCTTAGGCCATTCTCTTGCTAGGTTTGCAAACGGTGAATTCTGCACAATATGCGATTTAAACCAACACATTTGCGTTTATCAACTACCTCGAATGATCCAATGTTTTGAATTGAATGACTGCTTTGAAGAACTCAACTTACTTTTGCCTTTGATTTGATAGAATTGCAGGAGAGATATTTTTGAAGTTAAAAAAAAACCTAACAGCCCTGATGATAATAGTAATTTCCAAGCACGTCTAATCTCGAATAGCCTTGAATGTTCACGACAGACGTCTATTAGCGCTTATCCAACACGTGTATTTCGTATTGAATCATTGAATGTGAATCTTAAGAGACTCAATATTGTGGATAAAATACTGGATGCTACAAACCTCCGTCCATTTGTCACTGAACAAATCTGAACTAGTGCAGTTCGCTACATTCTATACAGGATGGGCAAAATTATCACCTAGGTTATTTTGCCAATATCTTGGCCAGAAGTAAGAATTTCGAAATGAAATTTTACAGTCGTAAAGGCAATACATATAGGCCTAGGCCTATACTCATGATGGCTAGACTTCATCAGAATATTTCAAACATGCACAATAAAAGTTATAACGGTAGAACTCTGAGTCTTACTTTGAACCGCTTTGGTGGAAATTTGAACGGTCGTCTCAGCTTTAGTTGGCGGCAGCGTTGTTGACGCACATTCCTTTGTCAAAACGAGCTGCGTGTATCCTTTGTAAGGAATTCGGTTCTTTTCCAGGTTGGGTAATGACTGAGTGTGGGTGAAGCAATGAGTAAAATTCCCATGAACGTCGACTGCTGTACAGCCCTGAACCCTGTTTATGCATGCGTCCCTGCATTCTTTCGAGGTTTCGTTGAATTGAAATGTGGCTCCAAGACTATAGACGTCAGGAACCTCCACCCATTTGAAAGTACAAGAAGCTGAAACAATGGTATTCAATACGTCATCGAAATGCTCAATATATGTAGGCTAATAGTTCCAAAACGTTCAACCAACCTACACCCATCATGGAACACATTAAATGTTTCACTATCTTACTCGGACTACTCACGTAGATAAAGCAAAGAAGTGCATTAAATATTTCAGTTTATAACAAGTAAAATTAAACTGAACTTGATAATGTCCTAAAGGAACAGTTCATACATGTACGCGCACACTGACGTTGAGCAACATAGTAGGCTATACCATCAGGCAGAAGCACTTAACTATAATGACCTTATAAAATCAAGGTAAACAGAATTAATTGCTCTAATCTCGTACAGATTAGTTACAAGTCAGTGTCCAAATTGCTTGAAAGTTCAAATATGTTGACATTTTAAAAAGTCAGGAATGTTAATATTTTACGAAAATAGATGCGAATTACTTTAAGTAAAAGTATGTACACCTCCATGTTTAGAATTGTATAAAATAGATGACTTACGTGTCTCTAATTCGTCAGCGGTGGATACATTGATCTCATCCAATGCAAAGCAGACGATGCATATCCAAACCAAGCTAATCATCATGATGTAATTCAGTGCAAAACGGTCTGTTCTCTGAGATGAAAAATAATTTATTAAGCTATCAATATAAATTACAAAAACAACCGTTTATATGGGCGTTAATAAAAATCACTTTCAACCATAATTATGTTTTAAAGTTTTAAATCACCTTTCAAGTTCTCATATATTTTCATCGAAATAGTTCTCTTTCATTGATAAAAGTCGATTGTAATGCGAACTAAAAGCAATAAGATAAGCTTACGTTTTGTGCTGACACTTTCCTTATCTAAATAATGAGCTTCAGACTAGGCTACTAGAATTTGAAACTTTCGTAAGCTGCAAGTCTCTACAGTGGAACTTTTAAAATAGTTGGACAATTACATATGAAAACACCAAATTATTGAATATGAATGCCAGCCAGATCAGCTATTCTAAACCGTTGATTGTAGTTGTCGCCTTTGTAGTTTTGCCATTGACTCAGTCAACACATTTGCAACCCATCCGTTTTCTATTCCACAATTCATAGGTTCTACTGGAGCCTTGGTCTCTTGGTGAAGAGTAATCTCTTAAGATCTGTGCGTCACTAGCTGACTGCTTCCTTTTGCTCAATGGCTAGTAAATTTTGTCAAAGTAAACGATTCTATTTAGTCTTTTTAGAATTATTTCAATCTTAGTACAAATTAAATGCACTGCTTTATATCAGGGGTTATTTTAAGAAATTTTTAGAACTGCACAAAACGACCTTTTTAGTTGTCCGGACCAAATGTTTGATCGTCGAAATCCCGTGAAAATATTACCATTTTGAAATTTTCCCGGCTCCCACCCAAAAAACTGATGACTTTTTTTAGTCCATCGTTCACTATAACACTATGAGTTACTGCACAAAATCTTATTTTCAACTGCACAAATTTCTTTTCCAACTACACACTTTGTGTCCAGCTGCACGTTAAAATAACCCCTGCTTTATATCAGAGCCTTTACTTACAATTCGTCTATTTCGCCTGTGCGATCAAGTGTACGGAATCACAGAGAAATCGTGTTGCAATCTTCAGCCAGCAATTATGCATCTGTTGTGCATTTGCATCTTTTGCCAATTTTATAGTTTATGATTGAATCATTGCGAACCTGCCACGTTGTCACATCATCTTGTGGACAACAAACAATACGAAAATATATTTGCTCTAATCATGTTTTGTGATCATCAATTAAACAGCGACAGAGGCAGAGAGAGAGATACAGAGGCAGGCAGACAGCCAGAGAAGACAGAGAGACAGGGAGATAGAGATAGAGACAGATTAGTAAGACATAGAGACAGATAGAGGGGAAAAGAAAAAGGAGGCAGAAAAGAGACAGAGAGAAACAGTTACACAGAGAGACAGACAGACGGAGACAGAGACAGAGACATAGAAAGAGATTTTTGAAAAGACAAAAAAGAGACAAATAAAGAGAGAGACAGACAGACAGAGACAAAGACCGAAAACAGAGACTGAGAGAAAAAGAGAAAAAAGAGGCAGAAAATAAGTAGATAAAGAAACATAGAAGACATACAGACAAACAGAAAGAAAGACAGACACAGAGAGTGAGAGAGAGAGACAGAGACAGAGAGAAAGAGAAAGAGAGACAGAACAGAGAGAGAGAGAGAGAGAGAGACAGAGAGACAGAGAGAGACAGAGAGACAGAGAGATTGATGTGTTGCAGTAACTGTCTATGGAGAGTAGATTCTTCAATATTTAAATCGTTCTGATTTTGCACGGAACAGGAAAAAATAGACGCATTGTTTTCCAGCACGCAACATTTAAAGAATTATTACCGTAATTCGTTTTCCTCCGGTAATTGAAAACATGTGGTAAGCTTACTCCTTCTACTCGAGTGAAAACGCTAAGAAAGTTATTCGATCAACGTTGACAGCTATAGCCTGATAGTCAGTGACAGATCGCCTGTAGCGTCCGTCGATATTTACTTCAGAAATTCGTGGCAATCTTAAAATAATAATTATGGTGTGGAGCTTGAATTGAGGATCCCAGGGCTGTTTTTAAAGAATTTTTAAATTTTTTGCAAAACGGCTTTTTTTCTTTGCCATCCTCCATGGTAAATTGCTTCCAATAGGAGGACAATGACCTTTTTGGCAGTTTTAACTACAAAAGTGCTTATATACAACTGCACAAATCCATTTAGAACTGAACATTAATTTTTGCGCACAACTGCACGTTAAAAATAGCCCTGGAGATTCCATTGTTTTCTAATCTGAGATATTCTACGACGCCGTTGTAAATTATGTGGATGATTCAAATGTCTAAATGTCGTATCTGCAGACTGCTCGATCAGCTATTTCAGACAAAACTAGTTTTGTAGTTTTGTCGATATTATTTGTAACCTTGGATTTTATATTATGCTCCTCCAATTTATCGGTTCACTTAAATTCTTGAAGTGGAGTTAGGCTATCTTCGTATCTGTGAGTCGTTGAGTCATGCTTTCTGCACTCATGAGTCATGTCTAGTGGCTCGTGGATCGCTAGCATTGTTGCATCAAAGATTTAATTTAATCTAATTAGAATGCTTCTAATTAAACATATATTAAGTGTCCTGATTCCAATTCTATGTAGCCTAATTCGAACGATGGACGGTTTTCCGATGAATTTTGGAGCTGGATGACTTTTAAAGCACCATCAGAAATCGTAATCACTGGGGCTGGATACCCAAGAGCACACTGTTTTTGGAGGAGCAACTCAGAAATTTTGTGGCCGCGCAAAGTCTGCCTAAAATGCCATCGAGAATGCTGCATTCCAGCCTGATTTCAATGCTATATATTTATATAGAGTTCTGCATGCTTCTGTTGCAAAGAAGATATTAGACCTATGCGATTCAAACATTATTCAAATAATGTTTTATAGGCTATATATACTAGCGTACCCGGCCACGCGTTGCTGTGGCTGAAAAGAGCATCCAGCCATCACTCCCTACCAGTGTTGTACAGTAACGAAGTAAAAGTAACGCGTTACTGTACTTAAGTAAAAGGTTGAGTACTTTCACATGTAACGAAGTATCGAAAAAATAAATTACTTTTACTTTCAACGAAGTAAAATTTTACCCATATTTCAGTACTTTTACTTCGTTACAATTTATACGACACTCGTTACAATGTTCGTTACTTCAAAGCGTTAATTAGGCAGCTAACATTTCGTTTCGCTAAGCTAAGACAGCCTATTCAAATTTGCATGCCTAAAAATAGATTTTCGATGGTGGTGCACGCTGGATGCACTGCCATTTCTGCAGCAGAAGTGCTCTTCGGCTGTGCATTGTGCTAAAATGAATCAGAAGCGTGCGTACTAGACTCAACGATAACCATTTCGAGAATTTAGTATTTTTGAAGGTTAATAATCAATTGAGTTATAGAAAGGCTCGGTACTTTTACTTTTTACTTTAAAAGTATTATTGGAAGGGGATACTTTTTACTTTTACTTAAGTAAAATTTGTGATGAGTACTTTTACTTTAACTTAAGTAAATAAAATTCACTTTACTTTTACTTTTACTTAAGTACATTTGCCCGATACTTTCAACAACACTGCTCCCTACCTCCTTTTCACCTCATATAGCTGAATTTTACTTCGTTTCAGCTTTCACTTGTTGGAAAGTTCCATTTTTCGGTGATGCATCTCAAACGCTCATAAATTTGAAAAACGCACGACTATTTCTAATCGGTTTTACGACCTCATTTATATAAGGCAGCGGTTCTCAACCGGGGGTCCGCGGACCCCTGGGGGTCCGCGGCCATCTGCCTGGGGGTCCGCGAGCAAGTCCTGAAAATTATATATTTCTTAGTTAAAAACATAATTTTATAAACAAATAAATCTTTGTCAATTTTTCAATATAATCTACTTTTAAATATATCTCCTTTTCAATGGCGACATGAAACTAATGACACGCTGATTAATGACAAATTCATCTGTTTTAGATGGGTCTCTTTGTAACCAACTCTAGATTTCGGGATGCTTTTGAGAGAGTCTCTTTGAGAAAAAGCCCACAGCCTGTAATTCTAGCTTACCTGGCTGACATTTTTGAATAAAATAAATTCCTCTACGCAAGTGATAGGCTACAGACAAAATTAATCTAATCACACTAGTGAAGTGTCTGCTTAAAAAACTTGATTTCTGGTGCAAAACGGAGAGTAGTAGCCTATGCAACTTTGATACATTTGATCAATTATTGCATGAATTCACATAAAAATAAGGAATGCTCAGAACAATCAACCAAAATTTGTTAATTTAGGCCCAATTTCCGGACATAGGCCTATTCAATTATAGCTGGATCAGTTCAACTTCGAATTTGGTGATTTGAACGTTCACAGTTTTTCATGGGTTTCCAGTCTGTTTCTTGCAAACATTGATTCGTGGAATTTACCAACCTCAGAAGTGAACCAAATCATTAAACTGAATAGTGACATTAGGCCTACATTCATGAAAGAGTTAGCTTGATGCATGAGTGTTTCGAGCAGATAAACTGAGCCCGACTGTGCATGACCAAAGCTTACATTAAAATAAAATACAGTTTTTTCTAGTAAATTTCCATCTTATTAGTAACATAAAATGTGTACTACAGGAGTGCAGGGGCATAAGCTTATCTAAGCATGCAGGCCTACCATTATATAGGCCGGGTGAACGTACCAGTTACCGTCATAGACCCAGTTACCGTCATAAGTGAGCGTTTTATATAAAAGTTTCTTTTTTGCAATTTCCAAAAGTACATTATAGTTTGGTCTCGAGTTGCGTTATTTATTGCTTGATTAAATGCTGTTGAAGTCTTGTTGTTATAAACATTTGATGTTAAAGAAAAAAAATTAATTTCTTCCGGGGCTGGAAAAGTGCGATATTTATCCGTTTTCTTGATCGCGGACGGCTGACAAACTTTGAAGTTTTTCGCTTTATTCGTTTCGTTGCGAACATCGCCGTAACAAGCACCGCGAACGTTAGTCTTTTCTCTACTCAGTTTTCGCATTTTAAAACTAATTCAGCATTATTTTAATAAATTAATGCCTATGACGCGAACTAACTTCTCAAAACACGCAAAAATTAATCACCGTCAGGCTATGACGATAGGTTTTTTTAGTTACCGGCATGACGATAGAAGACATATTTTATATATCGTCATAATAGGCTTACAGGCAGGATAGGTGGACGGTAGGTAGAAATCGGGTTTTGTTATTGACGGCTCGGTAGAACGTAAACAGTATGGCCGCCGCAGATAGGTGCAGAATAGAGCGGCCTGACATAAGGCGATCGATAGCCCAATATTTCCAAAAATCGCTACTTGTACGCTTAATTGCTGGTTTTCGTCACAATGACAAGCTTAAATGAGCATTATTTTGTATTCTATGTCAATATATGAGGCGTTGTTAGTAAAATTACTAATTTTTTTACAATGACTGAAGCGTCCCATCATTCTATGAGACGGATAGCATAGGATACTCACCTAGCTAACAGGCCTGTAACGTATTCAATACCTGCTTTGCATAATTTATTTGTTGGTGTTTTGTATTTTGGATAGGGTTAGATTTTTGGTGTCATGACAACTGGTCCACCGACAGCTGTCAGGGTGTTTTTAGATCTGAAATAGAGGCTGGATGCATGTTGAAGTAGCCTACATGAATTAAATTCATCAATCCAGCTTCCAATTAGGCTAGAAAACCATGAAAGTCTTTTCATAAATCCAGGCTCTATTTTATGAATGAAGAGCCTTCATCCACCTTCCATTTCTCAAGCACTTTCTCATTAATCCGGCTTCTATTTCGGTGGACGAGTTGTCATTGGAGTTGTCTGGGGACCAGTTGTCGTTGGACGAGTTGTCGGTGGACCAGTTGTCTGGGGACCAGTTGTCGTTGGACGAGTTGTCGGCGGACCAGTTGTCTGGGGACCAGTTGTCGTTGCACGAGTTGTCGATGGACCAGTTGTCGTTGCACGAGTTGTCGGTGGACCAGTTGTCGTTGGACGAGTTGTCGGTGGACCAGTTGTCGTTGGACAAGTTGTCGGTGGACCAGTTGTCTGGGGACCAGTTGTCGTTGCACGAGTTGTCGGTGGACCAGTTGTCGTTGCACGAGTTGTCGGTGGACCAGTTGTCGTTGGACGAGTTGTCGGTGGACCAGTTGTCTGGGGACCAGTTGTCGTTGGAAGAGTTGTCGGTGGACCAGTTGTCGTTGCACGAGTTGTCGGTGGACCAGTTGTCGTTGGACGAGTTGGCGGTGGACCAGTTGTCGTTGGACAAGTTGTCGGTGGACCAGTTGTCTGGGGACCAGTTGTCGTTGCACGAGTTGTCGGTGGACCAGTTGTCGTTGCACGAGTTGTCGGTGGACCAGTTGTCGTTGGATGAGTTGTCAGTGGACCAGTTGTCGTTGGATGAGTTGTCGGTGGACCAGTTGTCATTGGACGAGTTGTCGTGGAACCAGATTTTTCTTATATGATGTATACTTTTTATTATGAATCTTCCATCATAAAAATTATAGTCTTGTTAATTAGAGGTGCTTTAGCAGGCTAATATTAGCAATTGTATTACTGATGACAAATTGTCATCAGGGTCTAATCTCATAAGCCTAGTATATAAACATAGAATAATTATTCTTTTTGTAATTTCTGTCATTTTCTTCTTTCATCTTAAGATAAATTCAAAGTAGACTTAGGCTACAAACATGAAATATTGCATCATTTTCAGATATTTTATGGTTTTACCCCAACTTACTATAGGCTGGGACTGATATTAGTCTCATCTATAAGCTATATTATATTTTATATAACTAGATTATTAGGCCTATAAATAATTTATTATAAGCTTATTTAATAGAATATACAAACTATAATATTACAGCCTAGCTATCGGATGTAAACACATCGACGGGAATCGACGGTCTAATCCTTGTTATTATTATTTTGCGGATTGACCTGAAAATATAGGCCAAGTTAAGCATAGTCCGAGTAATTATTTAATTTCTTTAATTTTTGCAGTCTAATAAATAATAAACTTCTGGAATAATGATGTTTAGAGGCTAAAAAATGCGACCCAAATTTCTATGTCGGCAGTTTCCGTCAGACTGACGGAAATTGGCTAACGCCATCCAATAAGTGGCCGATATCTGGATTCCGTCACCCATGACGGTAAATGAAAAATGCGGACGATAGCTGAAAATATGACAATATATGGATATAATACCGTTTTTGAAATGTATAATGTGCCGAAATGAATAAAATTTTATACGTATGCTGAAGATGCCAACGGGTTTTTTCTTGTACAAAAATTTCAGAGTCAGATAATAGGTGTCTATATTTTTAAATCCGTGTCGAACGCTTAAAAAATCTCGCTTATGACGGTAACTAGTACTTTCACCCTAGGCCTAGTATTATACAGTCGCACAGTCACAATCGCCAAATTTCGGTGGGGGTCCGCGACCGGAACCAAACATTAAAAAGGGGTCCGTGAGTGTGAAAAGGTTGAGAACCGCTGATATAAGGCCATTATTGTTGTTTTAAAAATTTCAGACAAATCCTAAAAGTTTTTACCGAGTTATGACACTTTTTGTTGTGTTCTACTTTATCGTGGACACACAGTGTAGCCTATATCAGTGCCTCTACTTACATTTTACTATTTCGCCGATGCGCTAAAATGTGAGAACTATGGACGACGGCGTTCCTGAAACGCGGAGAAATCGCGATGCAATCTTCAGCGAGCGATGGATATTTGCATCTGTTGCATCTTATAATTATAGGGCCTAGTAGGCCTACAGTGATTTTCAACCGGGGTTTTGCGGGATTCGGCCAAAAGGTTCCGCGGCAATTTTATAGAAAAAATTGTGGGTACCAACTGAAATCACAAAAAGTATTAACAGTGAATAGATTCCTTCAGAGCTTTCAGTTTTCTTCGCTTAAAATAACAGTAGGCTACGACGTGAATGCATTGTTGTTTTATATAATTTATATTATGCTATTGTTATTTTACATAGTATGTCGTTATAGCTCATCACTTGTCATTCGGAAGGCACATGCATCATACAGGAATCAAGCATAGATTACTTATTCGGCACGGTACACTTCCATCTGTCCTGTCGGACAATCGCAAACAAAACATTTTTAACATTTCACGTAGAAATCAATAGGCCTATAAAGCATAGATGACTTATAGTCTTATACGGTAGCCTACGGTACGTTTCCATCTGTCTTGTCGGACAATCACAAACAAAACAGTTTATCAATGATTTAAACTATTTGAACTGCTCTGAACAAACTGATTCTGCTAAGCATTAAACCAACGACTCGTTTGGTTTATTCTTCTTTTAATCAATTCATTTTGAAAGTCAGTGGTTAAATTTCTCATTCAAAAGTAGCGGATAATAATTCGAATTTCTGCAAATGAACGCTTCAGCCTTAAGCCTAACCAGCTTTAGAATCTTTAACCGACAGGCCTATAATTATTATACTCGCCACCATTTGCTTTTAGAATAATCACATGAGACGTGTGAAACAAGATTCAGATGTGTGATTGCTGTGACAGAAGCACTTTTTCAAATGCAGCGACGTAGCCTAACTTGCAAACGAAGCTGAAATTCCTCAACTAAGCTGAAGCCCATCGCCCCCACTATAGCCTTGTGTCACACACTACGCTCATAATGGTTGAGCCCCAAATGATTTTTGATGTTGAAGACGAATCGCTATGCGTCTGTCGGCCAACGTGTTTTACATCTACGGTGCGTCCAGGATTTAAACCAGGCACAAATTTCACAGTAAACTTGAGGAAGGACATTGCCTACTTTAACACAAACTTGTCCATAACACTGTTCTAGAATAGAGCGTAGTTTCATTTATCAATAGTCTACCAGATGGATGGATAGTAACGTTGTTGGCGAATTAGATCAGAAATGCAGTTGTTCGCTGACAGTTTTTGTGCACTGGGTCTACACTTTTAGAATTTTATGGCGTTTATTTGTAATGCGATACAATAGACTGCACCAGAAGTGCAACTAACGTAGGCCTCTTCTTCTTTATTCTCTTCCGTCAGTCGAGTGACGACGATGAGGCTCCCACACGACTTCTCCAAATTTCTCTGTTTCTTAAGAGATCCTTTGCTCTTGACATGTCCAGGTTTTGCAAGAATGGGCTAAGGAAAAATGTAGGCCTACATTTGATCAAAATATTACATTAACTTACACGTTACAACTGTAGACTGTAGGCTAGATGTCTTGAAATTACTGGACGGGTGAAAGACGAGTGTTCCGCGAGCAAAAGTGTGCTTTGAGAAAGGTTCCGCCACTAGAAAAAGGTTGAACTGTCTGTACGCCGATACAGATGACTTCGAGACAGCATTTCATGATGTAAAAATGTGGAGACATTCTGGCAGTTCACAGCATGGTTTCTTTTCAGGAATTTGTTTAGAGCTGCACCACGACCCCCTCCTTCTTTCCCTTCCCATCCTCCATGATAAATTACTCGCAATCGGACGACACAATTGCTTTTTTACTGTAATGATTAGCCTATGATACACAATTAGATATGTTGAGCATTACACGGAGGTTATGTAGAAAGGAAAGAAGGCTTTACGAAACTTTTAGATTCGTAACATAGAAAGAAGTATTCAGAGTTTAATGAGGGAACGACACTGATAACTGCACTGCAATATGTAATTCTTCGAAGCGACAGCGATAAGTATACATTTAATATACATGTATAATCCTATCCTAAGTCTGCCTATCATCGTAAGTCTGCTTCACATCTTAAATCTATTATTCTATAGCTATAATAGTTGTTACGACGATAAAATTCTGCAACAGTGAACCAGCGTAGATCAGCAGCGTGTCGTCAATTGATCTTCGATCCGGACAGCGATCAGTGCCTGACATCCGGGTACTGTAACAGTTGACTCCTAGTGGGCGGACACGTCTTGCTGCATCTCCTCCTTATTAGGTATTCCTTGACACTTGGGCGATGGGCAAGTTTCTCATGCAGGAAGGCTTTCTTGTCGTACTGCATGGAACAGTTGACGAGACCGTACGGAGATTCGATATAAAGCTGTGTCGAAACGCAACGTCTGTCGACGGCGCAAGCTGTTATACAGTCTTGCGCCATTGGTCTTGATGATTCTAACTTAAACGGAACAGTGTTGGTCGATGACATGGCGTTGCGAACGCGTCGGACTGTAACTGCACAATCTGCAAATATCATATTATGATATTATATGACAAGCAATCGATGAATGCTGAGCTTTATTCTTCACATGACTAATTTAATGCACTGTCGACTAATTATTTCAGTTCAACTACCTCTACTGTTTGTATATCCTGAAACAATAGGGTATATAGGCTACGGTAGAAAACGTGTTGGGTCTGGGTTCATGAACTGACAAACGTATACCAGCGAAAGAAATGATAGCAGATACCCTATTACGATTACGATTCCGATACACAATACGCACAGACTTGCACTTATCAGTGCCTTCTGAAAGAAAAGGCGCTTCAAAAACTGTTCCGTGGTCGGGATCACCACATAATAGGTCTATCAGTTGATCGCTGAGATAGTCCACAGTCCGCACGTCGGCCAACCGAAATACCACAGCCTAAACTTTCAAAGCAACCTCGAGAAAGCTGTTCAGACTCTGTTTAAGAACGAAACGTCGTGTCTTTTTGCTTACCATCTCGACAAAGAACATTCAAACTGATTGCATTGACACTCCATTGTCTCGGCTACGGTCCA
Organism: Lumbricus rubellus; assembly: GCA_945859605.1. Taxonomy (NCBI): domain Eukaryota; kingdom Metazoa; phylum Annelida; class Clitellata; order Crassiclitellata; family Lumbricidae; genus Lumbricus; species Lumbricus rubellus. The sequence goes on along the minus strand of OX243813.1, from coordinate 30,891,696 downwards.
TAGATGATGATGATGATGTTGATGATGATGATGACGACGATGATGATGATGATGATGATGATGATGATGATGATGATGATGATGATGATGATGATAATTAATTACATGTAAGCTTGCATTATAATCATTGTTCTCAACAATAATACACTGTGTCCACGATAAAGTAGACCACAACAAAGAGTGTCATAACGCGGTCAAAACTTTTAGGATTTGCCCGAAATTTTAAACACAACAACGGTCACCATATTTACAAGAGATCTTATAGCCGATTAGAAATATTCCTGAGTTTGTCAAATTTATGAGCGTTTGAGTTGCACCACCGAAAAATGCAACTTTCCAACATGGAAAAGCTGAAAGGAAGCGAAATTCAGCTCTAAATGGTTGTCAAAATGTTCTTTTTGTTCACGAACACACAGCCGTAGACATAGACGCTACTGTTTGATGGTCAGGTCGATGATCACCTGGTCAAACAGCTGTCACTCTTCAATCAGACGCTACGGTTATCGATGTCATGAATACAGGATTGAAAAACGCGCTACTCTGGTACTTGTACCCGGTTCGAGATCTGGACTGCTAGGCGGCCACACCTGCGGATATGAAGCCGAGTGTCTTCCGGGACATCTACTACACTAATACGTCTACGGTCGGGTGTTCGTGAAAAAAATGACATTTTGACCACCATTTATAGCTGAATTTCGCTTCCTTTCAGCTTTTCCATGTTGGAAAGTTCAATTTTCGGTGCTCCATTTTAAACGCTCATAAATTTGGCAAACTCGCGAATATTTCTAATCGGCTTTAGGATCGCGTGTAAATATGGTAATTGTTGCTGTGTTTAAAATTTCAGACAAATCCTACAGTTTTGACCGAGTTATGACACTTTATTGTGTGGTCTACTTTATCGTGGACACAATGTAGAGTATTATAATCATTATTCTCAACAATTATAGAGTATTATAATCATTGTTTCAATAATTATAGAGTATTATAATCATTGTTCTCAATAATTATAGATATTGTATAGATCCAAATGAAAATACTCACGGACGTCTCGCTTTTTTCTAAAGTACATTGGACCGCCCAATCGTTTCAGCGGATAACCTGAAAAAAATAATAGTTTCATAATATTCAAAGCAGAGTATCACTTCTATGACAGTCAATTTTTATATCTGGCCAAGATATTGTCAAAAGCCTAGTGGGTCTTTTTTGGCCCACCCTATATATATATATATATATATATATATAATTATATATATAATCCTTTCAGGTTCGAACCGTTAGATAAATGAAAACCATAGCCTACGTGTTTCAGTTTGAGCTGTAAACCGTGTTGTCAACATTGAACTTCTGCATTCTCGCCCACTCTGTGCCCCCTCCCCAATTGACCATGGCATAGACTTGTGAAAGTAGTGCTTAATATTTTATATGCTTAAATTTTTTAAAGTATTGCATGGATCGAATAGTGATACAATTTGAAATTCTGACCTTGTGAGCAGGCGTTATTTTCGTCACATCGTTTGGTCATGACGTATTCGGTGACGTTTGGATGGTACTTCAGGTTCTCAGGTTTAAAGGCGTTAAAATTGTGCTGCAGAAAGCAGAGCCAGGTTTTATCCGTGAACTGAAACTGTATTGAAATGCAGTCAGACATGGCAATGCAAGCCGCTGCGCAGGCTCTCTCCTCTTTCGCCGCTGCGTGCAGTGTGGCGTTCGCAGATAATTGTCCGAACATTGACGGCCTCATAGTGACGTAGCATTCTGAGAAGCATTTAGAAATGAAAATCAGCAAAACTGGTGTCAGAAAACTAATTCTGCATATCAAGATATAATAACAGTCAAATAACATTTTTAACATTTAAAAGAATGTTGGTTAAGAAGCGAAAGGGAGACTTTTAAACGCAAGAAACCGAGTCCATGTTCACACGTGCATAGGGGCCTGATAGGGTCCAAGTGAAATAGTGTCAATTGTATTGTATTGTATTGTATTGTATGTATTGCACAACGTCATCGCTGTCTTCTATTGCTCTAACTTGTTAAAGATTGGACAATTAATCAATGAATTATCAGAATTTACATAGCGCCCCTTCAAGACCCTGCTCGGGGCGTTCCAGACCCAGGCCAAGCAGTAAAAGCAATTAATATAATCTATAGCGTAGGCCTACTAAGCAGCAAAGTGTGGATTTCACACGTGATCTAGACACGCAATAATTATAACAAGATGCAGCTATTAAGAGAAGACCTTTCTCTTCGCTTTTTGACGGCGTCTGACATCTATCGACGAGAATATATTCCTCAATTTTGGCAGTCTGGAACATTTGGTCCTTGATGAGTTTCTGTTCGTCGTACTGAATCCAACAGAAAACGCCCATCGGCTTCCTCTCGATCTGATACGAGAGACACGCAGGGATGGTGGAACACATGGACTTGCATTCGTCTTCGGTCTTCACATCGTATGCATTCGTCGCCTTGCGTGAAACCCACCCAGGATACTTCCTCGTAAAGGCGGCAACGCATGAGCCGCGATCAATTTTAGGTTTCTTGTTTGCTTCTAAAATACAACGTCAAACGGGCCATATTATAATTATTCAGAATGCATGCACGTCATCTTAAATCGTAATCTGAATGACGCTGAATTAGCCCAGGCCTACCCCCTGAAGGACTAAGCCTTAATTTAAAAAGAAACGGTGTGCTCGCATCTTGAGCCTATCTATCTACTCGCTTTACCACTATTAAAGAAAACTTCGTTAGACATAATGTTGTAAAGTCCGTTGACTATTGGATAAACACAGGTTTCACAAAATTAATCATTAGAATGAAGTTCCAAATCACTGAACTCAGCGTTAAGGTGGAGTGAAACTTTTTTATGAGAATTTCAATAAGCCCTGGCGTGAGAAAGTTGCATTATGATCTAGAAAGTAGATAATTATGCAAAATATTATTTAATTTATTCCTTTTTAAAGATACGCTTCAACGATATAATAAATTTGCTGTAATTTGCAAAAATCACTCTGCTTTTCCTAATCATGTTTGTTGGTCACACTCGGTTAGGCCTACAAGCGTAACAGTTGTGCACTTGGCGGATAGTGTTCCGCGTAGCCTGTACCAACACATAAAAATTCAAACAACAAGTTTGTATTGAATAGTTACCTGGGTCGCTGCATCGACTAACAAGTATATGTTCCGTTACAGACTTTATATCAAGCATGTTGTCGAACACGAGGTTCGCTTTGTTTAACTGCAGCCAGCAGTGGTTGGCCAGTGGATTCGCGTCAATCTGGACGGAGACGCAGCGTGAATCGGAGACGCAAGCTTTTTTGCAGTCCTCTTCGTTCTTCGCTTTTGGGAAAGAGGTTGCACCACCCGAATGAATCAGTGGATATTTCACGTCAAACAATGGAATGCAAGATTTCGCTGAAACAGAAAGAAGAACTGATAAGACATGATATTAGGCCTATAATTATTAAAACACACGACAAAAAAAATAATGATCGCGGGGAAAAGATAATTGCGCAATTGTTCACAAATTTGTCGGGCGCGGTGGTGTAGTTGTGGTGTCGTTGCCTTGGAGCCGGAAGATCTTAGGTTCGAATCCACCTCGCCGCGTATACAGACCTTGGGCAAGTCCTTTACTCACAATTGCTCAGCGCTTCGGCGTGAAACTCCGATGCAATGTCCGCTCTGCATTCGGGAGCGTCTTTGAGTAGAGAGAGCTTGAAGGGGCGCTATAACAAGTGCACATACAAATCACATGGTGATAATATTTTAAAAAAATAATTTGTATGACTAATTATCAGATATTATACGACCGACGATAGACTTTTAGAATAATTATAGATCTAGATCTATTTACACCATTTAAACTTTGCGAATCTGTGTCGCCGTTAGGCTGCGAAAGAAGATCGAGGCCGTGAATACTGAATAGAGATAATATGCCAATGAGACCATTAGTCCATGTTCGCTCGTTTGTAGGCATAATCGTAATCGTAGCCTAATTGTAATATCCAAACTTCCAAAGCGCTATTCAAAAGCCAAGTGCGGGGCAGCAGCTTAGTCACGAGTCAAAAGGGTTGTATGTAGTAGCCTAGTATATTCTTCGCTAATACCGGTACTTCAAGTGCACGTTTCTGTTGTCTCAAACCACTTTCTTTTTTCTTCGTCTTTTGCACTGGGAGCTCCTCTGATTGGTGTGAATTATTGTGAGATACTCTTCTTAGATTTAAAGGCACAATACAATTTAACTGTCATTGGTCAAATATTTTCATTTAATGTAGGCCTACAGCAAACTAAATTCATGATTTCAAGACTGGCATTATTGACGTTAAGGGCTTATTTGTATAATCAAAACAATTGTAGATTTCCACAGCCTCATTCGTTGCGAGTTTCTTCAAAATTCATTGGCCTATACCTGGAAGCTTCGGACATCTGTCGACAAGAATATATTCTGAGATTGAAGCGCTCTGATGCATTTGGTCCTTGGTGAGTTTCTGTTCGTCGTACTGAATCCAGCAGAAAATGCCATTCGACTTCCGTTCCAACTGATACGAGACACACGCTGGAACAACGGCGCACGCCGTTCTGCAGTCGTCTTCAGTTTTCGCTTCGGAAACAGTTGTCGCCTTGCGCGAAACCCACCCTGGATTCTTGTTCTCAAAGATGGGAGAACCACATAAGTCGTTGTTACCGGTTGGATGGTTTGCTTCTAAAATACAGCGTGAAATGTTCAGAATGAAAGTACATCTTACATTTTAATCTAAATGAGGAAAATAAATTCTGAAGGACTAAATTTAGAGAGCCGGTTTACTTGCATATTAAACCTACTTTCTTGTAACCTCGTTACACCCTCATAAAATTAAACTTTAAACTTCACCAGACATGTCATAAAGTCGGTTGATTCTTTCCAATAAGCTGGATTACACAGGTTTCATGAACCGCTGCAGTGACGTCCTAAATCACTTAAAATTAATCAGCGCTCAGTTACAAACGTAACTGCAGCTGCAGTGCACTTGCCTGTAGCTGTAAGCTTACAGCATGCTAACACGTTAAAGTGTAAAGAAAATCTCTTAGAGCCACTATTAATTTTGGAAATAGTTACCTGGGTCACTGCACCGACTAACGAGTATGTATTCCGTGACAGACCTCAGATCATTCATGTTGTCTAACACGAGGTTTGCTTTGTTTAACTGCACCCAGCATAAGGCCAACTCTGGATTCGTGTTAATCTGGTAGGAGACGCAGCGGTCGTCGATGGCGCAAGCGTTCATGCAGCCCTCTTCGTTCTGCGTTCTAGGGAGAGGAGTTGAACCGCTCGAATGAAGCCTCGGATACCTTACATCAAACACAGGTGTGCAAGACCGGAGTGATCCAGCCCTTCCGCGATTTAACGTATCTTTGGGCCGTGGGGACAAGCCTGAAACAGATGCCAGATGCGCGCACACAAGTTAGGTAGGCTAATATCAATATTTTGATGACACTGATTAAAAGGTCTTCATTTTTCATTTTATTTTGTTCATTTATTGACTTGCAGTGTCTTGTTGTAACGTAGAAATACACTCTATACACGTACAATAAAGTTGGCCTAGACGAGGAATGATGATGAAGAAATTAACCGAATGCGTTCAAGTATAGTCCAAACACGAAGCAGATATATAGGCCTACATTATATGCGTGAATATAGCCTATATAGTTAGATATATATATAGCATATATTTCTTCATATATATAGTCGAATGATTTCACTTTTGATGAGGCTGTGATGTTTAGGTCTTTAGATACAAGTTTCAAGATATGAATCTGAAATGTTGTTTGTTTATAATAGAGGTGATCAACCATGCCTAGAAATCCAGAGATTTGTCTTTGATTTACTCTGCCCCCTCTCGGCTGTGGACATCCAGCCTTTAATCTCAATGTGTCGCCAGAATCATCCCGCCATCCAATTCTACTTCCTGTATCATTAATTTTTATTATTCTAACTACATGTAGTACTGCGTGTGAAATTGTGAATTCGACGTCTTGATTGAATTGAGTTTGTGATACAGACTACTATATATATTGCGTGAGTATCCGCCCATAACAGCTGCTGAGAAATATCGGAAAAACCGCTGAACATTCATGGACGCCAAAGAAAAATATGCAATTTATGCTATTTCATGTAAATTCCTCAGCCTAATTGTATGGCTTGCCTACAGTCAAATCTTGCACATGAATCAATCTGTGAAATAATATTGAAGGTTCATTGACGTAGGCTATATCCTGCAATTATAAAGTATCCAGTTTTGTTATTTAACGTATCAGTTGCTTTCTGCAATCTTTCTAGTCCTGCACAATTTTAAAAATTAACTGAGTGAATATCTGTATAATAAATTATGTATTATGCTGTTAGATATAACTGCACAATCTCATGTAGGTGTGGTTGTGTTTAGCAGGACTCTGTACTGTGGCCCTATAAATGTAGTTTCGTGTTGGCCATCTCAATGGCCATAAAAGTTTACAAAAGCTTATTGCTGTAGGTTTCGTAGAATTTGTTTACGAGATCTTGGTTAGTGCTGGGGTGGGGTGTCAAGTCTCACTTGCCTAGTTACATTTGAAGAATTGCATCACGAGAGGTTACTTCCTATTTCTGACGTCACTATAGCTTTATGACAACATTTTCTTCAAATTACGATTGACATAAGTCTGCAGCAAAGATAGCCAACGGGGTTGGGTTTCCATGGAAACACAGCTATAGATCTATATCGAGATACCAGTAGGTTATTATTCTTACCGTTAGCAGGTTTAAACTGCCAGATGCTGCAGAGGAAGAGATTCAACACGACAAATATCTGCGGCAGTCCGATCCTGTCATAGTCAACATAATATATTTTATGCTGGTTTTCTATTCTTAGGTATGATGTCATGTTACGATAAATACAGATGTATCTGTGAGATGTAGACTACTATAACATCAAGTGAAAGTATCAATAGTCAGACCAATTTTCTATCTATCTAGTAAACCGCCAAGCGGTCAAACCATCAAGTTGTCAAACCATCAGGTGGTCACACCATCAAAGTGATCACACCATCAAGTGGTCAAATCATCAAGTGGTCGCACCATCAAAGTGATCACACCATCAAGTGGTCAAATCGCGTTAGGACCTTGGGCAAGTCCTTCAGTCACAATTGCTGAGCGCTTCGGCGTCAAACTCCGATGCAGTGTCCGCTCTGCATTCGGGAGCGCCTCTGAGTAGCGAGAGCTCGAAGTGGCGCTATAACAACTGCACATACAAACAAAAGCTTTGACCAACGCACATTATGATCCTCTTGTTTGAAACCTTTTGTCTCCAAGAAATATGTCGTGAGACAGTAAATGAAAAAGTATTTTCAACACTCATAGAAATAGGCCAATAGAAAAATGCTTTATGCATTATGGTAACTTCTGAGGGCATTATTCTGGGCGTTGTAAAAGCAATAATTGGCGCATGCAAATGGACACTGTATACAGTGTATAGGCTATTCATTCACGATGATCAGAGAGGCACATAGGCCTAATAATACACATATACAAAAGCTAAGTGGTACCAGTTACGCAAAACAATAATTGTCTTATATAAAGAAATTATAAATGCAACTGTGATTGCTTGAAACAAATTGAAACTGTTGGGCAGACAACCAGTATAACTCGATGATTCTATTACCTGCCTCCCGCTGCCATATTCTCTGTTCAGCTGGCTTTCCTTCAAGTAGACGTTCTCTGAGAATAGGCGCTTTCTTAGCCTATGCTAAGGATACAGCGAGACTGGCGACCAAGAATGAACAACACGCATGTGCATCTGAATTGCGAGACTTTTATTGTCTGATTCAAAGCACTTCGCACTGGATACAGCAGCTGGTGCTAAGCATCACGACATCAGCCGCAGCAGCTGTCAATAGAAGCACTGAGAATCAAATGGAAAATAAACTCGAAGTCGCTGAAATAAAAGGATCGAATGATTTTTTTCATGAGATTGCTTTCGTACAGATTATGATGTGGAGATTTTGTGTATATGCAAGATTGGTGAAGTACGGCACGATACTTTAGTTTCTGGTTGATCGCTTTCACACGTAATTCTCTTTATGCTTGATTCGTCAAAACCATAATAATCGCAGCGGCAGCTGTCGATAATGCTACACGTGACTGCGTAATAAAACACTGATTCATTAGCTATTATACTGGCATCATCAAGTAGATCCATGCATGAATGAACACAACGTCTTGCTGTTGGTATGACTGTTCTCACTTGGCGTAGGCCTATAGACCATTTCTTGCTCACGTAGGTTCAAGTAGGTTCAACCGAAGTACTACATAAAATTAATACATTCCTATGTTTCTTTATGAGTTTATTAGCTTGCGAGTTAGTTAGCTTACGCCAGCGAACAAGTTCAATGGGTAGGCCTCTTGCACTGACTAGTGTGTGTATATAAGTGATATTATGTACCAGGCATCCAAGTATTATGTGTGTATGAATGTGTGTAAATGTATGCATGTATGTGTGAATGTATGCATGATTGCATGCATGCATAATGCATATATGCAATTATGCATATATGCATTTATGCATGCATGTACATGTATGTATGTATATATGCATGTAGGTATGTGTAATTGTGTATGTATGGATGTATGTATGTATGTATGTATGTATGTATGTATGTATGTATGTATGTATGTATGTATGTATGTATGTATGTATGTATGCATGTGTGTAAGTAGGTAGGCAGGGTGTCCGGACAATAGGTTGGTAGGTATGGAGGTACATGGCATGTAACATAGTCTGAAATTCCTATAATTTTCGGGTCTTTGATCTATTTAGTCTTTTAGCCACCAGCTTAATTAGGCCTAATTCTCGGCAATATACTTTCGTTGGTTCATACAATAATCAGATCCACAAAAGTAACCACACAAAATCTGATTTTCAAGGCACACAAAACTTTTCAAACGGCACACTCTGCATCCTACTGCAGTCTGCATGTTGGAATCAGCATTGTCTAAAGGCAAATTTTCAACTCCAATTATTTTCTTTCTACAACGCTAATTCGTCATTTGGTGTAAATTGGTCTAAAACGTATGTAGGCTAACAAAAAATTATCACGACAAAACACTGTTTATGACTAACGTGTTTAAAGTTTAGGTTTCTAAAAATAACCTTACAGTCATGTCGAGTATAGTCCTGCGTAGGCATATAGGGCCTAGGCCGTATTTTATTGACGTTCGGGACTTTGGGGTATTTTTATTATTAGTTTTTAGCAAAATCACTTGACGATATTTTACTTAAGCCTAACTAACTGTATAGCGTGCAGATTCTATAATTTTGATGTTGTCATTGATTGCCTCTGAAACCGATTAGGCCTACCACAAATCTAGGCAAGCAAGCATTCAATAGCCTATGCTACGTTCTTTGTTTGCTCTAATTTAAACGTCAATGCACCACTGTGCACACTACCACACAGACCATCTTCAACTAAGTTGTTTTATATTCACAAAACGCTGTGAATAATTTATTATGCCCTGAGAAGATTACTTATTTTTAAATTCAAGTTGTTCCGCTGTCCGTAAAAATTGATTTTCATAGTCCTATACACGGGTGGGGTTGACAGTTAATAAATAAGTCCTGGGAATGCAGCGTGCTATGCTTTCTAACAAGCTGCAAAAAACCTATTTGTGCCTAAATCTGCAGCCTAATTTAAAGTCTACTAACGCAATGCAACAACAACAACAACAACAACAACAAGTCTACAGCTGACACAGCATTGACAATACGCCTGCCAAAGATTTTTTCTTTCAATGACATCGCTGTAGGCTATGCTTAAAATAATTTATATGGGTAAATATATTATTATATACACATGTCCTGCATATACGTACATTATATATTATGTATGCCTATGTGTGTATATATGGCAGCTATAACATAATAGGCTACGTATAGCGAAGCCGCCTATAGGCCTACTTAGGCTACTTTAGAAACGCTTCGCCTTAACACGCTCTTTTGAACTTGGATACCACACAATACTGCAGACTGTTAGCTAGAGGCAGCAGACCCAGCGAACGACGTCAGATAGGCTAAGTAACGAATGGCTGTCATCTGCTGTTCGCCACCTAACTCTCCGCACAAATCCGGTGCACAGCTACATGTCACGTGGTACACAGCATAGTTTTAGGCTTGCCTCGCGTTACAGTATAGGACACTGTAGGCCAACTCTCGCTGCTGTTTGACCCCGCCATGCAGGCCACCATGCATATGAGCTGGATAAAGTAGGCGTTAAGTAGAGACCTAAACTTCAATGAGCATATTAGTAGGCCTAATATTAGCTCACATGGATCGCTAAAGATACTCACCGGAACATTTTAATAGTTTTCTGCTTAATAATTATTAGACAAAATAATACTCGAGAGTTGCAAGATTAATTTATTGCAATAATGACTTCGGAGACATCGCCAAAGCAATCGGTGAGTATTCTTGCAGTTTTCGGGCAGCCATACTTTGTTCATAATTCTATGCATGATGGGCATTGATCGTGTTCGTATACCTATTATTATCAACTGTTTGACATCGGTGAGTTGAGAAACAAGGAAGGATAAATGGACGGTATAGGTCTACGTGTATGGGCAGATATAATCTGGACAGGGTAATCTTCATGACAATAATAATAATGTTGTTGTCAAAATTTGTCGTTAGGCTCACTTGTTTTCAAGACAACACACTCACGAGAGCGCGTAGGCCTGTAAGAGGCATACATTATACATATTTATAGGCCTATAGGGACCTATGATTATTGTGCAGCACAGATATTCCTTTAGCTCCCACTCAAAAATAATTAGATCTCTTTCAGAATTCAGAAAAAAACTGCGTAATGGAAGAATTTTAATTGAGCTATCTATGTCTGTTGTTTGTCATCCAAAAGACCGTACCATGTTTAGACGTGTAGACTAGCCTACATAGGCCTATACGATGTCTTGAAAATAGTTTAAGCCTACACACGATGTCTTGAAAATAAGAATTATCCTATATGAGTATATGAGACATAATTATAGGCCGACAGCAGCTGCTGGAGTCAGAGAGAGAGACAGAGACAGAGACAAACAGACAGACAGACAGACAAGCAGAAAGACAGACAGAGACAGAGAGAGACTGAGAGAGAGAGAGAGACAGACAGACAGAGACAGATACAGAGACAGACAGAGTGAGAGAGAGACAGAGACAGAGACAGAGAGAGTGAGAGTGAGAGTGAGAGAGAGAGAGAGAGAGAGAGAGAGAGAGAGAGAGAGAGAAGGAGAAAGAGAAAGAGAAAGAGAGACAGACAGACAGACAGACAGACAGACAGAGACATAGTTTTCAGAATATTAGATGCGATGAGATAAAGCGACAAGGTTGATAGTGTTGAAGGAAACAGACTATCAAGCACACTTACTTTACCATTGTCCTTAACATAATATGTCAATGTGAACAGAAATAAAGTGAATCTATTATCTATCGACTTCTAAGGCGCCACTGTAAAAAAAACTATCAAGACACCCACAGCGTAGCAAAGTTCGCGATAAGCTGCTTAAAAGCCCATAACCTGGAATCTGAATAATGTATGGAATGGTGGAAGTAATGAACTACAATCACTTTGTAGAGACACGGTCAAGAAGTTCTACATTTAAGATTAAGCTACAGGTTGAACGGCAGTTTGACCTAATTGGTTATCAGCACTCCTTATCATTCGTAGACTTTCTTATCTTGCGTAGTCTTTCTTATCATGCCTAGCCTATAATTTTTACCCACCAAAATGATAGGCTACATACATGTAGGCCTATTTTCGTCTGAAGACGGGACAACCTTTTCCTAAACTTCACTCGTATAGGCCTACAATGCAGACTCTTAAAATGTAGGCCTATGATCTCTGTCTGTCTGCCTGTCTGTCTGTCTGTCTGTCTGTCTGTCTGTCTGTCTGTCTGTCTGTCTGTCTGTCTGTCTGTCTGTCTGTCTGTCTGTCTGTCTGTCTGTATGTCTGTCTGTCTGTCTGTCTGTCTTTCTCTCTCTCTCTCTTATTTCCTTTGGTTCTTAAATTCAGAACATTTGGTTGACAAAATTTCTTCATTCCGTGCTCTTGTTTGCGACTTCCTCTGCATTGCTCCAAGTGATTCCCATTTCAGCCATGGATCCCCGTCAGATGTGCTCCTCCATGCAGGTCCTCTACGGCCGTCCTCTGCTCCTTCTTCCGCCCTCTGGTCTCCACGTCAACACCCTCTTCGCCGGTCTATTTGGAGGCATACGAAGTATAATATGTCCAGCCATACTCTTCTCCTTCTCTCCGCAGTTATTTCCAGATCCTTCTTAGCACCTTCTCGTTGCTGATGTGGTCCCTCCATGGTATGCCCAGAAAAATTGTTCCAAGGCATCTCCTATGGAAGATATGATCACTGTTGATCAGTCTTTGCGAAATCCTCTTGGTGCCTATAATAGCTTGCTGTTCAACTGTATGGGTCAACATGATAATTAATTATCAACATCATTCCCGGATATACAAAACTATACAATTAAGTAGCAACAGAGCAAAGAGGTGCATGGCGGGTGCTTTGAGACAGGTCTCCACTTTCTCTTTGTCAGCTGTTCTCAGTGCAGATCGACCGACCAGCCATGCACACTCGGACACATCTCGTGACCCTGCGTGAAACCCGGATGCATAGCAAACCATTTAGAAATGATAATTATCTTCCTGCTATCTGTTAATCTTGCAAGTTTATTTCTGATGTGTGTATTAATGCGCTAGAGTCGCTAGACCTTTGAGTGAAGTTTACCGAGAATCGATCTAAGTATAGCAGGCGCATAAATTAATTCTGTTGATCATACAGTAAATATAATCGGCCTCTGTCTCTGTCAAATGTCCATGTATTTTATATGTTTGATATAATATATTATATATATATATATATATAATTAGTGTCGTAAATGATGCAATATAATTATATTATAGTAACACTAACACTACTAGTGTCCGTGTTATTTTGTCTGAAGTGTCGGTTCTACAATAGCGCCATTATAGTAGCCTATAGCCTACTTTTTTACCTGTGGCTGGGTTGGGCCTCTGAATAGATTTCTTGAAGAGGCGCTATAAATTCTCGAAATGAATGAATGAATGAATGAATGAATAGCACATCAATACAGTACTGTTGTCATCCGCCTTCCTTTTCGACTTGAAAAACGATGTCATGTGGGCCTGGACTATAGTCTATTGGCCAAGCATAACGGTATGTATAGGCTACACGCCTACGATCGACCCCATGAAATACATGTAGGCCTACTTAGGCTAACCGTATAATTATATGCGTAAGACTTATAACTTTAGACCTTTTGTTCAACTGCTAGCAATTTTAGTCCTATGAATGTCGTATGAAGACTGGAGAGCATCGGTGAAGCTATGAATCATCGCGCTGTCAATTTGGATGCTACGTAAATGACTACATAGTACAGAGAATAAATTTCCATTTAATGACAGGCGACCCGGATTCGGTGCAGGAGGCGGCCACGTAACCTATATAGCAGAGAAGCCTGAACACGCACCCCGCTGCAGGCTTACTAGACAATTTCTGCGACCTAACAATATATATATAGGCCTACTTAGCAACCTAATGTTAAATATTAATGAGGCTTTGACTGCAAAGTTAGCTAGTAGGTTCACAGGCTAACGATTTAAAACGTTAAGTACCAGTACCAGTTAAGTTAAGTAGAGTACCAGGCCAGACTAGACATGCGAGTGTGTATGGATATCAGACAAAATACACTCAATCTGGGGCCTCTGCAAACAGTAGTCAACTGACAGGCACTCTACTTAAATGACAAAAATGGTCCGTGTTAATAATAAACGTGTTTGTAAAGTAGTTTGCTAAGTATTCACGTATACCAATTATTGAGCAAGCCAGATAAATTATTAGATGTCTGGTAACTGCATTGCCAATGGCCATAATTATAATCATCGGCTGTGTAGACCTATAGGTAACTTTTTTAATCGTTAGCCTGTGAACTTACTAGCTAACTTGGCAGTCAAAGCCTCATTAATATTTAACATTAGGTTGCTAAGTAGGCCTATATTGTTAGGTCGCACATTGTCTAGTAAGCCTGTTTACTTTATGACAACGTTGCATTGTTAACGTGGTAATTTGAAAAATCGCTTGATTTTTGGTCAAATCAATAAACCTAAGTGTCCATAATTTCTATTTCTTCTCCTGCTACTCACAGCTATCATTAGGCCTAGGGCAACAAAAATAGATAGGCCTACCGCACGTGCATTGCAGCTTATGATAATACATGTAAATAATTATTCTGAAAATCACGTGAATTTTGTTGAACTTTGTTGAGTCATTCGAAATCATAAAATCCCAGTACGGTAAACCTAGGCCTATACTCAGCCGAGATCACAATCACGAAATCAGAAGAGTGCATAAAATTGCACGACACTGCACCACATAGGCCTATATCCTATTATAATTATTTACTTGTTTATTAGTAGCACGTGTAGCGACTCTTTAAGACTAAGACTATCTGCTGAGAAGTAATAGGCCTTGACAGCGCTTATTTTAGCGTGCAGTTGTTCACTAAATGTGCAGTGCTAAATGCATTTATGCACTGTTATAGAAGCATTTCTGTGCAGTTAAAATTAGTTTTAGAAAGTTCATTGTCATCCAGTTAGTTGTAATTTACCATGGAAATGGATGGGAAAGCAACGAACGAGTTGTGCAATTCTAAAAATTCCCACAAAATGTTCTGGGCTTGACTAAGAGAAACAACGATCTTGCTTCCTCGTGTTAAATTTGTTTGTTTGTATGTGCACTTGTTATAGCTCCCCTTCAAGCAATTTCTACTCAGAGGCGCTCCCAAATGCAGAGCGGACACTGCATCGGAGTTTCGCGCCGAAGCGCTGAGCAATTGTGAGTGAAGGACTTGCCCAAGGTCCTTACGCGACGAGGTGGATTCGAACCTCAAACCTTCCGGCTCCAAGACAACGACGCCACCACTACACCACCGCGCCCCATATATATATATATTGTAATATATTTATTATCGATGTGATTCTGATTTGAATCTGAGCTTTGTAAAAGTCACGAGTAATCATTAATCAATTCCAGTAGACCTACTACATGAGCAGAAATCACAAAAGCATGAATTCAGAAGAGTGCGTGAAATTGCATGACACTGCACCACATATTATTTTATTTGTTTATGTATTTACTATTTATTTATTAATTTATTTATTATGTGTTTGGTTTAATCTGATCAGGTCCAGAAGAAGCTGGTCGTCGTCGGAGATGGTGAGTGTGGCAAGACGTGTTTGTTGGTTGTCTTCAGCACTAAGGAGTTTCCACGCATCTACGTGCCAACCGTTTTCGAGACGTACTTCGCCGAAGTGGAGGTCGACGGGAAAAACGTCGAACTAGCATTATGGGACACAGCCGGTCAAGAGGATTACGACAGACTTAGGTGACAATCGTATACTAACAATCATAATAAGACATAGCCTACTACGTGTAAGGGCATATCCCGTAGGCTATATAATTATAAGTTTCGAATTAGGCCTAATGTGTTTTGTTGGGATTCAAATTAATTCAGGTGCGATTGACAGCAAGCCTATGTTTTAATGGCCTACACTGGATGTAAAACACAAGGAAGATAAGAAACCTCGCTCGTTTCTCGCTCAAGAGATTGCATCTATCTTAGCCCCGCATATAGGCCTAATATTATTGTCGCCTACATCGCCTGTATTAATTGTTGCTAATATTGAACACATTATTTGAGTACGTTTATAGGCCTATGTGCTATTCTATAGGGCATACGCCAGTAGAGGCTAGCTTTCGTCCATACATTGGACACTGGCCCACGTTTGTACAATATATGTATGTAGCCTATCATTATTGAGAATGCATTATTTTATACATTTAATTGACACGTTCTAGAAGGCTCCAGAAAGTACTAAAACATATGGATGGAGCTGATGATAGTAGACCCATGTCTAAGAGGAGAGGCATTCTTGTGTTGTGTCTGATAAAGAGACTAAAAGCTTAAGTGGAAAACTGTCCAATGACTGCCCTGGACTTACAGGCCCTTTCCATGCAGCTAGGTAATCAGCACGTTGTGTGTGTGTGTGTGTGTGTGTGTGTGTGTGTGTGTGTGTGTGTGTGTGTGTGTGTGTGTGTGTGTGTGTGTGTGTATAGCCTGCCTCCCCGAAGGCAAAGGGAGAACCGGTCTCTAATAATTAATTATAGCCTACAAATTGTGGAGTGCTATGTTCGTTGGCCCAGCTGCAATGGCTGTGGACATACGTACATGTACGCTGTAAACAAAATATTCACCATAGGTCTGTGCTTAAGACTGGGACTGCAAATTGCAATGGATGACTGATCAAGAAGAAAGGACCTGACACACGTACAGTAGGCCTAACTCTGCTTGTAATATCTGTCCTCTGCATATGCTTTCAAGCACGAGAGAGACTTTGGCATAAATTATGGTCAGATGTAGAGCTGTTTGTTATAAGCCTATAGTCTCCATAGTTCAGAACAGTCTACTGCAGTTGGCATATAGGTCTAGATCAGGTCTTCGTCGGCACTTCTCTGTGAACGGCTAATTTGTAGTCTAAAATTATGACACGTGACTCTGGTAATTACCTCTGCATCTGCGCTTTTTGTCTGTTAACTGAACTCGAGCGCTCGTGTGAGTTTCCTTGTGGATGTGTTTTCCACATACACTGCATCAATTGTTGTTGTGTTCATTTGTTCACAGTGCATCATGCCTAATTGTGATTGTCTATCTGGCTATGCAATTATAATTATAAAGAGCAGTGAGCAATTTAGTCAGTCGGTTTTTGTTCCTTTATTGTTTATTGTCATCTGTATGTATGTATGCATGTGTGTATGTGCATACATCTGTATGTTATGTAGCCTAGTTCTGTCTGTTTCCATCTGTCCAAGTGTATACAGTTCTGCAAGCACTGGCATGTATTTACATGAGTACATGCGTAGGCCTATGTAGCTCTGTCTGTCTGTATGTCTGTCTTTTTCGTCTGTATGTCTATCTGTCTGTCTGTCTATATGTCTGTCTGTCAATATGTCTGTCTGTCTATTATGTCTGTCTGTCTGTCAATATGTATGTCTGTCTGTCTATTATGTCTGTCTGTCTATTATGTCTGTCTGTCTGTTTGCATGTTTGTTTACGTGTGTGTGTGTGTGTGCGTGTGTAAGTTTAGGCCTATTTCTAGCAGTGTTGGTAGATAACCGGGTGTGTCTGTTGCTTTGTCTTCAAGGCCTTTGTCTTACACCGATGCCGACGTCGTTCTCATCTGCTTCAGCATCAGCAACCCGATCAGTCTTCAAAACGTCAAGGAGAAATGGAGACCGGAAGTGAGCCATTTCTGTCCGAGGGTCCCCGTCATCCTCGTCGGTCTGAAGAAGGACCTTCGAGCGGCGGAGAAGGACGCCGTCCCCCTGGAGGACCAGCCTGAGCGGCGAGATCTTCCCACTCAGGTGTCGAGCACAGAAGGGCAGCAGATGGCGGAGTCGATCGAGGCAAAGAACTACGTCGAATGTTCGGCTAAGACTGGTGACGCCGTCGAAGAGGTTTTCGAGACGGCGGCCAGGGCGAGTCTGACGAGGAAGCGTCGAAGGACAATGACGAACGGAGGATGGAGGTGCAAACTCATATAGGCAGAATAATAATAATTAATCAGAATAATAAATAATAAATGAGAATATTAATAAATTATGTGGATCATAGAACAGATAAACTGAACGCGGTTTGTCTTTACAACTTACACACGTAACAGAGGACAATAATTTGCGTTGAGCTTGGAGCATCTAAAGAACGCAGTCTCTTCTTTTTGGGATTCGTTTTTTGAAAGAAGAATTTGCTTAAGGCCTTAATAATAATAATATTAAGCGATTGCATTTGTTGACTGAGCTGGTGCCACCTAGGATATTAGATGGCAGCAGGCCTAATAACTTGCTTTAAGAAAGGGCTCTCTGGCGAATATTTTGCAAACTAACCCACATTATGCATGGCACAATTTTGTATATAAAAATCCTAATGCCTATTTATATATTCTGCGTAGGTCTACATAATATTGTTATACATGTTACATGTCTGTATGTAGAAAGGGCAATAGAAGGTAGCATCATTGCCAGCATCACTATGTTAAAGATTCAGTTACCTGGTACAATAGCATAGGCCCTAATTGATACAAAAATTTCTTATTGCGAAACTGGACAACCTTAGCATATATCTGATTACAAGAAAGGCCCAACACATATTTTCAACTGGCCTAATTATTGCCAATTGATAAAAAGTAGGCCCTAAACAATTGAGTCGCCGCAATGGTTACGGTAGGCTATATTCTGGAGAGAAGTAGGCCTATTAAGTTGTTCATAGATGTAAAAAAACGATGGAAACGGAATAAAAAACAAAAAACTTTTTTACAACTATGATGTAGTTCAAGTTCCGATTAATATATGCTGCAGACTGATGCAGTTTTTATAGCAAGCTAATCAGACCTGCAGGTTACCTTTCTGTTCATGCAGTTGCACTGATCATCTGAACTCCCCCTCCGCTCTGTTGTCGTATATTTTGCGGGACATATACCTGGTATCTGATTGATTATAAGATTTATTTTGCGTATGATATAGGCTAGGTAGCCTACATCGTGTCGAGGCCCTTCCCCATACGCAAATCGCCTAAATCCAGTGACCCTCGCCCTAACTGCACACGTAGCCTAATATAATTATGACCTATGGCCTCTTTGTTTATCGCCTCTAGGAAAGTAGTTTAACGACCGTGTATGACCAAAGGGCCTTTATAGTCGGAGGCAGAGTACAACCTCTCACTCCACGTTTATATTGCGACCGAGTCACCCGCAGTAAAGATCCGAGAAATTAATCTCCGATAAATTTAAACCGACCGTCCGGGAATCGAACCCGGGTCGCCGGCGCGGCGAGCGGGCTACAACCCATTCGGCCACGCAGGATCTCTCGCCTGCATGCGGCCACTCGTATTCTAATCGGAAGCACCTTCAACAGGAATTGCAACTGACGAGTTCAATTTCTGCTGAAAGCGCTTCCAATATTAGAACGTCGCGATCTTTAGCAAAGTTAACTCAGCTTAGGAAACATCTTTAGTTGTTAGGCCCATAGGCGTACGAGGCGGGGGTGCAGGGGGGCAATTGCCCCCCCCCCAAATTCGGGCAAGTTTGGTGGTTTTTTTCGGGCAAAAGTCGCGGACGACTAAAAAAAAAAAGGTCGTCAAGTTTCGGGCAAATCTGGTTTTTCGGGCAAAAATTGTCGCGGATGACCAACTTTTTAGCCGGATAAATTTTTCGGGCAGAAGTTCAATCTTTGCCCCCCCCCCCACTTCTGAAACCTCCCGTACGCCTATGGTTAGGCCTATAAGCCTAGTCTAGTGATAACATCATAACAGCCCTGACTTGAATCGTTGACTGGCGTGTTTAGGCCTATTAATTAATGCTCAAAATCATCAACAACAAAACAACAATAATGCATGAACCTTTCAGAAGCGCTCCCAGGGGCTCCTAAGTCCTAAGAGAAAGGCAGGATTTGAGGGCTTGTGTCCAGACAAAGATGAGGAAAAACTATCAGAGAGAAAGTCGAAACTAAGTTTTTTAAATCTCTTATAGACTGGGGTAGACCTATCCTTTCTACCTCAAGGCTCAAGCAACAACAAAAATAATATTTATATTAACAATAATGAATTATTATTATTATCTGACACTCGGTAACATTTCCACCGCACTCTGAGCTTCCCTGAAATGCCACTACAGAAACAATACACATTAATCCAGCAGCAAATAAAACAATGAAGATAATTAGATAATGACGTCATCAGTTTATATCAGCGTTTGAATAAGCTTAGTCGATTCGTCTAAACTTCATGAATATCACGACAATTTAATTGTTTCGTAACCGTCAGCGTTCGATTTATACATCATTTTTTAAATCAACAGTTTGTGACTCCGAATATCGTATCGGTTGAAGATGACCAATTCAGCAAACAAAGTAATTATCCTATTATAGGCCTATACATGATCGTCTTTCCTTGGCGTTTTTTTACAATTTCGCCGATGACCATTTAGGCCACGTGACGGTTGGCAATGGCAACGTATTTTTAAGAGTTGACCGATAAAGCAGCTGAGAAAACGGTATAGGCCTATGAAGATGTAAATGTAGCCTACTTCATTATAGCGACGGTATTCGGAGTCGCTCCCAACTCAGCCAGAGCTAAAAAGTAGGATATTAGCGACTTACGAAAAGCTGGCGAATTTAGCCAGTTGGGCTGCATGGTAGGCTGCTTTAATCTTTAGGCTATAAGCGGACGCTTTTCCCCCTATTGACGATTTCTTGCAGTGTTCCTGTTGCACTGGCTCTGGACTGTGGGTCAGCATAAGTGGAATAGGCTAAGCCTATTTCCCTGCAGAGTTACTTTGATGCGATGGCGTTGCATTTCAGTCGATCGATCTATTACTTCTGTGCACTACAGTACTGTTCGCTTGCTGGTAGTCGAAGAAAGAATATTCTTCCACACTTACTTTTTTGAATTCCGAGTAATCTGATACAGTTAAAGACGGCGACTAACCGAAGTCTGCGCTGATTGGCTGTAAGCAACATTTAAAACCGTGAGCGGCCATTTTTAAATCTCTTGGGCGTTGGCCGTGTGAAAGGTGACCAGAAATGGTTGCCGACTAACCCTAACGGTTTTGTTTAATTCCTTCGTGTGCACCAGAGTCCTCTGTTTTCACAGCTTGCTTTCAGTGGACGACGAAGGAAAATGCCTGTGAGCAAAAAAGCAAGCCCACGGCCAAAAGCCGTACAGTACTACTTCGTGTTGGGTGTTGCATTTGCCTTTACGGGCAATGTGCGACTGACCCTACAGCTCCGTCGATCAGTGACCAACTGAGACGACATCGCAGTTCGTCTTCGAGTCGACTCGTTGGGAATTGGTCGACGGATTTGGACCCGCATGTATCATGGTACGCGAATATAGCAAATTCCGTGCACTGACTTATTAAGGGTTGCACGAGTTGTGTATTTCCTTACAGTTGGTGCATACATTCTTTAATTAAAATTCCAGGGATATTTTCCGAATCAGAGTAAGATTACTATTTTCATTTTGTGAAAGATAATTATTTATGGTCTGTGAGTGCATGTTTTTACTGTATGTATCAGTACATTGTATATTCTCGTAAGAATCTGCTAAAAGTTCTTACCAAGGCCTCCTTATTATTAATAGGCCTTCTAGTACAATGTCATGGCATCATAGTCTCTTTCTAGCATTTTGTTCTGCAGAAATTGTCAATCATCTATCAATTCCGGTCCACCGTCCATGATTTGCAATGTGCACACCAAAAAGACATGATCATCAATTTTTTTATTGTAGGCCTACCTAAAAATAAGTTTAGCAATATTCGATGCAAGTGCAAATACACGCGATTCCCTACAACCCTGATCTACACGTGCTCAAATAATATTTTGCGTCTCCCCGATTGTAGGGCGAGAGCTGAGATCAGTGTGAGGATTGGAGTTTGGTTGTGAAATAGTGACAAGAAGACTTAACTACCACCTCAAACCCCGACAATTCTCACCCTGGTTGAGGGAGATGTCCGGTCACTACCGTTACCATATCCAGTAAATGACTGGAATAAACGAGCATGACTGTGACAAGTAGCCTATGAGATTTCTACGGCGCACCGTTTAATTACAACATATGAATGTGACAGATAGACGAACATGATTAATTATCACACCTATCCTAGATAGTATAGGCAACCATGCCACTTGTATAGGAAAGCGAATCAGCGGAATAAAAAAATCTTATGCTGCTTGGTATGATTCGTTTCTTGTTCTCAACTTAAAATCATGTTAGACCTTTTTTTCATGACAACAGACAAAAGCACAAGTTAAAAGGAGCGCAGTAGGGCCTACAATTTTCCTGTCTACTGCACGGCGGTTGACAGGTGTTACTGCATCAGTAAAGAAGTAATATGTGTATACACAAAAACTATTTTGTCACAAAATAATGCGAATTACTAATTACACTGTAGGTTCGATTAATAATTTTTTTAAATTATTTAGCAATCTCTGTGGGTTCCTGGAGGTCGTGGGCCCGTGTGCTTTGCACACATTGTAGCTATGCCAATGTATAAAAAATACTTTGTTCAGGGAAGTGTTTCAAATCTTCAAACGTAAACACTGATCTAAAGTAGTATATCAGCAGTTCCCACATCATGCATAACAACTTCTGCATACTCCTTTTCATTTTTAATGGTCCTTCCTTAGAATCTTTCCTCTTTTCTTCTCTGCTTGCTTCCAATAGACCTCCTTGAATGAACTATTGCTGCCCGCTTGCCGACATATATTTACATAAAAACAACTTTGGTCATAACCTCACGTTAGTAAGAGCAGTTTGTCAAAAATACTTTTCAAAACAAATTCATTCTCCAATGTTTTTCTAAGGACGTGCTAGATTCAACTGTTGATGAATTTTCGTTCCTCTCCACGTACCAGCAACTCCTCTGTTGGCAACTTTGGTCCAGTCTTTGCCTACAATGAAAATCAGTATATCGGATAAGTTAAATTACTACTACTAGCTTTATAAATCCATACACTGAATCGGTATTGAAAATAGTACTGGCTTTAAAGGTTTGTTAAAAACACCTTAATGTTTAATTGTTGATTTAGTCCAGACTTTATGAAGTTCTTTCAATATGTTATTGTTGAAAAGTTTATACGTATCATTTTATTTACTTTGAGAGATTTTCAAATTATGCACGATACACATATCTAGATAATATGCACCTGAGTGAACATCATTGTCACTATTTTCTATGTATTTAAAACCATGTAATAGGTCTCTGTCACTGAGAGGTCATAAGGTCAATGGAAAGAACAGGGCACTGAGGGACATAAACTTAGTAGGCAATAATATTGATGAATCCTCAACAGATGCTATCGTAACACAATTAATTTAGTCTGCTAGCTGCTGTCTTTCATAATTTAATTTAAAATAATTTTAAAAGTTTGTGTATTAATCGTGAAAATTGAAGGTCTTACTGCCATCATTGAAGTTCTTTCGAAATTACTTCCACCGCATTTTCTGTAAAAAAACACAATTTGATATGAAACGTATCTGAGAGATACAAAGACTTACTGCCATGGGAGATTTGAACTCTCAAACTTCACCTATCACAGAAACGTCTCCAAAGTTAATCCTGAAAGACATCGGCTTTAATGCTCTCAAAACTGACTAATCACTTGAGATTGTCAGACTATGTAGATAATAAATAAATATTCAGCAACCCTTCTGATCAGGGAGTACAGAAAGTATGCAAAGGTTTGTTTGTAATATGCTCTGATAAGCTGTCAACATCAATACTTGAAGACGAAGAGGTGTAGGTTGAAGAATTAACTGGCAGAAACGCAAGTAAACGAATGCAATACAACAATGCGACAACCTTGCATTGCATACAAGTAATATGGCTTGGCAGCGATTTGCTAATAATTACACATGAGAATGCAGGCTGATACATATGCACTACCCATCATCTGAATAAAAAAATAATTTTAGAAAATAAAGTATGGACATTGATCCACGTTTGCAGCTTATTCACCTAAAGATCTCAACAACACTGAATACCGAACATTCTGGTTTAAAGGTAGACACATAAACTCACTTGCAGGACGACGTTGGCAATTTGTCAAGAGTAACACAACGCCTGCGGCAGTCCTTGCATTGATAAAACCTTTTCGTTGCCTGATGTGTTTTCAGCTTGTGAGATTCGTCGCGACATCGCTGTGCTGCACTAAACGCTGTATACTTGCACTGTCAGATAAGAACGTTCAACAAAAATTATATCAAAAGTTGCAACCATGAAAAACAAAGTCTTACAAATACTTAATCTGTAGCCGAAGCCTTTTGCTGCCTACAGAAATAGATTTTCTGATTTATTGCATTCTTATGAGTGCTTGGGTCTTTGTTGGATTGCTTTTGCAGCACATTTACTATTACAGATTTGCATTTGTAACTGGTAAGCACCTGCTACAAGTACAAAAAGGGAAAGTTAATGAAATGCACGCACACTCATCAGAAAGGGGAAACTCATCAGAAAGGGATAGAGAAATTAAATGATCATGAATGTGGTTAAGGCGCAAACATAACCACTGCAATCTCAAGACTTTAAACGTTCCAGATTGTGCTGGGAATCATTTACCAAACACTAAAAAGGATGAAGGTTGGGTTGGTAAAAGATGGTTGCCGGTATTCCATGGAAGGTAAACCAATGGAGTACTAACCCTGTTAAAGTTCCCTTCAGTTTACTGCATCTTCTACTGCACCAGCATCACATTAACAGACCATGAACCCAAACAAATTTAATATTGATATGTTTAAAAAAATTAATCACCACACGCGATTCAGAACTTGGTTAAGTTACTACCTGACGACACGAGACAGCCGTACATTTCACTTCCATTGTTCCCATCATCTTCTCTTCCATAATTTCCGTCTTTTCCAACGTGTCAAAATAAATATCCTGCTTTTCTTTCTCCAACTGCAACAAATATACATTAGAAAACTCCTGATTCAGCGGTACAAGTAGACATGCCATCCAGTAGCTGCTGATAATCAAATTCTGGTGCAGTAACTTTAAGGACAGATCTCTGCCCAGTTCATAAGTTGCTCATTACTCGTGCAATGTTAGCAGTTCATATTAAATTTTCCAAGCCAAATTACAATTATCTGTAAACCATATTGCCTAAAGTTTATAACTGCACTTAGTGCAGAGGTTCTCAACCTTTTTTCGCGCGCGACACACCTAAACTTGCAACCAAATTTCGCGACACACCATGCACGCAATCGTCATGTGAATATTGTTAAACAATTAAATTAGGCCTAAGCCAGCTTAGCCTATATGAGTTTTAGATTTAAGAAAGCATAACTTGTCCGTAGTCCAAACCACTAGCTCTGATAGCTCAAAGCAAAACAAGAAAACAGAATAGGCCTAAAGGTAGCTGAACACTAGGCTATACCGAAACTAAACGCCATAAAAACGTCGAATAAAAACGTCGAATAGGCCTAATTGTAACATAAACTGGAATGCGCAGGTCTACAGTAATTTTTTAGTTAAAAACGAGCCATTGGGACTTCTGGGTATCTGGACCACCTTGTATTATGGATATTATGGTAAATTGTCACGCTCTGAATATACGCAAACAACCTTTCCGGGTCATCAATTTTTGAATCGCAAATTTTTTTCTTCTTCATGATAGGTCTAATCTCCCCCATTTTTTCGAAGGTTACAGCACTGGGTAAAATTGTAATCGGTGCGCTCGCTGACGTCTTATAGGCCTACTGTAGTCTATGACTCTTTGTCATGTAGGCCTACATAGGAAGTGCATGTGGGCCTATAAGGCAAACATTGTTGCTGCTCCCGATTGAGTTCAAATGGAATAGATAAATGAAGTCCTTCGTATTGCCTATATTCTCACAGCCTAAGCCTGCCAAACTGCTAAAGTGAACAAGTCAGTGTAGCCTAATGCAAGAACGACGGTTGTATGCTGTAAGAATTCGCGACACACCAATTCTTCGCGACACACCAGCGACACACCTTCTTTACGCGACACACCTCCGGTCGCTTCGCGACACACTAGTGTGTCGCGACACACCGGTTGAGAACCTCTGACTTAGTGCACTACCATGCACTAGTACCGTATTACTACTGATTACTAGTATTATCATGATTATTGTTACAGTATATTGTCATTCATTTACTTAAAATGATAAATGCAAGACACAGCTAGGCATGAAAAAACTGGTACGCTTATGAGATGGGCAGATCACTAGAGGTTCAAGTAAAAAGCTACCAATCAAGTTCTCCAGCATTACATTTATTGTATGCTTCACGGGGAAAGAGATAAATCTATTCTTGGTAATATAAAGAATTTAAAAATAAACAGAAGACAATCTCTGAATCAAATTACCTCAGTGAGAAGTTCAGCATGAGCAGACTTGGCCTTCAGGAGTTTCTGAACTTCGGGAGAGTCCAAATCTAAGTTGCCAAGAAGCTTTGACCTTTTGGAACATGGCTGTCCTTCCGCCGAGCCAATACCGTTGGCATCTGATGCATAACATAACATCAACAATTTTATTACCGGTACATTCAAATGAGCATACTTTGGATTTATTCATCATACTATATGTGACGCCGACGCTCAAAACCCGTCGCATGAAGCGACCTAGATATTGCGCTAGATGCCGAAATAGGCGAGAGGGGTCAAGAATGCAGTTTATTCCTCAGCAAATGACTGTAAATTCGCCCTAATTTGCGAAGTAGTCAACCGATTTTGATGCCGTTTGCGTTATCTGATTCAGAATATATACCTCTAATGCCCAGAACAATTGCAGAATAATAACTTAGCAGGTTCAGTAGACTTGGATTACACAAATATTCAGTAACTTTTGTTTGGTTTTCTCGCTATAAACTAATGAAAGAATCAAACGAGCATAACTTCAGTTAGAAAAAAGATATTTTCATTCTGTTAAAAGCATTTTAGAGCTTGTTCATTGTAGCATATGATTAAATCAAAAGGTCAAAAACCGTCATGTGACGGGTTTTGAGCCCCTGTGTCACATATGTTAAAAGTTATTTTCCCATGAAATTAATTGAGCTGGCTGCTTTAATGCTCTAATTTGCCATCTTCCACCTGTAAACTAAGAACCACTTAGCCAGTACCCATGCAGAATACTACTTGATATATTTTTTTGCTACAGCTTAAAAACACTTACATGACTACAGTGTATCTGTATACCACATACCGGTAATAACCATCAGAAAATAGTGATAGTGATACGATAATCATCAAGCCTCAGATTCACATTTCGCGCCTCAGATTCCCATTTTGGTGTGACATTGCGCACGTAAGAAATTTATGTATTAATAATAATAATAAGGGACGATTTCTAAAGACATTTCTCATAGAGCAATATGGTTGCAAACAAGAGGGCATGATTCCAAGCATCTTACTTATTCCTTCATTCATTTATTTAAGAGATTTATATAGCACCCTTGAAAGACCCACTACTCAGAAGTGCTCATGACTCAACACCGGCTACAGAGAACAGTATTCTGATACAGCTAAGTACTGTATTTAAGTCCTTCATAAACATAATTTTCTCAAGGCACTCTTATTTGATGGAAGGCACAGCTGATGGTGATAATCCAATTAAGCAGCTTGACGTCAACTTGGCAGTGAACTGGTGTGCAATTCACTGGTAATGACATACAGCTTCCTGCTGAATGGACACTGTGTAAAATTCCTCGACAACAACATGATGTTCACACACTTTTCTTGCGTTTCAGATTCAGAGAGTACTTACATTGCAAGTCCATTGAGCACTAAGCGCAATAAACAGTGCCATGAAATTTCGTTTAGAAATAAACATGGCATATAGAAATCATTCAGCAAGTGTCCACTGTACAAAGCCATGAATAAAAATATTTGAATTAGTAACAACTTTAGGTGTAAAGGAACATAACACAGCTATCCAGACTGTTTTTGTTGACAATGGTTGTTACAACTTTCTTCTTCTTAACTATAAACTGACGTTTTTCTTCACGTGATACAGCAGTAAATGCATTACAAAATTAACCACAAGAATGACAAATTTAAAATAGACTAACGTCATGGTTGTAGGCAGCTACATCACACGCATAAAACATTTTGTAATGGTTCATAGTAAATGGAACAAAAAAGGATGTTTACTTTCGATCAGACGTCTTTTAATTCGTTCTTGAGTTTCGGGCAGCAACTTTTCTTTCCTCACCGCATTAGGATCTTCTCGAGTAATTCCTCCTTTGGCCGTTATAAGCGCAATTGCCGCCTGCTGCATGACCAAAAGCACTCACAGTATAAATAACAGTTTGATGGCAGTTTCTGGAAATGAAAGACATTAGGTTTAAAATAAATGGTATTATTTTGCAGCATGGCTATCGTGATCTGCAGAACTGACAGTGCACAGCACTTTGTCACCTTGTGCTGTAAGCTCCTTGAACTCTAGTGATACCAATTTCTGTGCGCACCCACTCATTTGCACAGCAGTACATATTAAAGTGGAATTCAGAGTACGTCTTGTTTCTTAGCAGATCAAACATCAGAAAAATTACATAATTTGAAATGGCATCAAAATGGTCTGGAATTCTACAAAACTGAAATATCTTTTTCTACATTCTGGTCCAAAAAGATAAAAATCTGAGACATTGAAGTTGGACCACTACTTGAGTCGAGTTGACATGAAATGACACAAATTAAGAGTATCAAATGCAATGAAATTCACACACCTTATCACGATCCGCTCGAGTAACAATGGGTTTTCGTGGCAACAGTTCATCGTCATCCAGATCAAGTAAAATACTGTCACCCTCCTTCAATCCTCGTCCCAGCTGAGGAGTCAGATTTGGAACGCAGCCAGCAGATGACGACGATAATGTTTCACTTGATTCTGGTTTCTTCTTTCGAGCCATCAGAGCTTTTGTCTCATTCTTATATTGTTTCAGTAAGTCAGCGGCAGAGATGGACTTGATCTCACCCTTCCCTTGTGAAGCTGTAAACAAGTGTATGAAGAAGATAATTAATGGCATTTTCCTTAAGTCGATTCTTTATCTAGCGAAAAAACTAACCATGCTTAATACTAAAAATTTCCTCTAATTGCTTGGAAAGCACATTTTTGTAGTTACTTAATAAACACAGATTCAGCAAATATTAATAGTCATTGTAATATTATATATATTTTAAAGCAATTTACCATAATGCTTAGTACTAAAAACTCAAGCAGTCACAACTGAAAATAATAATGGTAAAGTCAATGAAAGTAATTCCCATTCAGAATAATGATTGTGCAGAATAGCCGTAAAATTTACTGGACAACTGTGTCAAGTTCAGGGTCTGAAATTAAAGTAAAAACGAGCAAAATATCCAATCTTAAACATTTCAGTTGCATATTTTCACTGCTTTGTGCCAGAATGTGAACTGACTAGTTGTTTAAATCTCAAAATTGAGCAAATTAGTCAAAAATTGAAAATTTATCATGAACAATAAATAAATTGCTTTGAAATCAGATGCAAGAAGGTAAGTATGTTCTATATTAACCCTATAAATTATTGCCAAGATGGTAGTAAATGGTATGGGAAATCCTATATCTTCCAGCATTAAAGGGTTAAGTCACCGGCCAAACATTTAGGTGGACAAACATTTAGGGTAAATAAACACAAAAACACTTATAATTAATCAATAATTAACTACAGTAGATAAACAACAGTTCAGTATATAAAGTCGTTCACATACTTGTCTGTGACTTTTCTACATTTTGGAGATGCTTCACAAAATTCATTGATCCAACTGAAGGAACGGTTAACAGGTCATGGCTGCAAAATTCAGAAGAAACTTTCCAAAATAAGCGAAAGCATTTGTCACAAAGTTGGGTCATGTAAAGTATAAAGTTTATGACACAATTTGACAGCCTTGTACCCATTTGTAAACTAAGTGCTTACTGCTCACCCCTTTAAAATACAATTATAATTTTTCTACAATAATTAAAATATATGTGTTCCACTGTTCCTCTTATGAGAAACTAACTATGCATCACATAACCATGACAAAAGCTAATCTTCACTTCAGGTTAACAGTGTGCACTCATTTTAAGAATCAGTAGTTTACCAGTGACACAGTATAATGTAAAGTGATATTGCACTTGAGTATCAACCACCGGGATATGAGTTTTTGCCAATACCTATGTATCTAGATTTCAATCAACAGTTTGTCTCGTCAATTATCTGTTCACCTGTTATCCACAGCATTTGAGGAAGTGCAGTCTTTGCTCCCAATGGGTCTACACTGCATATTAATATATTGTATTGTATCTATAGATTTATATAGCGCCTCTGCCCTCTCGCAGTGCACACCAATCAGAGGTGCTGACACGCCAGTTCAGAAAAAACAGAATTTATACATAAGAATAATGAGTAAAATGATTGCAACAATTGCACAATAATTGTAATAGTGATGAAAAAAACATACAAAGCTTTGACGCTGTCTTCTGTCGACATCTGCTTTGAGGCATCCAGTAATTCTTTGTCTTCAGGCAAGATGTCGTGCAGCACGAGGGTGTTCACCTTCGCTTTACCTGTACTTGCGGCTGACGACAGGTGATGTCTCTGTAGACTTTTGATTGAAACTCCTTCCTTTTTGTTATGTACTGGTCTAAAAAATAACATAGTCAAAGTGGATATGTAACTTGTAAACTCTGTAGACTTTTGATCGAAACTCCTTCCTTTTTTATTATATATTGGTCTACAATATAACACAGCCCAAGCGGATACATTTTAACAATACCCCACCTCTGTCACAACTTATAATTAACATCCTTGCATGAATTCACCAATTCATGTGTGAATAGTAAAAAGTGCTATTGATAACAACTATAACATACAATCTACTTACAAACTGACCATAACTCAGCTCTATCGATCAGCATTGCAAATAAATTCGGTATTAACTCTCAATCATGACAATGCAATTCAACGAAGCAAACTCTTCATTCAGAAACTCACGCTGTAGAGAAATACTCGTTCCCTCCATAAATCACACCACCAGATTTCGCCAGCACTTGACGGAACGATTTTGGTTCAACTCCACTGTGACTAGAAAGCAATACAGCACACGATTCATAATTACTTGATTTGCATATATGTATATAATTCCAAGTTATATCATCAATGTTTCCCATGCAACAACATCCAATACAACACTCTGTTGGCTAACGTTGCAATAAATATTAAATAGTGTTGCAATGCAGCACTTCAAATGCGCCATCATTCACGCATTTCTTCAAAATGTAGCATTTTGCAACGGCAAAAATAAAAAAAAATATATAATTCGCTGTCAGTGAACAAGACGAGTTAATTACAGAACCTATTTAAGTTTTTGCGTTGAAAACGTCATCGAATACAATGAATCCCAGTGGCCACTATCTTTGCTTCTCATGGCTAAGTTGGCAACACAGAATTTTGTATAAGGTCAATAAAAGAAACCAATAATCGAGTTAAAATTGGATTTCTACAACTGATAATTGTTTTGCAAAACCGATATTAACAACTCAAAACACAGTTCCAAAATTCAATAGTAATAGGGTCATTCCATGTCAAATCAACCAAAATTCAGAAACTTCCCCACCACACCATCTCAGAATTTGATGATATTTTGCCAGTTTGTAAACCAGCATATCTTAGGAAGCTATGCAAAATATTAGCTCAAAATGTTGCACGGTCTTCGAGATATGACCATTTTTATAGTGGGGGGGGCCACAGCTCGCGAACGACTTAATTCTGAGGCGTTTTTGATCACTGATATCTCAGGAAGTATGATAGATACTTCTATAAAATTTTCACAACATTAGTAGTCTTATGAGTAGACTCTGAGCATTGTAAAATTTTACAGTTTCAACCATTACTTGTGAGCCCAGCTCAGTCTGAAAATGGCATTTTGTTAACTTCGACAGAATGAAAACTGATTTTTGAACAACCATTACTCTGTTAGTATTAAATATAAAGTCCCAGAACTTTTGGGGTTTGTAATAGGCCTTGCGATGAATGATCTGGCAAATTCTGAGGTATTTTAAATGCTAACTTGATGTGTTAGACCTACTTGAAAACTGAACAAAGTGAAAAGTAGGTCATCTTCCAATTGCAATATGGCCATGTGGGATAGGTAGCACAGTTATGTGCTATACACCATTAAAAAGGGCTTGAAAAGTACTTTCATAGGATACAAATTTCATTTTGCTTCCGTGATGCCGGCTGTTTTTAAATTCCAGTTGAAAAATGTGGTTTTTTTACATTCGGGAGAAAACGGCATGATCTGCAAGGTTTGGGCTGTCATATCTAGGTCAGGAAATGAACCAGAGGACTTGTATCTTTTTCATGTAATGAGTTTGTTGTACTCTTTTCAAATATACAAAAATATTGGTTGTATTATTAGTTGTTTTTAATGTATGAATGGGTAAATATTGAACAAATGCCAATTTTTATCTATTCGGACATGTATAATTGCATGTTTATCTCAGATATATGTTCATATATGGCCGTGTGGGATAAGTAGCACAGTTATGTGCTGCACACCATTGAAAAGGGCTTGAAGAGTACTTTCAAAATATGCTAATATCATTTTGCTTCCATGATGCCTTCCATTACAAAATTCCAGTTGAAAAACGAGTATTCTTACATTCGGGAATAAATCGCAATTAAACAACAAGATCTGCAAAGTTTGGACTGCTGTAGATAGGCCAGGAAATGAACCAGAAGACTCTTATATTTTTCATGTGATCAGTTTGTTGTACTCTTTTCAAATATGCAAGAATCTGTGTGGTATCTTTGGTGATGCTTAATTTATAAATTTGTAAATATTGCACAAACGCCACTTTACATGTATTTGGACAGACGTAATTGCATATATATCTGAGATATATGTTCTGATATGACCATGTGGGATATGTAGCACAGTTATGTGCTGCACCCCACTGAAAAGGGCTTGAAAAGTACTTTCAAAAGATACAAACATCATTTTGCTTCTGTGATGCCTTCCATTACAAAATTACAGTTGAAAAACGTGTTTTCATCCATTCTGAGATAATCATATTATGTCGAATTGATGTAAATTGGCGTTTGTGCAGTATTTACAAATTTTTTAATTAAAAATCACCAATGATACCACCAAGATTCTCACATATTTGAAAAGAGTACAACAAACTGATCACATGAAAAATATAAGAGTCTTCTGGTTCATTTCCTGGCCTATCTACAGCAGTCCAAACTTTGCAGATCATGTTGTTTAATTGTGATTTATTCCCGAATGTAAGAAAACTCGTTTTTCAACTGGAATTTTGTAATGGAAGGCATCATGGAAGCAAAATGATATTAGCATCTTTTGAAAGTACTCTTCAAGCCCTTTTCAATGGTGTGCAGCACATAACTGTGCTACTTATCCCACATGGCCATATATGAACATATATCTGAGATAAACATGCAATTATACATGTCCGAATAGATAAAAATTGGCATTTGTGCAATATTTACCCATTCATACATTAAAAACAACTAATAATTCAACCAATATTTTTGTATATTTGAAAAGAGTACAACAAACTCATTACATGAAAAAGATACAAGTCCTCTGGTTCATTTCCTGACCTAGATATGACAGCCCAAACCTTGCAGATCATGCCGTTTTCTCCCGAATGTAAAAGAACCAGGTTTTTCAACTGGAATTTAAAAACAGCCGGCATCACGGAAGCAAAATGAAATTTGTATCCTATGAAAGTACTTTTCAAGCCCTTTTTAATGGTGTACAGCACATAACTGTGCTACCTATCCCACATGGCCATATTGCAATTGGAAGATGACCTACTTTTCACTTTGTTCAGTTTTCAAGTAGGTCTAACACATCAAGTTAGCATTTAAAATACCTCAGAATTTGCCAGATCATTCATCGCAAGGCCTATTACAAACCCCAAAAGTTCTGGGACTTTATATTTAATACTAACAGAGTAATGGTTGTTCAAAAATCAGTTTTCATTCTGTCGAAGTTAACAAAATGCCATTTTCAGACTGAGCTGGGCTCACAAGTAATGGTTGAAACTGTAAAATTTTACAATGCTCAGAGTCTACTCATAAGACTACTAATGTTGTGAAAATTTTATAGAAGTATCTATCATACTTCCTGAGATATCAGTGATCAAAAACGCCTCAGAATTAAGTCGTTCGCGAGCTGTGGCTACCCCCCACTATAAAAATGGTCATATCTTGAAGACCGTGCAACATTTTGAGCTAATATTTTGCATAGCTTCCTAAGATATGTTGGTTTACAAACTGGCAAAATATCATCAAATTCTGAGATGGTGTGGTGGGGACCATTGGTTGATTTGACATGGAATGACCCAATAGCTTTCAGATTGTCATTGAAATAATCAGAAATTGACAACTGACCCTGATTGAAGCTCGGAACGTTTTGCTGACATTTTTTTGTAAGCCGCCTGAACATGGTACGTGCAGTAGTCACCTTGTTGTCTGCAAATGTAAAAACACAGCACAGCTACAGTGTATCCATGATACTGTGCCATTAAGGATGTGCAAAAATGTTAGTATGAACAGCATGCATGCAACTTAAATTTCTATGGATAATTGGATATGCAATGGCACAATTATGATGTCGCTTGGGTTTGCAAGTGAAGCTGCCTTAGTGTTCCTTTAATATAATGTGGCAACAATCATTAACATTATACTGACTTATTTTCATCAATATCCTCAAATTATTGACCAACAGTACTCCATTTCAACTAGGCACAAGAACATACAAACTGAGCCATATATTAAACACATTGTACAGATAATTACAAAATAAATCAACATAAGTTACAAAAGAAGAGATACAAAGCAGACTCTTACGTATTGACGACGTTGGTGCAACTTTTGCCGGCCTTCGTTCGACCGCGACACGTACCCATGTCTTTGCTTTGTCCCATGATTAAGACCTTCTGTTGATTATCAACTGTTATTGATATCTCAGATGCTTTTGATCCCTGAATTCAAATTTTAACAGTGGATGCTAGAATTCCATTGTAACATAATCAACAACTGTGGGGCACGGTGGTGTAGTGGGTATGTTCGTTGCCTTGCAGCCGCAGGGTTGAAGGTTTGAATCCACCTCAAGACGCCGCGTAGGGACCTTGGACAAGTTCTTCATTCACAATTGCTCAGCGTTTCGGCGTGAAACTAAAATGCTGTGTCCGCGCTGCAGTTATAGAGCGCCTCTGAGTGGCGAACTTGAAGGGGTGCTAAAAGAAGTGCGTATACAAACAAACTGAGTGATGATTAAGTGCTGGCATAATTGTAAGACCATTAGTCACATGAAGACTAGCTATATGTATAGCTATCATATAGACTGTTGATCTGTGAATAGAAAAAATTTCTACCTATGAATTTTGCCTCAGGTCTCTTGCAATTTACATCAGAAGTATTTGGTCTATACATCACTCATTATTTCTTTATCAAAGATGGCTTCCTCCTTGAAAGACGGTATTTAACAACAATTTAATTTAGAACAAAGAGCTCATTCATTTTGATCTACAAATGACTGATATCCAACTTGCAAAACAGCCAAAGAACTTAATTCAGGAGATGCACTCCTTAGAAAATATTCAGAAGTGACAGCTAGATTTTCTATGAATTAGCATGCAAAATCAACCAATTCAATTATTACAAAATAAAACAAGAGACATCTTGCCTTTTCATTATTCGGCATAATCGATGCATTAAGGACACCAACGACAGAACCAACAGACGTCTTCCACAGTTCCTTGTGTACATTACCAAACAGAAAGAAGGTCACCGTCCGCTCACAGTCAGCAAGGTCACTTAGCCTCCAGAAGCTGAAGTTGGTACCCTGGAAAAAATTAGTCAAATTTCACAAAAGTATTTCCAAATCATTATCACTCAATACAAAAAACCCATCAATAGGTAACCAGCATATTTACATGACTGTACCAAATAAGATCCCACGCACAAAGTGAAGACAGTATACGAGGACAAGAACATGAAAATCTTTCGTTCTGCAGAAAGTACTTTCTGTCATCAGTGTGTAGTGTTGTGGCATCTATCAATCTACTTACTAATTAATCTGCTGGTCCTACAGTCTATGTAATATATGAATTTACTCAACAATTGTTCAATACATTGACTACTCCATCAATCCAACATACCATATGAAAACGACAGCAATGTCAGGTCGGAAGTAGGGATGTTAAACGAAAACCGGAAATCCGGTTACCGGTTCTGAATCCGGTAACCGGTTTTCATAATTGACCAAACGATAATCGTATTAATTTTTCTTATCATTATTGCAGCGATAATTACCAGAAATGCCAAAAAAATTACGCATAGTGCTTAGATTACATCCGAACTTTCATCCCATATTTTGGTATTTGACCGGAAGATCTGACTTGCTCCGAGCGTAAAACTTTTAATACGTGCGTAAAATCGTACATAGCACATATTAAGTATTCAAACGCACCTATTCTCAATGTTCTAGATCGATCCGGTGATTTTATATACATTTTTGAAAATCTACATAATGCCATTGAAATTTCGTATTTAACTCTCGCTTCCGCTGTGTGTACACGCATTCCAATGACGTCACGCGGCCTTGCAATATTTTAGCAACTTTTATAGAGCAATTATATATTTGGTAAGTTACTTAATAGTCACAAAATTAATAATTGCTCTACAAAAGTTGCATATTTTCATCAGTCTGTTGGTTGAGTGCATCGATATCTATATTTAGAACTACAGATGAGCTTATAATATCGTCGTTGTATAATATACGTCAGCCCGAAATTCATCGGTCTG
This sequence comes from Lumbricus rubellus, assembly GCA_945859605.1. Classification (NCBI taxonomy): domain Eukaryota; kingdom Metazoa; phylum Annelida; class Clitellata; order Crassiclitellata; family Lumbricidae; genus Lumbricus; species Lumbricus rubellus. Next base: position 30,855,204 of record OX243813.1, on the reverse strand, counting down.
ATCTCCAATCGGCTGAGTTATCAACGACCTCATATATAATAATAATTATCAGAGTTGAAACCGGCCCTTGCTGTCCGATAATTGCTATTGGACGAATATTATATAACCTACGTTTTTTACTCTATGGAATTTTCGCTAATCTATTCCTAGATCTATGATTTGTTTATATATAGGCAGCATGGTCGGAAACCGTTAATTTTCGATTTGTTTTGTAGAGTTCCTTTTTGTTTTGTAAAGACTAAAGACGTGTTTATTATGAATATCTTTTATTTATGTTGTATTATGAAGATTTAATAGAAACATACAGTGTAATTATGTCCATTTTGAATCTTTAATTAGAACTAAAGAATTCGTTTTGAATACTTAATTCCGCGTGTACACACTTTGCGTTACATAATTGTCTACATAGATTACTTTGAATTATATCATATCTAACATTTCCGAGAGGCAATAAAAAAACCGATAACCGGTTTTAAACCGGTTTTTACAAACCGATAACCGGTTTTAAGAAAAAACCGATATTAACATCCCTAGTCGGAAGATCCACTAAACAATTTTTTAAGGCAAGCAATACTACTATGCCATACAAAGACTGTGTAATTAATTTACCACAGAGAAGTTTTACACACAAACACTCAATTACGCGAGATGAAATATTATTGTTCTAGTGTCGCAAAGTAAGAAACAACAAACCTTAGCAGACACTCTTGGTTCACTTTTGTGAACAATAATGCCAATGGTGACCCAATCTCCATCAATGTCGTTGCCTCGTATTTTGTTATGCAGAACAGAAACTTTTATCATTCGTCTGTTTTCCATCATTGTCTGCAACATGCTCGACGACACCTTGGGATTTCTACAATCGAATTCAGACTTCTAAGATAAGAATGTACGATCAATCAAAACTTTTCCAACAATCTATGAAGCATTAATTAGTTAATATTGATTCTATGAAACATTAATTAGATAATATCAGTTAAGTATATGCAATATGAAAAAAGACAAAATCAAAATTCTGATACTTTTCGCAAATCACAAGCTGTATGAAGAAAACATGATAGATCCCACTGCAGCTGCCCAAGGACTTTTTGCTGATTACAAGGAAAAAGCATAAAATTTGGTCTCCATTAACTGACTACTGCATTTGGACCAAGGTTAACTCACTGCAGTTGCTGAGCATTGTTTTGTCAATAAAAATATTAAGAGTCCTAAACAATATATCCAGACAAAGTCTCAATTACTTTTGAGTCACATCATCTCTCTAGGTGCTACAGAACGCGATATATAACAGTGTGTTGATGCATTCTGGTCAAAGTTCCAAGACCCATACCTTGGTTATCGAGGTGACCAAAATATCTAAAGTCTGATGGTTCTGACATATTCTCATTACCATAAAAGCACCAATTTATTTTTAAAATTGAAGATGGTCAGGTTGGCACTGAGTTGATTAAACAAGGAATAATACAAATTATCTGGACCAAAGTTAACTCACTGCAGTTGCTGCTGAGTATTGGTTTGTCAAAAAAATATCAAGAGTCCTAAACAATACATGTATATGGTGTGCTTGTTGCTGCTACATACGAACCAATAAAATTATTTGATTTGATTTGATATAAATTTCAGACAGTCTCAATTACTTTTGAGTCATATAATTTCTCTAGGTACTATAGAACTACTCATATTCTTATATGTGCAACTTTAGAAAGATAATCAAAGAACAAGTTGATAAAAATTCATGAACTTACATTATTCTTATTCCCGAATAACAATCTTTGAGAATTTTTTCATCTGGATCTGATTTTTTTGCTGCATTACTGGACGACGATGATGAGGCACGTTTCGATGGAAACAAGTTATCTTGAATGCCAAGAAGTGACGTCACATAGGATGTTGAAGCTTTCTCTTTCCCTGTTTAAAAAGGATACAAAATAAAAATGAGATTCAACATGTATTCTCAGTCTACGAGAAATATCCATAATCCAGGCTTCCTACAGCAACTTTGCGGTCCATGGCTGTGACCATGTTATAAACCAAATTTACATAATACCAACATGCATCTTACAGCAAGAACCAGTAAATTAAAAATGCAAATTACTTTAATGGTTAAACTTGTCTCCAGTAAGAATAACAATAGAAACACTTGGGAAAAGAAAAACCACAAACTTGTGCTATCATTTACTTAACTGTGTAGATGCTTGTACTGACAAGCACTGACGTCCAACAAACTAGATTTGAAATTGCCATCTTTACCAGAATAACACATCTCTGTGTTTAAACCTTTGCTCTCAAAAAGGACTTCTGCAAGTCTCCTAACTAACGTCATCGTTACACTTGCAAAAATTACTTGAGACAACTACATGTAAAAAAACTCACAAGATTTTGTGCTGCTGTTTGAAGTGTTGGCCGAAGTTGGTTGGCCCTTGACTAATAAGCTTTGGTTGCCATCTGCAGCTGGATGTGCCACCCTCTGACGAGCGCCAGACTTTAGCAGCTGCTTCAGATCCTGTCCAGCTTTACTCAGCTCAGATCTTTCAGCACCTAAGCACATGAACAAAACAAACAAATCATACAACTTCAAAGAAGGCAATATTTTAAAAATTTATTACATGGACATGGTGAGACAAATCTGAATTCAACAGAACAAAATCAGTTCTAAGCTTTAATTCATACATTTAGAGCATTTATATAGTGCCCCTTCAAGAAACTACTCAGAGGTGCTCCTAGCCCAATTTCACCCAGAAGCAATCAAATGAATGGCATTAGCTTGATTTTTTGAAAATCAGAATACTTCAGAAGCCTTTAAGAATTGAACTTATTGCAAGTTAATGATGCTTGTTAGGCAATTGCCTTTGTACATCTGATTGTGGCAGGTGCACGACACAGATTCACGTCTAAAGACATCAAGGGTCAAAGAACTTACATCGTGAATAAATAAATTCAATTTAATAGTTTGGAAAACTTTAATATAAATATTAGCACAATGTCCAATTCCGTCAGCTTTACGATGTGCAGCGTATGTACGCTTAACTCTTTTAACTAAAGATTAGTTAGCCATACCATCCAAGTCTTCCCAGTCACTGTCGTTGTCTCCTGCTCCATCCTTATGCCTGCCAGTCTTAAGCTTTTTGCTCTCTTTGCCTTTCTTTGCCGAAGGAGTTTCACCGCAGAAAATATCATGATCAATTTCTTTGACTAAAAATTGAGAAACAAAATTTTAATCATTTTCTAATATATACTTTAACTGAGTGTAAATGTTACAGAGTAATCTCAATCTATCATACTCCAATTCCATTACTGATCAAAAAATTAAGCAAGCGTATTTTTAGTTAGTTTTGTCAATTCTGCAATCTGAAGAGATAACAAACTTCGTAGAGCATGCAAACAAATTTTAATACAAATACCTTTCTTAGCAGTAGCATCTTGCTTTGGAGTCTTTGGTACAGATCCCTGTGGAAGTTTCCCTGTTGCAATGTTTTGTCCTTGCCTAGTGTTGAGTGACGACAATGTTTTATCTGATAACGGTTTCTGTAAAGAACTTGACTGACTTAAAGAGCGTGTCGGATGAGGTGATGAAGGACTAAGTGCCACAGATGATGATGATGATGACGAAGTCGCCTGCGGTGTCTCGTCAACTTTCTCCTGCTTCGACAACTTCGCTTCTAGCAAGCGTATTTTTTCTTGCATTCTTCTCAGCTCTTCCAGTACTACAAAAAAGTACCAAACATGCAAATTAACATTAAATCAAAATTTACCATAGTTATCAATCTTCCTGAATTGTTATTTTTAACAAAACAGCAAGCAAGCAATAATGTCTAAATTAATGCCAAAAAGACTCTTAAAACTCAGTGACATTTTTCAATTGTTCCACATTTTCCAAATTCTTTGAAAGGATCATGTATAACAGATTGATGGATTATTTCCTTAAAATGAATGTACTATCACCTAATCAATACGGCTTCCAAAAACAACATTCCACATATATGGCACTCCTGGAAATACAATGTAAAATCTTAGAATCTATGGATAACCGAGAACTTTCTCTAGGAATATTTTTTGATCTATCCAAGGCCTTTGATACTGTAAACCACAAAATTTTATTTAAAAAACTTGAACACTATGGTATCAGAGGTGTAAGTAAGGCATGGATTTCTGATTTTCTTCACAACAGATCACAACATGTTTATTTTAAAGGTCATTTATCTGTTGGTAAACCCATCAGTTGTGGCGTACCTCAGGGTTCAATTCTGGGGCCATTATTATTTCTAATATATGTAAATGACCTGACGACTACTTCCAAAGTGTTTCACTATATATTGTTTGCTGATGACACGAATGCCTTTATATCTGATAAGTCAATAGAATCATTGTTTGAAAGAGCTAATCATGAGCTCATCACCATTTCTTCCTGGTTTAGAGCTAACAAATTATCGCTTAATATTGATAAAACAAACTTTATTCTTTTTGGATCCCGCCGTAAACTAACGCCAGTGTGTGATTACAGATTGACAATGGATGGTCAAATGATTATGCCGACTGAATCATGTAAATTTTTAGGTGTGTATCTGGACCAGCACCTCACCTGGAAAGAACACATTAAGCAGATATCTAAAAAAATAGCAAAAAATATTAGCGTGCTATCAAGAATCCGTCACTGTCTCTCTCAAGCTACATTACAAGGCTTATACTATTCCTTAATTTTTCCATACTTGTCATATTGTAACATTTGCTGGGCCTCAACTTATAGTTTTTATTTAAAAAAATTGGAGAGTTTGCAAAAACGTGCCATTCGAACTATTTTCTTATTATGCTGGTCTGTCAGTACCAAACCAATTTTTCGAACCTATAACATACTACGATTATCAGATATATATAAGTTTCAAATCAGTTTGTTCATGTTTCGCTATCATCACAAATTGTTGCCTAGGACATTTGATGGTTATTTTTGTCAGGGAATTGCTGTACATAACCATTTCACTAGAACTCTGTTACACTACCGCACCGATGTTGCACATACTAGGATGAAATTATTTTCGATTAAATGTTCTGGCCCTATGATATGGAATAACCTCCCAAAATATATTACACTTATACCCACCATTAACATGTTTAAGAAAAAATTAAAAGACTGTTTAATCTCTGTTTACTAGATTTAAACAATTGGTCATAATTTGTTTTTTTCTTGTGTTTTGTTTGAAATCTGTGTGTCATTTCATTTCAGTTTGCTTTCGTTTCATGTGTAAGATGTTGTGCTTTGCACTGTTTTTTTTTTACAATAGCCAAATGTTATTGAGAAAGGAAGGGTCTATCCAGCCTCAGCGGGTCCATACGACCTTTTTGGATTGACCTTTTGACTTATGCACCGATCACTCGAAAGTCATTGAATTTGTACTGATTACTGCTCTTTTGTACGTGTTTGATGCTTTGTCAATAAACGGCTTACTTACTTACTTACTTACTTAATGTTTACTAACAGACACATACAAACCAGACGACAACAAAGAGACCGTTTCAACTTACTTGCTGAATCTGCTCCAGTACCACTTGAAGACATGACAGTTTCACTGGGAATGCTCGGGTAACTCTGTGGCTCGGCTTGTACAGTTCCACTGTCATCTGATCCTGCATGCTGCTCTTGCTCCATAAGTGCAGCCAACCGATCCAGCTCACCATCGCTCAGATCCTCTGCTTAAAAGAATACACCAAATGGTATTCAGCCTATTCAGTCATAAAATACAAATGCTCACACCTGAACTTTGCTAAATATAAGATTCTGCAACAAATATCAGATTCATGTTGAATATATTTAGCGATAGAAATCCAGTGACTGGGTTACCAAGACTCCATCAGTTGTGTTGTAAATACGTATAACTCAGTCAGTGGTGGTGACATCTCCAGTAATTACAACATTATTTGCTTACAGATGAAATTGCCATAGCAAGTCAAACAGAACTGCACAACAAAAATTGCACCCTTCCTGGGCCAAAATTAGCCATAGCCTATTTACAGTTCTGTTTATATCCATGGACCTGATTGGTAAGCAGTGCAGTTTCAGTGGAATGGCAAATGCAAGTAGGCAATTGACAGGCCTGGGTTGCAAGACAAGAGATGAGTCAGCTCAAGCACTTCCATTACCAAAACCATTATAAAACTTAAATCTTTGAATTTAAGTCAATTGTATTCACCATACCCGAATCATCGCCTTGAGCAGAATCTAACATGGCAGATAAACTGTCAAAGTCACACTGATCACCTGAAATAAATGACACGACCAACAGATATTTCTTACTATTACAACTCAACATAATTATATTTCTACTAGAGTTGTTATTCTGGAAGCAAAAAATTAAATTTTAAATTAAAGAAATTGAATTAAATGGATAAGACAGAGGATTGAAAAAACAAGAAACAACAATGTTTAATTTTTCTTATCCATATTAGCTAATCCACTCCTGGTCAAACCTTGGGTCCGCAATCAAAGTGTTACCTATGGCCTTTGAAGTCATGGTTTGGAAAGTACTGGGTTGCAGTTACATGTAATTGATCAGCGAAACACATAGGATACAAAATTTCTTTAGTTTAAATGAATCAGGAGAAATAAGTGCACACTATCATAGTGGTAGCATTTAAGGCACAATGGCCTCTTTGGCAAGGTGACTGTTTAATTAACTGTTGCGCATAAAAATAATTCAAATCAGCCTATTGATTGATTTTATTTAAAAATCAATCATGATGGAGTGATGCGGAGTCGAAGGACGACCTGCTCAAACTAATTTCAAGCATTCATTTGTAGTTATCATGTGCTTTTAATGTGCTTTTCAACAGAGAAGTTTGTGCTACTGAGAAATGTCAAAAACATAGATCAAAATCAAGAGTTGGATTGTAAGAATTATGACATGGTATGCATAATATTTAGGGATCATTACCTTCCATCTGGTAGTATAGAAGTCTTGCTCTTCAAAACCTGCAAAATAACGTCAATCGACCGAATCAGTGAGATCAATCAATAGGTGGAACACATTCATAATTTTAAAAACTGGTTTAAATTAATTAGCTGCACTTTCAGCTGAAGTTTGCTTCTAAAACAATGAAACAAGGCTACAGAAGATATCCAACAGGTTATGTAGCTGAAGAAGAATGTTGTTTGCAGTGGTTGATATATAGTGAAACTGTTGACGACTGAAATCAACTTGAGAGCACAATGTTACATTCTTGGTTCATTAGAACCAGAAGTCAGCTGCTAGGAATGAAGAAAGAAACTAATTCATGAATGCAACAGTTACATAACACGTCCTTAATGATTGATTTATCCAAAAGAGGCTTCTTCCCTGCAGCAGAAATTTCAGGCTAAAGATTAACCAAGGAATGGCCAACATGAGAGACACGTCCAAAATATTCCTTCAACTACAACTGATATAATTCAGTTTATGCCACAAATTGAATCGGATCAGTCGCAGTGCTGGTTGTCCAAACTGGATCCAGAGATATTCAATTAATGGATTTCATAGGTCCATTATGCCGTACATCAAATTTTACTGAATAGTTTTCGAAGTTCAGTCGTTTCTATTATAAAATTGTATTTAGGCAATCGAGCTATTGTGTATTTTCAGTATCGCACTGGCTACGGAACCGTCCGGACGGTGCCGTAATTTTCTTTCTACGTAACCGTCCAACACTTATGAAGCTACCATTCGCACTAACACCCGTCGGCGAATTAGGATTCCCTAGTCCCTACCCCTTTAGCGGAAAACAATGTGGAAGAGTCGAAGACCGTAGGGGAGGAGGTTGTCGAGTACAATTTATGCCCATCCCTTTGTAAACAGTAGCCTACTGTCAACAGCACGTGCGACACGCAGGGTCTCACGATTTTAGACGAATTGCAATGTAAAACGTTTAAAATGTCTTACAAATGACCGTACGTATGGAGGAACATTTTGCACAGGTAATTATGTCTCACTTTAGCGCTCGTGAGGGTCGGTTAGGGTTAGTGTTAGGGTTAGTGTCGTCATTAGATTCTTAAGATTTTTGCGTCGTTAGGGTCGGTTAGGGTTAGTGTTAGGGTTAGTGTCGTCATTAGATTCTTATGATTTTTGCGTCGTGAGGGTCGGTTAGGGTTAGTGTTAGTGTCGTCATTAGATTCTTAAGATTTTTGCGTTGGTTGTTTAGCAGTTGGCCAAGCTAGCCTTTAGATAGCTTGACCATCAACTGCTAACATCAACTACCTTCTCCCCCCCTACGGTCTTCGCCTCTTCCACACGGTTCCGTAGAAAAAAAAATACGGCACCGTCCGGACGGTTCCGTAGCCAGTGCCTTTCAGTATTTTGGGGGATTCAGGTAAGAGCTGCCAACCGTCCCGAATTCGACGGGACAATCCCGGAATCGGCCTTGCGCGTTCTGTGTCCCAGATTGATCCCAAATCATCCCATTGTCTTTTGACGATTTACGTACAAAATTATTAACGACATTTTCAGTAGATTGTAGATCCTCTCATTAAATTTGATCATTCTAATGGGTTGACACAACATTTTCTTACATCATGCAGTAATATTCACGGAGTTGTGGACTGTATTTTTGGCAACCGCATATATATCGACCGACTGCGGACGACCCAGAATGGCAAAATCAAAAGTTGGCAATCCTAATTCGCGTTGACCCCCCCCCCCCCCCCCCCCCCAACAAAATGAACAGACTTAAGATCTAAAAGAATGAAAATAATTCGCTGTCAAAAATCAACAACCAAAACATTGCTCGCTACAGCATTAAATTTAAAGTTAGTCGAGTAAACAGAAATAAGTACCTGCTGCAAAATGGCGTTAATACAATGATTTCAATGGGTAATGATCTAAATTTAAGAAAAATGCAAAATGCAGGTTTGTTATCATTAGGTATAATTAATTATTTAAAGTTGATAAGAAAAGTCAAAAGTAAACTGCCGCCAAAAGATTAAAAAGCATGGAGCACTCCATGGGGCACTCGCATGTAAGTAAGTAAGGATGTAGGCCTACTTTAATTGAGACAACTGGAGGAATGAAGGAAGGTAAGGTATGCGCGTACGTACATGGTTTTGGTAGAATGTAAATGTGAATTTTTGAAATTTCTTAGCGCAACACAAAGCCACGTAAGGATGATCATCTAGTCATCGGCGACTCGGTGCTAATAGGCCTACTCGGCACAAATTAGTAAAATATATTTAAATATAAAATACGTCCAGTATCAAGAATAACATGCCACAATCCATAGGTCATGGCAGGTCGTTTGACTTGCCTATTTTACTCCAGACGCGCATTTTGACTTGTCACTTGTCATAATTTTTTACATTAATTTTTTAATACTATCTTCGTCATGCTGAATAACTCTCATGACCCTGACGCGAGCTGCTGAAATTGTATAGCTGGCGCCGCCACTGCTAGTCATCAGAGGTCAACTGCTAATTTGTACGGGTCTGTGCAATTTTCTCAAATATAATGGCTATGATGTCGTGCATGGGATCAGAGCATCTCTAATCTTCCCCATGAAAAGTAAAAGTCATCTAGTATGAAAATCAACTTACCGAGTTGATGTTTTTTTTATTTTATCAAAGTGCATTATATTGTAATCTCATGTACTAAGCATTCAAAAGAAGGAAGCTTGCGAAAGATACTAGGGCCAGGGGATGCATGGGAGGTTGGAGGAAATGATGTAGGGAATGGAGAACAGAAGGGAAAGGTAAGGAGCATCCAGCCTATTTGTTTAGATTTGAGAATATTTAGGCCTACATTACAAGGCCCATATAGCATTACTATGAGGAATGACAATAGCCAGAGCATTTCCAGCAGTGTTATTTTAGTTCAGAAAATCATTTCTATTTTAGTTTTTATTTAGTTCTGTACTAAATCATTTTAGTTTTTATTTAGTTTTAGTTTCATTTCTCAAAATCATTTTAGTTCTTATTTAGTTTTTATTCATCAATTCATTTTCGTTTTAGTTTCGTTTTTATTCACAAAATCTTTATTTAAAGTTCTAGTTTTCGAGCGGTAAATAAACACAAAATCAAGCTGTGCTCAGTCACACTGTCATTATTGTTCATCTCTCCGAAAGAAGTTGCTACTTATGAATGTTTACAGAATGTCCTTGTTCAATTTCAGAAAGGCCCTCATTTCCAATGATTTGGACATTCTGTTACGTCTTCCTAATGTTAGAAGTCCACATAGCGAAAAAATTCGCTCCACATAGGCTTGTGAGGCAGGTGCCTCAAGGATCGAGGTCCTCAGCAACAGAAGCCAACGTTGGATAAATTGTGCTTTGCTCAGACCAAAATCTGAAAGCATTTTCTTCTTGACATTTCTTTACTTCTGAAAGATATCTTTCCAATTCTGTGTGGACATTCTCGTCATTGCGAACAACAGCATCATGCTCAGTCATATTTTGGTTTAGCTTTGCAGCCAGAAATTTGAATTTCTTTAAAGTTGGACATGCCGATGATTCTTGGTGAGCCGGCCCTGCCACTGATGCAGTTGAATGAGTTGATGCAGAAGCTGAACGAACCTTGGTTGCTTGCACAATGACAAAGTATTTCCTAGCCTGAAGTAGGCCTGTCGTTTCTGGGGCGTCGCCGCCGAAAATAATCTACCATTTATTGATGCGCTTTTTTATATTTTCGTTCAAGATTTCATTATCGTTTTCGTTTTTATTTCGTTCAACTGCAAATCTTTTCCGTTTTTATTTAGTTTTAGTTCGCAAATTCTTTCTAGTTTTCGTTTTCGTTCTCGTGAACGATTAGCTATTCTTTTTCGTTCTCGTTTCGTTCTCGTTCACGAAAATATCACTGATTTCCAGTATAATGGTTACATAGATGGTACAAGATGCTGTACCTAAATATCCATCAGATGGTATAAGGAGATGGCTGTTCAATTGTAATTATTGACCAAAAGGGAACCAGAGAGCCTGTTATGGGAGAATTAAAAAAAATTATAGGTGGGCTTCAATAATAAAATTTAAGTATTAAAAAAATGTTGTCTTGTCTTACCATACCTACTTTTTAAAATCTCAAACAGCAGAGCCACACTGGTCAATAACAGTTTTTATTGATGAGCATTTAAAATTCAGTGTTAAGAATAAAGTGAATTATATAATATACAGTGAAGACCCATTAACACGAAGCCATTGTGGGACAATCCATCAGATACAGAAAGTGCACCAGACCATGTGCAAAATGCACTAATGCGGAAGGAATTGATTTTCCAAATTTGTATTTCAGCCCGTCCATTCGTCAGTTTGACCATCCTAGCGACTGTCAGTCCATTCTATCTAACTGACCGGTTGGCCTGTCTATCCAACCATTACTACATCTATCCAAATGTCATTCCGACTCGATCTGTTCATCCGAAAGTCCGTCCAACCGTCAGCCCATCTATTCAACTGTTGGTCCATCTTAGCTAACAGTCATCCTTCTGTCCATCTATCAAAATGTCAGTCTGTTCAAATGTCCATCAGATCATCTGGTACTTGATACAGTATGCTTAAAGTGTGGGACATAATACCATAATTATGTGTTAAGTAAAACAGGGAAACATTAACGATTCCCTACTGTATGTTTACACTTCATTAATACTACACCGTGGTTCAAAAAAAACTAAGCCAAATTGTTTTGCATTTATCTCTAATACCTGATGACATATCAAGCTAATATTTTCCAAATATTTAGAGAAGTGGACCAAGAATATAATTCCAAAATATCATGAGATAAAAGTGAACGGATAAAAAGATATGAATATTTAAACTTCATATACCGAAATTTCAGTTTACAAGCAATTTTCTGTCAGATTCAATAAAAAATTCTGATATCTCTAATGCCTGATGATTAATCATTCTAAAATTTTCCAGATATGTAGAGAATTGAACTAACAATATGATTCCAACAGTATGGTTTTATTATTTAATTAATTAAGATGCTCAAAATGTTCCCCTCCTGCTTGCACGCAAGACTGGAAGCGCTGGCGCCATGCATTACGCAACAGCATCGTCAATTATCCTCTGGTCCAGGCCTTCCCACACTTCCAACAAGCGTTGGTTGCTTCAGATCGTTTATATCATGGATTGTTATCTGGTAGACTCGGTCTTGCATCACGCTCCACACTTTATAGTCGACAGGATTCAAATCTGGGCTGTTCGGAGGCCATAATGTGGGAGAAATGAAGTCTGGCGTCTCTCTTGTCAGCATTTCGATGGTTTCCTTGGCTCTGTGGGCTGGCGCTGTTCTGTTGAAAAAGAAAACAGATTTCTGATAACAGGTGGAAGATGTTGTGACAGCAGAATATTGCGATAATATACTCCGTTAATTTTACTCCAGAATCCCTGAAGACCAAAATTGGGAACTATCAAGCATCGAAACCGCAACGAACACCATTACAGACTTGCTGAAAACAGAAATTTCTGGAGATGAAGTTTAAATATTCATATCTTTCTATCCGTTCAAACTTATGACATGATATTTTGGAATCCTATTCTTGGTTCAATCCTCTAAATATCTGGAAAATTTTAGTATGATTATTTATCAGGCATTGGAGATATAAGAAAAACAGTTTAGCTTACTTTTTTTACAAAATCTGGCAGAAAATTGCTTGTAAACTGCAATTTTGGCATATGAAGTTGAAAGATTCATATCTTTTTATCCGTTCAATTTTATCTCTTGAAATTTTGGAATCATATTCTTGGTCCACTTCTCTAAATATTTGGAAAATTTTAGCGTGATATGTTATCAGGCATCAAAGATATATGAAAAACAATTTGGCTTAGTTTTTTTTGAACCACGGTGTATAAGTCATTTAAAACAGAGCTTTGGTATGCCAAGTTACAACTTCACTGACAGTCTACTACAAGCATAAAAAGCATTTGTTATTCAACAACTATAATATATGTAAAGTCTAAAACGATAAAAAGTCACAAAGAACTCTACAAACAGCAAGCCAATAATCAAAACTGCATACAGTTAGTAAACTATTCTTCGTTACAGATTTTCAATCACTGAACAAAACAGCGTGAAGACAATGCACTTGTTAGCACTCAATTGTTACTAGTGGAATGACAGTATTATGCACAAACTAACAGCAGCGGTGCAGCAGTGAAAAGACATGTAAATCAGCACCAAGGAATTTTCTTCTATTCAATCTAAAAAAACTTAGGTTGCAAAAAATATAACAGTACTTCTAATTTACGTATTTTCAATAATACACGTGCCTGCATTTAACATTCTTAGTAAATAAATGATTATTGTAATTAACAAAACTATAAGAGTTGATAATTTACTATCCAGAGCATAAAATGACATCATTAATATGTTGCTTTTGCTAATTATAACAGCATACAAGAACGCTGCACGACTTAAACACCTGAAGGCACCATGACTCAATACACAAGCTTGTAGAAATCACCACTAATAACCTATCCAAGATATCAGGTAAATTCATCCAATTTTCATCCTAATCGTAAATTTCTAAAGTGTCCTACACCTGGCAAGCCCCAATATCTTGGCATATATACATGTATATGAGATACACTCCACTGGATCCACCACCTCCTCCTTGAACAAGTTTTGCTGAGTGGCTCTCATACATCTTACATACGAGACCTGTGTATTCCAGTTTCAGCTCCGTCCAGTTGCTTCATTCAACCAGCCTTGATGTTATTTGTCAACATGTATGAGCGCACCACACATATTCTTGTGCAGGTCCATTCAGTTGGAAATATCTTCCACTTGACATTCCAGCCATCTACTTAAACTCTGCTCAAGGAGCTTTTTATAACTGCTAAGAAGCAGCAATCTGTTTAGATTCCTTATACACTGTACAGCCATGTTCAGAGAGCTCTGAAGGGATTCTTAAACTGCACTTTATAACATTCCATATACACAGTTTTACACACATCATACATAGTAAGAAAAATAATAGTTCATTTATTACATTCTCTTTATGAAGGTTACCGAGGCGGTGCTAGTTCTGAAAATCAATCTGCTCTGGTTTTTAGAGCAGGGTAACCACAAATGTAACAGTAGAAACAATGTGTGAAGCAGCGAACGCGAGAATACATCTCTAAATGGCCAGTGTCACTGTTAAATACGCCTCTAAGTTCTAACGCAAAATAAGTGTTTGCATAAAAAAGACCTAGATCACAAAACAAAAAAGAAAGAATTGATACTCTAATCCTTCCTGACATTCTCCTTTACCTTGATGTCACAGAGTGTTTTAAAATCTGAACATCAGCTGCTCTAAAATCACTGGCCAGTCTTAAAAACACATTGAAGTAAAACTGGCCAAATAAAACATCGTCAAATATTGATAAAACACAAGATAAAAATACCAGACATGGCCTTAAAACCTCTCTCATACATCACTTGGTAATTCCTCATATACAAGAACTTGAACCTAAAGATTACAGATAATTAAAGCTGAACAAGTTCTTACATAATCTTTGCTATTAAACATCTTGTCATTATCTAGTTTTTAGTATCACAAACTCCATATTTTGCAGTATGATTATTATTCAAAACTTTCAAGCATCTCAAGTGCGTTGGTTTTATCTTTGCACCTTCAATCACACCTTAGCTCTGCACCAGATTGGTAAAAATTCTAAAAGGTGACACCAAAGCAATCACAGACTGTCACAATCTTTAAATGTTTAAAAGAATAATTTTTCACAGCCCAATGGAATTGTCGGGTGGCATGTTAAACACAATCAAACTCTTCAATTTTTTTCAATAACCAAAGTGAACTTCGCTATATTTAACATCCAAAGCAGCAATAGAACACAATAAAAAGCAGTAAGACTTTCAAAAATTCATTTCCAAAGGTTTTATGACGAAAAAGGACATTGTTTGAATAACCACAATCTAGAAACTCAAAATATCATAATAAATATACTAGGTCCTCGAACAATGATTAGAAACTTTTAAAAATGCCAAGCATCTACTGAAGGGCACACAGTTCTATCACAAATAATTCATTCTTATCTACTTCTTTGAGAAGAAATTTTGCTTTTCACATCAATACATTGTTACGTTATCTTCTTCTATGTCCAACATATAGAATCATAACACATCAGTTCTCGCTGAAAGATAACTCAAGCAAATAATTACCTTCAGGAGTAACATCTTGCTGAAACCACTAAATTTTCAGCTCAGGAATAATATCTTGGAAAGAAGTTAGCATCGAACTAAGTCAACAAAATAAAGCTCCTGCAGACAAGCTCGTACAGTTTCTACATCATCCACTTGGAATGATACTACAATATCTACATGCGCTGGCATCAGGAAACAATGCCACTGTCTTCATCTCCCTCAGACTTCTTAGAAGCGGCAGCACGCATTCTCAACCTCGTATTCATTCCACTCTGGATGGTGGAGTCGGCTGAGAAAACCGAGACGAGGCTGGAGTAACTTCCGATGGAGGAGTTGGCATCCTCCACGATGAATGGCTCATCGCGAAACGAGAAGCTGCCTCCACGACTCACGCTGCTTCTTGTCGATATGGAATCGTCCGCCAACGTCAGTGGATGATTCTGGATGGCTGTGTCGAGACACTGAAGCCAATGATGTTTATCCTGTTCATCATTCGCTTGCAGCATGTACGAGTGGTGAGCAATGATTCGTTTGCTGGACACTTTGAACGAATGCTTGACTACAAGAGACAATGAGATGAAGTAAACCATTGGCATCCTCTAGGCATCGTCTGGCTCTACCAAATGAGATGCTGCCTCCTCAACTCACTCTGTTAGATCACTTATCAACA
This sequence comes from Lumbricus rubellus, assembly GCA_945859605.1. Taxonomy (NCBI): domain Eukaryota; kingdom Metazoa; phylum Annelida; class Clitellata; order Crassiclitellata; family Lumbricidae; genus Lumbricus; species Lumbricus rubellus. The sequence continues at coordinate 30,839,446 of OX243813.1, read as the reverse complement.
ATATCCAGGATGTCAGCACATTGCATTAGTCTATGAATGAATATTGCAAGCGCAATGCTGCTACCACTACACGTTGCAGGCCATATCATTTTTTTAAATATCACAATCATTTCAAATTCTAGAAACACCAGTCCTAATACAAGACGTATAAACAAAACGTAAACTTTTTACATCACCAAGTTTTACGTATTAGTAAGTGTGCCACTACCTTTTTAACATAATTGATTATAAACAGACATGTGTAGTTATTCATTCTATTTATTTATTCAGAGCATTTACTATATACCAAACTTTCAAACCGAATAAGGAAATCAATCTATTACCAGCTTGATTCTGAGAGAAGGCATTTTTGAACGATCCCTTCTGGACTTCTTGACCTTCAGCAAGGTCCTGCACGCACAGTTCCGTCAGTGGGATTGGATGACGATAGACTTGGTAGCGCAGGTCATCACCACGAGTGGACCGTCTCGTCAGCACAAGAATCTTATCAAAAAGGAAGACGTGAAGTTTCTACAAAAGAAAAGCAATTAAATTCAGTCATTAAAACTAAGCAAATCACAAAGTTTCCAGAGCATCTTTACGCACAGTTTACAAAGTTAACACCTTAGAATTTATAAAGGAACTTTTTAAGCCCTAAAGTTCTCTTATCGTATCTAGATATTTATATATATATTTAAATATGCCTCTCACAGAATGACTATTCAGAGGCACTCTCAGCACAGAAACTCCGGGACATAAAAACACCTTTAAGTTTTTAAGGTTCTAACGAAGAAACAAATCATTAGTCCAGTCCTTAAGTAGTGAGAGAGGAATGTCATTTAAAACGGAGGAACCAACCACAGCACACAACCGATGTTGGGAGATAACAGTCCCCTGACAAAACTCTAAAGAGGGGCTTATACATCATGTTATTTATAACAAACTAACAAAACTTTGCCAGAAGTGCAAAAAACTAGCAAAAAAATTGACCAAAATAGAGAAGTAAAAATTCTTCGAATAAAATAAACATGTTGCAGCAATAAAAAAACTTCTTTTAAACTTACAAGTCCTCGGCTGCTTTTAAGCAAACCATCACACATGATAAACTGCGACTCGCTGATCAATCGATGCCTCTAATGAAACAATAAAAACACAAAGTACAGAACAGTTCACTAAAGTTTAGTCATTCTAGAATTATCCAATCTTTATATCATACAAAGCTTTTATGCTATTAAGAAAATATTTCCTAAGTACAAAACTGGATTCCTTCTTTCTCAACTAATCATTTTGACTTCTGGAATATCAACAGTCATCCTCATAGAATTTTGCAATCATATTCATCAGTTCAGATTGTAATGGCAAGAATGTAAATTTATAAGCGATTGTGAAACAAACTATAGCTCATCATCAAAGTTTCCAAAAACAAAATATCAAACAACATGATGTTATTTAGAATTTTTAGCATTAAACATAGAAGTCTTTCTTGAATGTTCCATTATTTTTATGAATGATTACCAAATTTCTTCTGGCACTGGTCACACTTTCAGCTATTAAAAATCCAAAAAGAACCAGGTGTACAACATTGTCAAATATTCTGACAAGTTTGTACATTACTTTCTGGCTATTTTAGTATTATCCCATTTTCCATGCACTCTGCTGTACATATCATTTCATATGGCTCGTTTTTCATTAGCAAGTCAACAGTCTAGGAACATCTAGATATATAAGAAAAGACTAAACTTTCAGGACACTGCAGTGTCTCTAGTACTGACGAACACTCGTAACCAAAATTCAAAGCTCACCTGTTTATCGTCGAGAAATTCGAGTTTCTCAATAGTGAACTGACATTTTGACTGTCCAGTTTTTAGGTCGACATCTTTAATAGCCGTTTCCACAATGTCCAATGCCTGATCTATGAGAGCATTGTCTTCATGTTCAGGGCATGTCTTAAGCAAAGAATAACATCAGCAGATCAGTTGAAGATACATCCGTATCACTTTAATAAACATAGTGCATCACAGTACCAGTTCAATAATAATCTCCTCCCCATCCTACTTATATCCAATCATGCCTCTGTTTAACACTGCACACTATCATAATTAAATGCAGCAATGATAATTAATAAAGTAAATATGCCAAAACAAGTGTCAGAAAACTTCCTTTCAGACACCAGGGCCCAGCATTACAAAATAAACTACCCAAGAAAATCAGCAATGAATTTTGCACGATTAAAACATCTTGAACGTGCAAATATTATAGACTATATCACACAGTTTAAGAAATTTAACTATTCGATACTGTTCTTTACTCTTTGTTTTAGAATACTGTACATTTAAGTACATGGTCTTGCTTCACTCAGTCATTAAACAGTTTTAGCATATTTCAATGTATTCATACAGTTGATTAAAACAGCTTTTTTAATCTGTGAACTTACATATTTCTGAATGCTTTTGAAAAGCAGTGGATATTTGACTAATCGGCTTCGAGGAACATCTACAACAAAGCCAAACAGTTCCATAAAAATTAAATACAAGCAACATTACAGACCAAATTTGCCACTTAAATGCCAGTTAAGGTTGTTCAAACCAGGCAATTTTAAGTGAAAATAAAGATTAAATGGAATAACTATAATATGCAGAAAAACAATCCTTTTTGACATGTGCTCAGTTGGTGCAAAAGTGACTAGACGAATCTGATCATATGAGATGCTGCGCAGACATTGGGAGATGTACCAAATGATCATAACATACTACTCATGCTCCTTCAGTGAATTTGTTCTTCAGCTTTTGCATATTTAACCCTTTAATGCCGAGATGGTAGTAAATGGAGCGGGAAAGCCTATACCCTCTGGCATTAAAGGGTTAACAGAAGAGCCACTACACAGGTACAGTAGAGTGTTAAAAATCAGCAGCAAACATCAGGAGTTTTTCCTCCCATTATCCGAGCTGAGTAATGAGTATTCAACCTTCACACTTCAGGTAAAAACCAGTTGTATAGAACTGACCTAGAAAGCTCCAAAGGTCAAGTCTGCGACTGAATGGCGAGTCTTGACAGCGCTGCAGGAAATCTTCGACAGACGGGTCTCGTTTCTTGGCATCTAGCAAAGACTTAGCGTAAACTTGGTTGGAACAGTAAGATGCGTACGTCTTTAATTGTGGAACCTGTCAAGCACATTCAGCTGAAAAGTGAGTGGTCACTTGTGACATTTTTAAATCAGATTTTGTTAAAGAAATCAGCAAGAGATAAAAAGAATTCACTAAAGGGTCATTCCATGTCAAATCAACCAAAATTCAGAAACATCCCCACCACACCATCTCAGAATTTGATGAAATTTTTCCAGTTTGTAAACCAACATATCTTAGGAAGCTATGCAAAATATTAGCTCAAAATGTTGCACGGTCTTCGAGATATGACCATTTTTATAGTGGGGGGGTAGCAACAGCTCGCGAACGACTTAATTCTGAGGCGTTTTTGATCACTAATATCTCAGGAAGTATCATAGATACTTCTATAAAATTTTCACAACATTAGTAGTCTTATGAGTAGATTCTGACCATTGTAAAATTTTACAGTTTGAACCATTACTTGTAAGCCCAGCTCAGCCTGAAAATGGCATTTTGTTAATTTCGACAGTATGAAAATTGATTTTTGAACAACCATTACTCTGTTAGTATTAAATATAAAGTCCCAGAACCTTTTGGGTTTGTAATAGGCCTTGTGATGAATGATCTGGCAAATTCTGAGGTATTTTAAATGCTAACTTGATGTGTTAGACCTACTTGAAAACTGCACGAAGTGAAAAGTAGGTCATCTGCCGATTGAAATATGGCCATGTGGGATAGGTAGCACAGTTATGTGCTATACACCATTAAAAAGGGCTTGAAAAGTACTTTCATAGGATACAAATTTCATTTTTGTTCCGTGATGCCGGCCATTTTGAAATTCCAGTTGAAAAAGGAGGTTTTTTTACATTCGGGAGAAAACGGCATGATCTGCAAAGTTTGGGATGTCATATCTAGGTCAGGAAATGAACCAGAGGACTTGTATTTCTTTCATGTAATGAGTTTGTTGTACTCTTTTCAAATATGCAAAAATATTGGTTGTATTATTAGTTGTTTTTAATGTATGAATGTGTAAACATTGCACAAATGCCAATTTTCATCTATTCGGACATGTGTAATTGCATGTTTATCTCAGATATATGTTCTTATATGGCCATGTGGGATAGGTAGCACAGTTATGTGCTGCACACCATTTAAAAGGGCTTGAAAAGTACTTTCAAAAGATGCTAATATTATTTTGCTTCCATGATGCCTTCCATTACAAAATTCCAGTTGAAAACCGAGTTTTTCTTACATTCGGGAATCAATCACGAGAAAACAACAAGATCCGCATAGTTTGGACTGTCATATATAGGTCAGGAAATGAACCAGAGGACTCTTATATTTTTCATGTGATCAGTTTGTTGTGCCCTTTTCAAATATGTGAGAATCTTGGTGGTATCATTGGCGATTTTTAATTTATAAATTTGTAAATACTGCACAAACGTCAATTTACATCAATTCGATATAATATGATTATCTCAGAAAGGATAAAAACACGTTTTTCAACTTCATTTTTGTAATGGAAGGCATCACAGAAGCAAAATGATATTTGTATCTTTGGAAAGTACTTTTCAAGCTTTTTTGAATGGAGTGCAGCACATTACTGTGCTACCTATCCCGAATGGCCATATAAGAACATATATCTGAGATATATATGCAATTATGCGTGTCCAAATAGATGTAAATTGGCGTTTGTGCAATATTTACAAATTTATAAATTAAGCATCATCAAAGACACCACAAAGATTCTTGCATATTTGAAAAGGGCACAACAAACTGATCACATGAAAATAATAAGAGTCCTCTGGTTCATTTCCTGGCCTATATATGACAGTCCAAACTATGCGGATCATGTTGTTTTCTCGTGATTGATTCCCGAATGTAAGAAAAACTCGGTTTTCAACTGGAATTTTGTAATGGAAGGCATCATGGAAGCAAAATAATATTAGCATCTTTTGAAAGTACTTTTCAAGCCCTTTTAAATGGTGTGCAGCACATAACTGTGCTACCCATCCCACATGGCCATATAAGAACATATATCTGAGATAAACATGCAATTACACATGTCCGAATAGATGAAAATTGGCATTTGTGCAATGTTTACACATTCATACATTAAAAACAACTAATAATACAACCAATATTTTTGCATATTTGAAAAGAGTACAACAAACTCATTACATGAAAGAAATACAAGTCCTCTGGTTCATTTCCTGACCTAGATATGACATCCCAAACTTTGCAGATCATGCCGTTTTCTCCCGAATGTAAAAAAACCTCCTTTTTCAACTGGAATTTCAAAACGGCCGGCATCACGGAACAAAAATGAAATTTGTACCCTATGAAAGTACTTTTCAAGCCCTTTTTAATGGTGTATAGCACATAACTGTGCTACCTATCCCACATGGCCATATTTCAATCGGCAGATGACCTACTTTTCACTTCGTGCAGTTTTCAAGTAGGTCTAACACATCAAGTTAGCATTTAAAATACCTCAGAATTTGCCAGATCATTCATCACAAGGCCTATTACAAACCCAAAAGGTTCTGGGACTTTATATTTAATACTAACAGAGTAATGGTTGTTCAAAAATCGATTTTCATACTGTCGAAATTTACAAAATGCCATTTTCAGGCTGAGCTGGGCTTACAAGTAATGGTTCAAACTGTAAAATTTTACAATGGTCAGAGTCTACTCATAAGACTACTAATGTTGTGAAAATTTTATACAAGTATCTATGATACTTCCTGAGATATTAGTGATCAAAAACGCCTCAGAATTAAGTCGTTCGCGAGCTGTTGCTACCCCCCCACTATAAAAATGGTCATATCTCGAAGACCGTGCAACATTTTGAGCTAATATTTTGCATAGCTTCCTAAGATATGTTGGTTTACAAACTGGAAAAATTTCATCAAATTCTGAGATGGTGTGGTGGGGACCATTGGTTGATTTGACATGGAATGACCCTAAAGCAAACTAGCAGACAAGTGCGGCATGACAGTGTAACATCAAAAACACTAAATGACAACCCGTCTAACAAACTTCTAACACCACATTTAAATTGACAAACATTTTAATTCCATTCATTTAGCATAGTTAAGTAAGTTTAGCAATTAAGTATGAAATCATACTTCTGCAAAGTGAAGGTCTGAATTCTGACAAAGAAAGAAAAAAAACGATCAAATTTATGCTAAATTATTAATTAAAACACCTTGTAGCAATCTAATTATATTCAAATGACTTGCTCATTGTTTAAATATTATATATTCTATAATTAGAATATTTCTAATTTTAAGGATTGATGATAGAAGCAGTTAATAGCATGGTAAAGATGTAAAGATAAGTGGAAAGTTTCACACTACAAATGTCATCTAAATAACTTTGTCTCACCCAATTCAAAAGCACCTGACCAACATTTTCAGTTGTTCCATCAGGAAGCCGTTGATCTTGAAGCGCATTCACCAGTTCTACAAAAATAAAATAAATCCTCTTCTCATCTTGCTAAACACATTTTAAATGCAGTTTCAAACCTTAAATCACTACAGTGTTCACAGAGCATCTACATGCAATACCCATACATTTTATACAATTTTAGCTGAGCATCAATCTTAAAACTAGAGTTGATTGACTCACACTGTTGCAAGAATAGTTAACTGCTTTGGTCATTAGTGTCCACATTTGAGTGAAAAAGAACGCATTCGTGAATGATAAGGATCAAATCTTCAGCTAGATATTTAAAGAAAATCAGTAAACATCTGTTAACAAAATTAACCAATCTCTTTAATAAAATCTGAGAGTTGTTTGGAAAATAATCAATTTCTGATGTGTAGAAAAGATTTAAAGAAGCACCTTGGTGGAGTGGAACAAGAGCATCTATCTGACCAAAGATCTGCACAAGTTCCATGTCATTCAGCAGACCAAGTTTCTTCATCGAATCACGATAGGTCTACAAAACACCGAACAGGAGTTCTCAAATATTTATATTCTGTTAAGAATCTCCTACAAATGCTATTCATAACAGTTATGTCGTCAAATTTTGGCTTCACAGACATGCGTTTCACAAGTCAGCATGATTATCTACAAACCAGTTGGAAATGTAACACGTACGCTGTCATTTAGAGTCCTGTTATGGCCTTTGCAAAAAGAGTTCTGAACCAGTTGTTGCAGATTTCCATTAATGAGACCAAAGAGATGCATGTCACAGTAGTCAAGTCTGCTTGGAACCAAAGTAAGTGGAAGTAATGCAGTTGATGACAAAATCTTACAAAAACCTCATTAACACATTCACTGCCCAGTACGAGTTAACTCGTACTTAATCCAGTCATTTAGCATGGCGTGTAGGCGGTGAACGTGTTAATGTAAAATAAAGAGGTATTGTCTGTACATGGTAAGAAAATGACAAGATATATATATAGAACTTACAGTTTTCACCATTTGGAGATCCTCAATGAGATCACCCTCACTCTTGTAGAGCTCAAATATTGCCTATTCAAAATTAAACACACATTTCAATAAATTGATGAACATTTTGCATATATATTAGAAAAACCGTCAATAGTCATCACTTAAAGATCAACAAGACTGTGTAGTGTGTACTGTATCTCTGTTACGCCACCTAAAATTTCAACACTATGCATCATCAATCGTCAGTTGCTTAAATAATAAGATAGATCTGAAACAAGAAACATCTTCCTTTGCTACCTTCTTCCTTAATAAATGAATCCACAACTTCATTTTAATGTCTTTATCTCTTTCTTGAAATTAGTTGTCGTTGTTTAGTATATTTTACAACCTTTTCAGAACCTTATTTAAACAAGGGATTCATTTTTCATGGAGCATAGCACATTTGCCCATCCAATTTAAAATTTCTTTTATTGTAACTTGCAATGTTGGGATAATGTTTACTTTATAGACTCTTTAACGATGAACATCAGTTGTTGCAACTTTTGCACGCTATAATATTACATTACCAATACATAGTACTTTACTACTCTAGCACTCTAGTGTACTGCACAGACACAATGTCAGTGAACAACAGCATTTTATTGAACTGCGGCAGAAGCCATGCCAATGCCCATGGAAGCTTGGAAGCCCGGTCTTAAACTATTGCTCTACAATCTTTGCTTTTTCTTTTAATTTACACTAATTGACTATGCCTCAACTGACAAGTTATAATAAGATAGATCTGAAACAAGAAACATCTTCCTCTGCTATCTTCTTCCTTAATAAATGAATTCGCAACACAGAAAAGAGACATAATTTACATAAAGACAGATGCACCTCCTGTCTCTCAATCTTCTAATTCAATTCTTTTAATTTGTGTTAATATATGACTAATTGATTATTCCTCAACTGACAAGTATTATAACACAGAAGAGAGACATAATATACATAAAGACAGACGTACCTCCTGTCTCTCAATCTTTTAATTCAATTCTTTTAATTTACGCTAATATATATAATTAATTGATTATTCCTCAACTGACAAGTATTATAACACAGAAAAGAGACATAATATACATAAAGACAGACGTACCTCCTGTCTCTCAATCTGATGTTTGTTGAATCTCACAACCTCTGAATTGTCAATCGTCTCGTGCCAGTAAGTGCTGAGTCGACGTCTTGGCGATGTCAAATGCGAAGTGGCGGATGGTTGTCTGTACGGTGTCGCTGGATGGTATTTTCCAGTAGTCTGAGGCGACTTCAGATTGTGTATACTGAACGATTTCTGACATAAAAACACTAGAGCATGTCTTACAAATTTCAATGTCCAACAAATTGGTGTTGGAGAGTTCCGGAGAGGAATGGTTTCTGTGTGGATTGATCAAATAGATTAAGCTTTCACATTTATAACTTGTATATATACACAGGAGAAGAGTGATGCACAGATCCTGAAACAAGATCTCAAAGAAGACAAACGTGGCATGGACTGATAAAATCAACTGGTTCTTGTTATACAACGAAAAATGGCGTTCTTTCATTCCAAAAATTTATAGAGCGCCTTTTAAAGAAGCCTACTCAAACTGGATGAACATTGGAATAAATGATGGACCAGACTGGACAAAGTGGACAGAATAGAGATAACTGGCATCAATGCATTCTTTGAAGTCACTGAACAATCAGATAACAAAGCCCATCATCATCATCATCATCATCATAGCGAGAAAGAAATGATGCTAGCATTGATACCTGCAGGACATCACCGACTTTCTTAACAGTTCGCATAGGAGACATGAGATTTGATGTGCTCAGACGTGACAGAGCTGACTTCTTCTTGCAAGGCTCCTGCGAAATTATATTTCAAGCGATAATTGTGAATTATTGCTCAGTAGGCGTGAAAGAACATACTCAATGAAAAGACATTTCTAATAAATTATCTGCTGTACTACTTCTGCTAAAAAAATGCAAAATAGTTATGAATCTCACAGACAATAAGTTTTGCACATGTGCCATATATCTAAGAGCAATCCAGAAGCCAGCTGAGGTTGAAATTACTGTTGAATCGTTACCGATTTAAGCTTTGTTCTTCTTTAACGTCATCAGGCAGTACTTAAAAGTTAGTCAGTAATTTTTTTAAAGCAGTTTTATATTGCATTCATTATGTGAAAGATCAATTAATCCCAATTTGAGGTAAGATAGACACACTCAAGGTCCCTAAATAGGAACTCTCTTAGTGTACATCTGAACCCACACTCCCCCACAATGCAAACTAAGCACTGTAACAAAATAATATTACTGCACCTCAAAAATCCAGTTACATACATACATTATGCTGCCACTGAACGCAAGCAGCCAACAAAATCTGCCAAGACTAGGGCCCCCAGAAATTCGCGATCTTGCGCAACGCAACTTTTCCGCAAATTTCCAGGTTTCGCGCAACAGCGCAAAAACTGCCAATCCGCGCGATTTTGGCGCAATTTTTGACAAAATCTTGCTAATTTATCTAAATTGGGCTTTGATTGACTTAAAAATCACTTCAGCGCGCGGCAGTTCAACATAGCAACGAAACCGACGGGCGATAATCAACATGGCGGGGCCGAATGGGACGAAATTATATCGAAATTTTTAGTTAAAGATCGTTATTTTTAGTAGTAATGCACAAAACTTAAGTATAACAAAATTCCTGAACTTCACGGCCACACAATAAAATATGTTAGACGAAGTTTCTCAAAGCGATCACACGGCAGCGTCGCGTGCTGTCTCAACCTCTGACAGAATGAACGCATTTAATCTATAATAGGCGTCAGGCGTGCACACGAAGACGGAAGGCTACTATTCAACACGCTTTGTAAATTGGTGATTCATTATAATATAGGCATATTAATACCATCTTGAAGTTGTACGCCTATTTGTAATGAGCGTAGATTTCGGTGGGCGTAAATTTTGCAAGATTAAAATTCTTGCTATCGTCTGAATATATTAATCTCATGGTTATAGAAACTTTATAACTGCATTTTGTGCTTGATTTTATAATTTATAGAACGCCAAAGCTTTACACTAAATGACAAAAATACTGTTAGATAGATACTTTGGTACACTGATTCAATGAAAAACTAACGAAAATTATCATTTTTTAACTTGCGCAAAATTAGCGCAAATTTCTGGTTATTGGTGCGCAATTTTTTCAGTTTCTTGGCGCAAATTTCTGGGGGGCTTACAAGACCCATGGATGTTAATCCAATAAAGTGCTTCTGAGAGATTTTTAACCCCATCCTAGAAATGTTTAGAATGTTGCAACGAACATCATGCAATGCAGTACAAAACGCAGATCTTACTTCTGAGTTCACGTCTGTTCGAGATGAAGAACAATCTTCATCTTCAGCGACTCTGTAGCGTTTTCTTTTCTGCTTGTCGAGACAGAAAAAAACACAATTCATTAACACAAACTTACAAATTATTCAAAACAAAACAATTAGACAAGGAATAAAATAAATAGTGAACTAATGCCAATTTTAATTTTAAAAATTTTGAGCAAATATTTATGTAGAGTATTTTGATATAGTGCTAATTCAAGGCAGCCTGCTGAGGAGTGCTACCAATCCAACCCCGGTTGGATAGACGTCTGGTCAAACTTCATCACAATTGACTTTCAGCGAAAAATCAATATTAAAAGCTAAAACGGTTCTTGTTTTGGTCAATCATATATACAGATGTATAATTGCATACAAGTACAAAGGGTTATTTAATTTCATAAAAGAATATTCAAAAGTTACACGAGAAATCCATAACCAACCCGCAAATCAAAGTGAGGACTTTTGAAGAAGTCGTCCAGTTTCTGCTTTGACGTTCTGAATGAAGTTCTGAATGACGACTTACTAGCAGACCTGCTCGATAAATAAAACAGACTTAAACCAAACAGTGAACAAAATCTAAATGTCTTGAAATCATTAATAAATTGAAGTAAGTCAGCTGACCCACATTGGCCGCCAGCTATGAGATATCTCGCGGTTTAAATCCCATCTTTCTCATAAATTCTACTTTCCCACGAGATCTCGCGGTTTAACTGGCGGCCAAAGTGTTAAGGTCCATCGATTTTGAAGTGTTCTTTAGCTTATTTTTAAGCGTATTAATATTTCTGAAAATACACCTTTTCATGTTATTTTTACTTACTTTCGCGAAAACATTGGCCTATAAATTGCCGTAAGTCGCGGAAACATTGGACTATCGATCGCCGTATGTCAGGCCGCTCTATTCTGCACCTATCTGCGGCGGCCATACTGTTTACGCTCTATCGAGCCGTCAGTAACAATAACCCATTTAACTCTGAATAGTCCTTCGAGAGTTCGGTCACTTTCAATAAAACCGTTTTCGGAAAATCGGGCTTTTGTGTATTTTCAGCGTTTTCGGGGATTCGGGTATCAGGAATTCGAGTTGAACCCAAGGCAATGTATCAATGACGCATTTACTATTACCTCTTAAGTCGAACTTCAGCAGTGTCCTGGCCATCCGCATTAACAAAGTTATCAGACATATTAATTGAGTGGTTAGTGAAAGTCAAGAACTATCGTCCCGATTATTCAAACCAATAATTAGTTAATTATCAAAATATTATGATAACTCTCATTTTAAAAAAATGGCGCCAGGGCTGCCGCTGAGGTTTCATAAATAAGCCCAGAAGGTCCTAGATTGCCTTTGAAAAATACCCAGATTTTAGATCATTAATATCACTGAGTAACATGTTTCTATGCGCATTTGTTATAGCGCCTTTCACAGCTCTCAACCGCTATTCAGAGGCACTCCCGACTACAGCGCGGACACTGCAACGGAGTTTCACTCCAAAGCGCTGAGCAACTGCGAGTGGACTTTCCCAATGCAAATTCGAACCTCGAACCTTGCGGCTTCAAGGCAACGACGCCACCACTACACCCCACATATTATAGTTAAGTTTATATAATGATTATTATATAATTACATTGGGCAGGCAAAGATTCTATATTTAAATTGAAAGAGCCTGGGCAAGGACAATTTACTTGGGAACTATATAACGTGCTTTCAAAATATCTGCATAATTTATATCCTAGTCGGCAACTATAATATGGCAGCATGAATTAATAGAGAACATTTTCCTTTTGCTGGAATTTTTCTATCAAATCGGCTAAACCCACCAAATAGGCCTAAGCAGATGCGCAATTCATATATTAAACATCCTAACTATAATTATATGCAGGAAAGCACAACCAGTATTTTTAAGAACAAAGCTGATGAGTTATGAGTTGCACTCTGGCAGTGCCAGTTCCAAGCCTGGATAAAGGATGAGGGTGACTCTAATGAGTTTGTTATCAGTGTTGCCAAAACTGAAACTACTATATTCATTCATTTCAAGAATTTATATAGCGCACCTTCAGGAAGTCCACTCAGAGGCACTCCCAGTCTAACCACGTTGACACAAAAAGTTTTAAGGAGCCTATAACATGATTTACAAAGTACATAAATACCTACACATAATTATAAACAATTTTGTTAATGAAACTAGAATTTAAAAAAAGAATTATTTTAGCTTCCCAAACCAAATTAGACCACACCTGCCCATGGGCGCCCGCACATAGGGGCAAGGGGGGCACTTGCCCCCCCTGGAAAAGTGAAACTTATTTTTGTTAACTACTACTTTTGAGTTTTTAACAAATTTCTTCGCATTAAAACACTAATCATACGAATGATACACACGTGAGAGTGATAAATTTACGTTTATAAATCTCTATAGAAATAAATATATAATTATATATAATAGTGCCCTTCATGGACCTACTTTTTAACATCTACTTTTGGATTTTTAACCAATTTTCGCAAATATAATACACAAAATGAAACCGAGAAATTTGCATTAAAAAGTCTTTGAAAAAATACCCGTGTTTCTAATTTCCAGCACTGCATTTTTCATGCTTTTGTCACTGAAAAATGTAACCGGGACCACCGTAAAATGTTTGCCCCCTCCTGCAAAATTGTCTGCGGGCGCCCATGCACCTGCCTGTCAGTCATCACTCCAAATCAATTCACTTTGGTCCAGCTAGCAGCTCTGAACATGATGCCCACTGACAACTGTAAACTCTTGTTGAGACGCCAATGGCTGGGCTGTTCGGCTGTGCAGGTCCCACCAGTGGTGACTCGTTGAGTTGTATGTATGAGCACTTGTTATAGCGCCTTTTCGAGATTACTACTCAGAGGCGCTCCCGACAACAGTGTGACATTGAATCGGTTTCACGCCGAATTGCACGAGCAATTGCGAGTGAAGGACTTTCTCAGGGGCAATACGCGGTGGCTTGAGGTGGATCGGTTCCAAGGCACGGAACATACCTCTATGCCACCGTGGCCCACATTGCTTGCAAGTCGAAACATTTTGCTTTTAATGATTTAAAATTCTTACATGATATTGTGAAATACTTTAAATGTGCTATATCAAGTGCATGGATAAGTACCTAACTATGCAAAATGAAATAAAACTCCTGTTAGTCATCAAGTAACAGGCCGATGAGAGAAATTCCTGACCCATCTAAGTAGATGAGTCAGAGGTACCCAAACTATCTTAAAGCACTATGTAGTTAGTTTCTGCATGCAGTAAATTTATTCTAATTTGTTATGTAGTAAAAATATCAAAATGATATCAGTTCTTGACATCGTGCTGCACAAAATCAAGATCAAAAAGCTTAAAGCTTGGAATGTACGGCATTTTGAAAATTCACAAAATTAAGGTAAAAAAAGCGTAAAACATAGAATTCAAGGCATTTGAGGAAACACAGTACTAAGGCAAACAACCCTAAAATTGTGGAATTCACGACATTTGGGATGATTTACAAAATCAAGGGTAAACAGCTTAAAATCAAAGAATTCACTACGTTTGGAGAAACACAAAATCAAGGTCAAAAACACTAAAATCATGGAATTCACGGCATCTGGAAAATGCACAGAAAAAATCACAAAATGCCCAAATCATGGAATTCACAACATTTTGGGAAACATAATTGAGGTCGAAAGCCTAAATTCATGGAATTCACGACATATAAGGAAATTCACAGAATAAGGGGCAAAAAGCCCAAAATCATGAAACTCACAACATTTGGGGAAATTTACAGAATAAGGGGCAAAAAGCCCAAAATCATGGAATTCACATCATTTTGGGAAATTCACACAGAGAAAAAGCTGCAAATCATGAAATTCAGGGCATTTGGGGAAATTCACAGAATTATGTGCAAAAAGCTCAAAATCAAGGAATTCATGTCATTTAAGAAAATTCCGATATAAATAACTGCAAAAAGCTCAAAATAATGGATTTCATGGCATTTGTAATTTTTGAAATTTCACAGAATTACCGGTAATTTCCAAAAAACCCAAATCATGGAATTCATGGCAGTAATAGTAATAATAATATACAAATAAAAATGAACATATGAATAAAATAATAATAGAAAAAATAAAGATAACAGAATTTGTACAGGCAAAAAACTGTTGCAACATAGTGTTATTTACATCTGACAGATTAATTGGAGAAATTTGTCGGAATAACTGAAAATGTTCTGCTCAAGTGAAGTTGTTGGTTGGAATCTAATTCACAGGGCAGCAAAAGAAGAAATTCTTTGTTTTGTCTCTGGCCCTCGTTAACTCAATTCTGTCTCTAGTTCTACAAGAAACATAAAATCTGTTGAAATATCTCCATGTTCAATAAACCAAAACTCAGTTTTTAGCCATTATTACGTCCAATAATACAAAAATCAGATGCACATATCAAAACTTAATAAAACTAAACTCAGATTTTCCATATTCAAAACTAATAAACCAACTCTCAGTAAAACCATTTAACAGAATCAACAAAACCATAAAATAAGTTTAATCTTCTAAACATTCAAAGTACAAAACTCGGATAAACCATTTCCATATTCAATAAACAAGATATCTTTTCAAGGGTTAACTGAATAATCCAATAAACAAAGAAATCAGCAACATCATCACCAGAATCAAAAAACCCGAAAGCAGTTAAACAATCTCAACATTTAGTATAAAAAAATATAAGTCAAAAAATGTCAACACTCAATAAGCCAAAAATCATCTACACCATTTCAGCATTAAACAAATTATTTTTTTTATCCATACAATCAGTAGCCAGTTAATCATCTTCAAGGATATCAACACATGGGCTACTCCATCAAACATCTTAACCAATAACCATGCATTTGAAGCTCCATTTTGGACTATGAGTATTAAACTGGCAGAGCATAAGTTTGATTTTATGGATAAAGCATTGAACAACTGCTGAAAAACAGAATGTCATGATTTGTTATTGGCAATATTTCAAGTAAATCTGAAACTATTAAAATCTATGATTAATTAGAATAGTATTACAATAGCAGCCAGCCAGCCACCCATCTCAGCTTTAAGACGCGCAATGCTCTTCAACTAGGATCCCTTTCTGTAGAAACCAGGTCTTTATTGATTTCACGAGTTCCGACACCAAGAATTTGTGACAGCTGCTCATCTGCCATTCTCTGTATTCTGTGAAGAAGTAGATCACATCTTGTCAGTTTCATTTTGTTGAAAATGAACATAAAGCAAATCAGGAAATAAGATAAGTCAGTCAACCGTTTAGAGAACTGAAGAAATATAATTACACCCTGAAAGCAGCAATAATAATTCGAATAAAATCCTGTAGGACATGTACTCACAAAATTTGTAGGCCTACAGCTACAGCAAGCAGTTAACTTTTAAAGTAATTTTGCTTCAAGAGGAGCTTTTGATATAACTAGAAAGAGAGTTTTGAAATGAACAAGTGGTGTATTGAGTGCATTAAATTTTAGAGAATAGAGTAATAATTTATCTTTTTATATATATAAGTTGACTAAGACAATATATTTTTAAAACTTTCATGCTGAATTCATTGTAATATGCAAATCAATTTAGTCAGCTTTTAAAGAAAGACAATGAAAAATACAGAAAGACAATCTAAAAATAACCAACATTTCGAAACACAATCATGTGGATTAGGCCAGATCTGAATGACAACAGTATCATGTTATTTGATGCAGTACAATAATCTTACAAATTCATCAGAACTCGTACTGAGGCATAACAGTTTCCTTTGAAGAACGATAATTACCTGTTCTTGGAACAATCTGCTGTTTGAGTGAAGAGTTGCACCAACTGCATATGATTACACCTCATCAACATGGGATTCACCAAATGGTGGAAAATGATTATTTTTCGATCACAACATACCTCGGCAATTATTCCTACCTCATACCAGATGGAGCTCAGCCGTGTCAGCCTCAATTCAAGTTCCCCAAGCAGTTCTGGTCTTGGTTTTTCAAACCTAGCCAAAACACACACGTAATTGTAATGCATGAAAATGTAACAAACAGTGAGAATCTCTTGATAACGGACATATAACAATCTCGGAAAAATCCCTCCCAACAAAATGATGCAGAGGCATTGAAAGTGCAAAATTCAAGGCAAAAAGTAAAAAATTCCATGTAATGACAATGGCCTTAATGATTCCACACAATTCTGTAAGAAACATATCAATTAAATTTATTATGGTCCCTAATTAAGCTAACGGATTTGCTCAATGTTACTTTTCGTTTGATTTGAAAAACCCAAAGAATTAGTTTGAAACAAATAATTAAGCTTAAATTCGTTTGATTCCAATCTTCAAACTACAACATTGTTCTGCAAGTCTTCGTTTATGCTGTTTTCGGACCTCCTTCGATTTTTCAAGCAGGTTGAGATCAATCTAAAACGATTTTACTTGTCTAAAAGCACTGTTTTGGGAAGATAAAGAAATTAACCGCATTATACAACGCTGAACATCGTTGGCTAGCCTAACGCAGTCTTGTGCATTTTAAAAATGCTAAAAATAATTTTACCTAATTAAAAACTTAAATGACCTTCTGCAAACTGATTTCAACGAGAATTTTAATTTAACGAAGTGACTAGCGGACCGCCAAGCGGCCGTCGAATCTCAAATACTAGCGGACCGCCAGTCACGTGTAACCTGTCACATGCCGAGTCTTGATTCTTGAATATTGTTACAATGGCGGCAGTTACCGATAGTTGGTTTTATGTCGGACAAAAGTTTTCTTGTTTTAATGACTTAAAAAATTACTAGAAACAGAGTAAGCAACCAATTTTTTCGTCAGTGTTGGTTAGGTTCAGGTTAGGCGTCGTGAGGGTCGGTTAGGGTTAGTTTTAGGTTTTGTTTAGCCATTAGAAACTTGTGGATTGGTGTAAATAAAAAGCCTGGCGGCTTGCTAGTATTCCGTATTGGACGGCCGCCAGTCATGTGACAGGTTACACGTGACTGGCGGTCCGCTAGTATTTGAGATTCGACGGCCGCTTGGCGGTCCGCTAGTGCGGCTAGTCACAGCCTTAATTTAAAAGTAAATAATTATATCGTTTCCAATCAAAAGCCTGAAGTCAAAGTGTTGAGTTGATATCAGTCACGTTTAAGCAAGCGGTTTCACACGGAATATTTACTAAGTTTTCGTGGTCATAGCATACAAAAATGCAACCAAAAAGTCATTAAAAAATTCAAAAATAGCAAGTTCTAAACTAAAAAGCCAAAAAATCAAATAAATAATTTTCATAATACATACAAATTGACGTTTTTGTCGAAATGTTTTCCAAACGCGCTTTCAAATCGTCTTCGGTGGGAGGTCACATGACCAGTCACCATGGTAATTATGTACATTCATAGATATAATCAGTTACATTCATTATATCTATGGTATTATTACGTGTTAACTGCGTTTTACGTTTAAATATCGGTTTTAACTATATATACTGGGCCTGGTCGGGTGGCGAAGTGGTTTGCCGCCTGGCGCTAACAGGCAAATTGTCGGTGATTCCTGGGTCGATACGCCTCTGCCTGGGCTAGATCGCTGTGTGAATGCGTCCGCACTAATGAACATGTCTCAATGCCGCTCAATGTAAATAACTATAATACACAACTACACCATGTTAACGGTTCGATGAAGTGTCCAAACGAGCAGAAATGCATTAAGAGTCGGCAGAATAGACGAGCGAAGTGTGAGTTCGAATCCAGGCAGGGGCAAGCGCGAACGAAGGTTGAAACCGACATATCTTTTTCGCTTTTTTACTTGTCTAATATACTTAACCTGTGTCGAAATACATATTAAACTCTAAAATAACACGAAGAAATTTTGAATTGCCACAACTTTAATGCACTTATATTTGACTTCATTCCGCTTAGGCCTACATATAGGCCTAGTCCTACGTTATAGTCTACATTGCATAGCCTGCAATATTAAGCTTATTATGAGCTATATGCTAATGAACAATCAAACTCTTCAGCTCAGAAGTGGCCTATCTTATCTTATCTGACTAATTAGAAGTAGGCCTACAGGCTAGGCCTACTTAACTGAAGGTAAATTCTCTTTATATGTAATTAATGCGTACACCATATAAATAGGCCATTCATGAATATGTCTATCCAAGGCCTCTGCAGTAGCATATATATATATAGGCCTAACCTACAGTGAAGAACTGCCTTTTCCTTCACTAAATTTTGGTGTAATCTATATGTAGGCTATGTAGGGTGTACATACACATTCATATAAAGCAGCGGTTCCCAACCCGTGGCCCGCGGGCCAAAAGTGGCCCGCCAGGCCTACAAAAATGACCCGCCACTCCGCCAGGCCTCAAAAATGGCCCTCATTTCTCAAAGAATAAGCAAAAATGTAGGAAAAATTGACAATTTGACAGGATAGAGCACATAATAATTTTTTATTATAAATTAATTTATTTTGGCGTCTATAAATAACATAAAACATTCTATTTTGAATCAATTATAACAATTTTATATGCTTTTAGTTAAGTAAATTTTAGCATTGTGGCCCCCTAATGTCCTTTAACTAAGAAAAAATGGCCCGCTTGTCCTCCAACTTAGAAAAAGTGGCCCTATGGTCCAAAAAGGTTGGGAACCCCTGATATAAAGCAATGATGAATGATTAAATGCCATAGAAAATGATCCCAGTCGAATATGATGCATAAGGATCTACGTCTACTCAACAAATCCCGACTCAGAATATGTCTGTCTTCCGGGAGAAATTTCCGCCGCTTGCTACGCCGCAAGACCTACATCTATAATACTTGCGCGAACATCGGAGACCGATGTGGAATTCATCACAGTCTCGCTGTCTGTCTGTCTGTCTGTCTGTCTGTCTGTCTGTCTCCCTCCTTCCTTGCTCCTTACTTCCCTCCGTCCCTCCCCATCCGTTCGACCCTCGGTCCATCCGTCCGTCCGTCCGTCCGTCCGTCCGTCCGTCCGTCCGTCCGTCCGTCCGTCCGTCCGTCCGTCCGTCCGTCCGTCCGTCCGTCCGTCCGTCCGTCCGTCCGTCCATTTCTGTGGCACTCAATGATGTCTCAATCATTCATTGCTTTGTGTGGATGTAGGCCCCTCTCCCTCTCCCTCTCCCTCTCCCTCTCCCTCTCCATCTATCTATCTATCTATCTATCTATCTATCTATCTATCTCTAAATATATACATGTATATATATATATTTATATCTATATATATATTGTTAGCTAGTTGTCTAGGAGTAAGAATATGTATGAACAAGTCACTCGAAAAGCTTTAAGTATATTTACAATATGTACATAAATTGGAACGATACTCACAGTACATTCAAACAATCCGACGAAAACGCACTTATACTAACAATTAATACAATCGTCATCCACAATATCGGGAGACTCAAATTCGAGAACCAGTTTCAACGTAGATACGTGACCACTAAGGGCACACGCACAAACCAATAGGCCACCATGGGCAAAAAAGCGTAACACACAAAAGGTGCACGACTGCACGTCCAAACAAAGCTTAACTAAGCTTAACTACAACTGGTCTCTTCTAGCCTCGTGAACATTTCTTATTTATACTCGTCAACAATCCTTCTCTTACGCTAAACGGGGTGCGTCTTAACTACAAGTGCACGTGTGAAAAGGATGAGATGATGGGATGGAGGAGCAATCCCAACAGACCCCCCGACCACAAAAAGAGGAAACATATGCGGTGTTTCCGACAATAAATGTCACACCAAAAATGCAATACAGTTCAGTACTTTACTTAACTGCATAAAGTTCCATTAGGCTACAAAAATTTAAAAAATAAAGTTCAATTATCAAAACTTTAGTCACCAAACGCAAAACGACAAACAACGTCGGCATACAAAATTAAATGATTCGACAAATGTCGAATGTTCAAGGGGCATTGCTTCGTTTCGAAAGTCCAAGGCCAGAGTTCACGAATACCGTTCATTATGACGTTATTACCGATAGGCCTATGCCACAAACTGTAGAACTCGCACAACACCTGCGCAAAGCCAAAGCACAGGTCGACGATGTGGAGAAGAAGCAACAAAGCGAACGCTTCGCTCCATTCCGGCGACAACAAAAGCACGTTGTCAAAGCACCTAGCGACAGAAGTGTCACCAGCCGACAGCGCCAAGACGGTCCACGTCACCCAGAGAACCGCGAAGGCGCTCGCGTTCCATCGTCGTCCCACGTGGCCACTGCGACTGCGACTGCGTACGCGACCACCTTCACCAAGCGGCGAGTCCAGAGCATCCACATCCTGAAAGCAAACTCCCGCACACACCTTAGACTCCTCGTCACTCGTAATAACATCAACATAATTCACGAGTGAAGAAACACATGCAGCTAGATCAGATTCAACCACTGAACAATCAACAGTATTACTCAAATCATCTTCCGTAACAACATCCGATTCAGCAGTACAATTCACCACAACATGCATGTAACACTCATTCACATTACAATCACAAGCATAGTCACATTCGTAAACAGAGCCTGCAGTAATATGGGATGCAAACGCATTGCAATCTCGCACGACATTTGAAGCGTTATGCACAGCAATTCTTAATGCAACCGCTAAAGACGCATGCCAACGAAACACTTCGTCTTGGAACAACTGTCCCTTGTGTACAGCATTCACGTCACCATCAACATGAATCATCACATCAGTCAACAAAATATCAGTCGAATCATGTTCCGCAATAAAACAATGCGTCATCAACACAACCTTGTGCACAACCATCAACCGTTCACCTAATGCAACTGTCATGCGCAACAGTGAAACAGTAGAAACGGTGCAACACCAATTCATCGTCGATGATTCATCAAACACAACGGTTGTCAGCATCGACTCGACAACCAAAACTTTCGTATTGTTACCATGCAACAATGCAACAACTGAAGACACACGTAACCTATCGTCCAGACTCATTCTTGACCCAACCTCATCATTCACTTCAGACACACCCAGTGAATTACAACTATCACGTACCATGCACAACATTGCTGCCGGATCACCCGTACAATTATTCAAGTCCGTCTGAGCACTGACATTCAACATTTGAGCAAACTCACTCATCCGTAAAAGACCATACTCGCTCAATGTTGTTTCAGACAAATGACATTCAATCAACATGCTGTCGTCTTTATGTGCAAACAACAACTCCACATGACACAGATGAAACCTTCCAATATCAACACTCTTGCACAACATGAACTTTAACCCCGACGACACACACTGAAACACACTGAAGGACACAGAAACATCAGTGCACACACACGTACACATAGTAGGTCTATCAGTGAACTCGTCCACCACTCGAGATGCAACAACTGTATACACTTCGCATACACTCAGCTGTGCGCTGGTCTCATTCTGACAACTAATAGGAGCAACCGTTTCATGCAACACAGCACCATATTGCACAACATTCTCTGCTGAATGCATCTCAGTCATATCATCCCTTTCAAACTCACTTACACTTGAGTTAATTAGCAGTTGAGAGTATTCAGCGTCATTCACACATGTTGCACAATCATCATCATCATAATAATCGTACATCAGTTCTTCCGACTGTCGTTCGCTTAATTCAGAAAATTCAGAATCCGCGCCTACACATTCACGCAAATCCTCAAACACAAGACCCAATCCGACTTCGTACACATCATCAACAACATCATTCTCGCACACTTGCATCTGTTCCTCGGGCTGTGCTTCGCCACTGAAATTGATTACTTCAGCGCAAGACACACCTTCGGTCACAGTTGGTACACTCTCTTCCAGTGCGTCAAAATCACGAACCATGTACGACCAAAATCCTTCACGCGGATCAATAGCACAAACTTTATTATATACCCGAAGCTTTTCGATGAAATCCGAATCATAAGTCAATCGGTGGGCGTCCTGAGTTTTAAGCCCATCCCTCGAAATTTCCCGCTCAACGTCCTTCGACGAATTTTTCTCCCCAAGAAAAGACACATGCTTATTGTTAGCAGTCAATTTCTCTGAAGCATTACCTATTTCCACCCAAACTTCATTTGAAAATTGTCGAAATTCATCAAGCGTGCAATTAGCATGCGTTTCGCTATTTACAGCTTCAGTAACGCGCTCAGCAAAACTTGTCGCTTCCAACCACAACCTATTCTCAGCACGCTCCTCCAATTTCCTCTGCCTTTTTCTCTCTTTACAAGCTAACGCTTTTGCTCTCTTCTCCTCGAGACTCTTCCACGGCGCCATTTAACTACCTAATTCGCAGTTACAAATTTAAGCAAACCCAATGAACTTCAAAATCTGTCAATAATAATAATTTAGCGCTCGACAATAATTGCCTACGCGTGCACATTCGAGCCTAATTACGCAGCACCTAGGCCTAAATCAAAGCTATCAAACGACTCAGCGTCAAAATAAGTAAAACCCCAAATTCCAATTTCAGGAATGCAGCCTGTCAATTTGGAAAACAGTAATTTTAAGGACGAGCCCCCATTTGTTAGCTAGTTGTCTAGGAGTAAGAATATGTATGAACAAGTCACTCGAAAAGCTTTAAGTATATTTACAATATGTACATAAATTGGAACGATACTCACAGTACATTCAAACAATCCGACGAAAACGCACTTATACTAACAATTAATACAATCGTCATCCACAATATCGGGAGACTCAAATTCGAGAACCAGTTTCAACGTAGATACGTGACCACTAAGGGCACACGCACAAACCAATAGGCCACCATGGGCAAAAAAAGCGTAACACACAAAAGGTGCACGACTGCACGTCCAAACAAAGCTTAACTAAGCTTAACTACAACTGGTCTCTTCTAGCCTCGTGAACATTTCTTATTTATACTCGTCAACAATCCTTCTCTTACGCTAAACGGGGTGCGTCTTAACTACAAGTGCACGTGTGAAAAGGATGAGATGATGGGATGGAGGAGCAATCCCAACAATATATATATAGAGAGAGAGATCATGCCTCTGTGAGCATATTATTCCTATTTCTGCTCAGTCACATATCGTTGTGTGAGACGCCAGCAATTTCCATCTTGTCCACGGTCACAAATTTTTCGTCGTGATCGAATTGTCTTGTCTTGTCATGTCTTGTCTTAATGGAACACTCTCTCTGCTCAATGACTGTCAGTCTCTTGCTTAACACAATAACGGTATCTTATTCTACATGGTTACATTGCAAAATACAACTTTCATTTTTATATGACGTGTTTGAAAGCTTTCGAGAGATTCTTAAAAGTGCACAAAAGCTCTGTCGCACTTACAGAAACAAACACATTCATGTAAGCGCACAAACGCGCGCTTGCACTCACGAACAAACATCTTGTATATTCACATGGACACAGCTAGGCCTTTATTCTCTTAAACTCACTTGCTTTTGTGATACAAACTACAGAACTATTGATGATGTTTGCAATGATATGTAGGCCTAGGCTATTCTCCAAACCACAATGACATGGCATGCCCAATGTTGCCCATACATTGACTAAAAAAGCAAAGAATCAAATGCGTAGCCTATTGATGACTGTCAACAGCTTTTCAATAGTATAATATAGGGGTACAGGTCAGGTGTAGTCAATAAATTTTAATCTTGTCCTTTATGCATATAGCCTAAAAGGAGTTTTCAATACTAATAATTCAAAAGTCACACTGAAATGTGAAAGCAAAATGTGAATAAAATGTGAATGCCAGTCTATAGAGTAAGTATTCTGTTCTGTCAGATTCCTCAGCGCAAGTATGTCTGTCTGTGTCTGTCTTGTAGTTGTAGCGTAGCCTAAGCCTTATGCATTGCGTGTTTTTGACCAATAATGCATCGTAACGCCTCAAATGACCAGGCAAAAACTTCGGTAGGTTTATTAGACTGAAATATCTCCGATTGCGCAGCTGTGGAGAAATTCTTTTGGTTCCTTTTTGGTCTGACCTTCGTCTCTAAACCAACTATAAACTATTCTTATACTGCAGAAGGTTGCTAGCTTATTTTTTCATCGCATAAGAAATAAGCTGCTGTCAAAATAATGTCACCATTTTAACTGATTGCTGTTTGACTCTGTGTGCTTTTATATAGCGCTCTACCCGGGGTTCAAAATCCCTTATGAATATTTCTCATCGTTCATCCTTTGCTTATCGGCTAAGTCTGGCAGTCGATCCAATTGCATCATGCTAAGCTGAACTGATCCTCCTGGTATTGTCTTGATTACAGTTTAGTCTGAGTGTTAGACACAGCGCTCGCGATTAAGTTGGTGCCCTGCGCTTAGCTTTTGAGTGGCCCTCCATAAAATTGAACATCATGAATGATTACGATTACGATTACACATACTGCGAAACAGAAATTACTAAAATATGATAAACAATAACAACCTCATAAAGAAACTGCGGCGTTGTCGTCTCCTACATGTATAGGCCTATACATTTAGGCTATACAAGGCGCGCCTTTGTAACCGTCTAAGGCTGTGTAACGGCGCCGTATAAATCGTCGTAAATATTAAAGCTACTATAGCCTAAGCTAAGAGTTATTTCTGCGGTCTATCTCCGTGAACTTCCATTGCGTGACGTTGCTTAGTTTTTCGTCGTCATCATCGTCTTTACCGTCGTCATAACCAATGGTTTACTACGCTTTGCTTGCAGTCAATTCCACCTTAACGTGAGACTGTTTATTTACTTTTTATAGGGCTGTTAACTGTGTTTTGTGTGTGTGTGTGTGTGTGTGTGTGTGTTTGCTTCGAGGTTTTCTTAGAAGGCATCACGTTTATGCATTGCACGATATATGTTTTATCTACAGCGGTTCTGATATTGTTTGGGTGGGGGGGGCGGGGCAAGTGGTGTTGTCTCCCGAGTACAACTATTCGAGATTGCAAAGTGAAATTATTTTCAAAGACATCTTCTATGGCATTTGCACCATATAATATATTTCAATGGTCATCAAAATGAAGTCAACGGGAGCTCGTGTCCCAGTAGACTTCGAGTGGAACACAGACAGCTGTCAATTTATCATTCCAAGACAATAAGAGCCATTGTCATTTCAAGACAATAAGATCCATTGTCATTTCAAGACAATAAGAGCCATTGTGATTTCAAAACAATAAGAGCCATTGTCATTTCAAGACAATTAGTGCCTATACGTCCAAACGATCTAAGGATCTTTGGAATAGATGACAGATTGATGACATACGCTTTGATCTTGAAGTAGGAAGCATTGAAATATGCTGCATGGCATTTAAACATTTATAGACCGCCTCTCGCAGGTGAATCGTTCAGGGTCGCTCCCAGTGACACGGCCACAAGAGAAGAAAAATGGGCTTTGAGAGACGCAAAGAAAGAGTGTGCTACTAGCTATAGGATTTGATATCTAGCAGATGGAGACGATGTAGGCCTATTTCAAATAGAGGGATCAATAACCGTGAGCCACAAGCTATAGCAGGCTGTTATATTATGAGGAACAAGAAGATAAAGTTATAAATTAATTTTTTCGAAGCAAAGACTTAAGGAGGCAGAAAGAGGCTCGAGCATTACATACATGTATGCCAATAGGCTATAGGCCTACATATAGATGTTTCGGGCCAATACCTCGTTGTGATTTGGTGACCAGAATGAATTATTTTGCTGTTTAGATGTTTCTATTGACTTCGATGATGTTCTTAAAATTTTTGCGGTATAAGCTTTGTCCTGAGTTTTGATTAAAAAATATTACCTTACATTACGATTTCGTCGATAAACTCCCAGTACATGCCGTTTTCCTATATTACTCTGTTTCGTTAAAATTTACCCTGTCTGAGCTACGTCACTCCATGTGTAATAGCTATAGGCCTACGCGTGCATGTGTTTACGTCAGTGGTGTTACGTGTGTAGACTATACATTTTCTTAAAAAAACAATACATGTATGCTATACAAAAAATACATGCTATGTTGTATATGATTTAGCGAGCTGTCTTTGACTGCGGCGGCGATGCTGCTATTGTTTGGGAGATTTAGATTTTGTGGGATTTATTGTTCTTTGTAGTCGGCCGGAACAACTCTTGTTGCCATAATGACACTAAGTTTGGCTCTTGTTTGTTTTTTGCAGACTCCATAAAAGTCCATAGAGCTTAGTATTCTGAAGTTTTAGTTCATTGCTTGTTGTTGTTTAACGATGACACTGTGTCATAACAAAGATGATTTAATGTCGCCCTCCTCCTCTACCCAGGCATTGGACTGGTACTTTCAGTGTGTTAACATTTATAGCGGAGTTCTGACGTTTAGCTCGCGTATGTTACTTCCGCCCACCTTCCATACCAACCAACGAACGGCTCAACAGGTGACTTTAAATAATATGGTCATCGATTGAACGGACCATTTGGCAAAGACGCTCCGCTCCATTCCTGCAGCAGCAGCAGCAGCAGCAGCAGCAGCAGCAGCAACAGCAACAGCAACAGCAGAAGCAGCAGCAGCAGGTGCCTCTGCTACTCGTCGCATTCGGTTGTGTGACTCTTCTGCAGTTGAACATCTTGCATATTATACATCTATACATTATACAATGTACATGTACAATGTACATGTAGGTGGCGATTGCAATGAGTTTCCCTATTCTCATTGACATCACTCACTGCGACTTCACAGAGGAGGAAGCCGGAGTCATTACATCATTGTAAGAGGAACGAGGTGATAGATCACCGACGGAACCTAGCCGTAGATCATGTGTGGAAAGCAGAGAAGACAGACCATAGACTAAACAGAAATAGACTGACCAAACCGTAACGCTCTCCTCCCTGGCAGAAACCGTCTGCACTAAGAGAAGATCGTTGCTTCTTCGTCTGAATTCAAACAGGTAGGCCTATCATCATTATTATTATCATCATTATTATTATCATCATCATCATTATTATCATCATTATTATTATCATCATCATTATTATCATTATTATCATCATTATTATCATCATTATTATCATCATCATCATCTTCATCATCATCATCATCATCATCATCATCATCATCATCATCATCATCATCATCATCAATATTATTATCATCAATATCGTTATCATCATTATTAGCATCATTATTATTATTATCATCATCATCATCATCATCATCATCATCATCATCATCATCATCATCATCATCATCATCATCATCATCATCATCATCATCATCATCATCATCATCATCATCATCATCATCATCATCATCATCATCATCATCATCATCATCATCATCATCATCATCATCATCATCATCATCATCTCATCATCATCATCATCATCATCATCAACAACAACAGCATCATCAACTTCATCATCATCTTCGTCGTTGTCGAGGTCGTCGTTATCATCATCGTCGTCGTCGTCATCGTCTTTGTCGTAGTCGTCATCATATCATCATCATTATCATCATCATAACTATCGTCATCGTAATCGTCATAACCATCATCACTTTCATAGTAATAATAATCATCATCGTTGTCGTCATAGTCGTCGTCTCTTCGTCATTATCATCAACATTCATCATCACTATTATCATCACGATTCATCATGATTGCTCCTGATTTAAATTTGTTCTTTGAACTCACTCCTCAACCTTGCTCGCCTGTATAATTTATAGGCTATATATAAATAATAGTATATGTACAGCCTATAACCATGTATATAAATACATATAATTATAATGTCACTAGATTACAACTCCTCTTCACGCATGCGTTAAATGCTGCGATGATAATTATTATTATTGCATTTTTGTTGATTTATCGTCTTTCTGTTTTTTCGACTCGTCTTTGAAATCCCGATAGTCAAAATTAAGCTTTAGCCTAACAAAGCTCCAATTTTTTGGGGGCAGTAATCAACTATTCGCTGAATTTCCAACCTAGACACGTAAGCTACGGCTTCAGATGTTTTGTTCTCTTCGCATTTTCTTCTTCTTTGATCAAACCGCGAATATTGATACAGATGCGAATGTCTTGCTACCTTTCGACATTAAGTAATCTGTCTAGCTTCTGTTCACGAGGAAAAAGCAAGATTCCTTGTTAAGAAAATAGTAAAGACCAGCGATTATTCTATCACGACATCGCCGTTGTAGGTCTAATCTTCTTATATTTTATCATATTATATTATATGCATGGCTTGCTTTCTTGGATCGAAAGTAATTTGACCGCCGTATAGGAAAATTCGACGGTTTTTTGTGCGCTCGAAGGATTTCGATTAGACATTACTAATTGCATTCGTCTTCTATCATCGTAAATAAATTCCAGAAGTTTTTACACGTTTTTCATCGCTAAGAAACTTATCTCTTCTTACCACAGCCTACATTTAGATTAATGCTTCGTTATCGTCGCCTTGAAGAGCCTCTTGGTTGGTTTAGTCATTAGTGAAACGGTGTCACGACAACTCGTCTAACGACAACTCGTCTACCGACAAGTGGTCTCCGGACAATTCGTCTAACGACAACTGGTCTACTGACAACTGATCCAGCGCTTGAGAAATGGAAGCTGGATGACAGTTTTTAGGGGTGAAGTGGAGGTTGGATTGATGAAAAGACGCCAGAGAAATGGAATCTGGATGATGGTTCTTTTATATGCGAAATAGAAGCTGGATTGACGAAAATAACGCATGATAAATAAAAGCTGGATGAAGGTATTTCTAGATCTCAAATAGAAGCTGGATTGATAAGAAAACCGCGTAAGTAATGGAAGCTGGATGAGGGTATTTTTATATCCGAAATAGAAGCTGGATTGACGAAAATAACAGGCGATAAATAGAAGTTGGATGAAGGTATTTTTAGCTTTGAGGTAGAAATGGGTGCATGTTGTAATACATGAATGAAAACCATCAATCCAGCTTCCAGTTAAGCTAAAAACCCATTTTCGTAAATCCAGCTTCTATTTGATCAATACTATTCGTCTGTAGACCAGTTGTCGTTAGACGAATTGTCCGGAGACGAGTTGTCGTTAGACGAGTTGTCGGTAGACCAGTTGTCGTGGAACCAGTGAAACGACGCCATGCCATTATGTATGTATGTATGTATATGATCAATTGATCATTTATATAGCGCCTTAGCAAGAATCTCACGAAGGTGCTTAACGTAGCTACCCAACAGATCTAAACAGATGCGATTTAAGACATTTAGAAAATGTTTCCTGAGATGCAATCGGTGAAATGTTGCGAATTAGCCTATATAACGAAGATGTTAGCGAAGATGATAGCGAATATGATGACGGAGATCATAGCGAAGATGATAACGAAGATGATAACGAAGATGATTACGAAGATGATAACGAAGATGATTACGAAGATGATAGCGAAGATGATAACGAAGATGATAACGAAGATGATAACGAAGATGATAACGAAGAGGATAACCTAAGCGACGCCCTCCTCCTCCTTCATTCTTAGGACTCATCATTTAGACTGGCATCACCGAAACTGTAATGGCAATAGCCACTTGACATCATCACACTTTCATTACAACCCGATGCTGCATTCGGCTCTATAACAGAGCGTCGTTTGGTTCTTTTGTGATTGAAAATAATTTAGCATTGTCTTTGCATGACTCGATCTGAGTTTCTCGTCATTATTTGCTCTCGCTTCTTCGCTCTCCACCGATGTTGGTTGATCCGCTGGACACACACACACACACACACACACACACACACACACACACACACACACACACACACACACACACGCACACGCTATATAACTGTTGTTGGAATAAATAATTCAATAGAAGAAAGAAAATGAAGATATTGGCTTAAATTGGCCTAAATAAAATCCAAAATAATGTGACACTCGTAATCTCGAGATTTCTATGAGCGCCATTGGATGCTCGCATTGGATGCCTATGGGTCAGTCACTCCGCCATGGTTTATTCTAGCCTTAAGACTGTCCTATTTAGTCGAGGTTTTGTTAGGAGCGCTTCAGACTAGATAGGCTTTAAGAGGCGCTATGCAAATGTTCCTAATAAATTACTATACTGGAGCATTGGATGCCATTATTGCCTGTATAAATAATATTATGGCCTCAATATGTCCTATGTCTATGACACATGGCCTCAATATATACACGTATCCTATTATGATATGCCTGCTTCATGCTTATAGTATAAGATGATAACGAAGATGATACCGAAGATGATAACGAAGATGATAGCGATTATATGCAAGCGTCGACTGTTCATTAGAGCTGCAAGGCGGACGTCTTGAGACTTGGATGCGCAGTCGCCTTTGACAGTTATTGCTTATAACACTTGGCTGCAGTTCAGTGCATGCATGGGAAACTGACGACAGGATGATCTATGGGGTCTGTTAGGACTCTGCAGGAAGGCGTTATAGTTATATATACCATCCATGCTGAGAAGAAGCATTGCTATCAGATGAAGTCAAGTTGAAGCAACACGTGACAAGAGAATTTTTTATGGTGTACAGAACCGCAGAACATTAATCTTGGACCGGAAGAAGGTCAGGTGACAATGTAGACATACAGACAGTCACTGGAAGTCAAGCTTACAGACTTTTATAGCGCCTCTATAGTAGTGCTTGCACATGATGCACGGTGGCTATAACTGGTCGACGCACAAACTGATGGCACAATAACTGACAGTTTAGACGGGGTAGATGGAATCTGAGATATAAGACAAAGACTCAAAGTCAGTTACAGAGTTATATGTAAGCCGGCAGAAACTAAAAAGCAGCGTTAATAGAAACAGAAAAGATTCAAGTAGGCTACGAATAGGGGAAAAGGAAGAGTAGAATTGAGATCAATACGATACGGTAGCATAGAAGGATAGGCGTATGCCAATACTGACAGAGATTCATAGTGGTGCAAAATATGAAGGAATTGCTAACATGATGATGGAAGCATGACATTAAATTTGGTATAGACATATTTCAACAATTATGTACAATCAGGAAAACATTTAGGTAAAGGACTAAAGGGCCATCGCCAGATTTACCCCATGAACTCAATGGTAGCTATATTCCAAAATTACCAACTGATACAGAAAAATTTCAATATCTTAGCTTCTAGTTAGTCTAGAATAATGTGATCTTGGTGTCTAGATGTATCAATTTAAGGGCTAGCATTCCAATGGGGCTATGCTGGGCTTTTGCTGACCCTATTGTAATCCTATTGGAATGGCTCCGATTGAGATCAAAGGCGAATTTGCGATGTCCCTCATAGCTAAACGTTCCCTAACGACAATTATTGAATTAGCCTACACGCTTCTACATGTAACATCGAGTGAGCATATTTTCAAGAACCCGCTTAACCATCAGTGCTGAGTTCATTATAAGAACACGATTTATAGAAAAAGACGATTTATACAGAAGAACACGTTTTGCAAATATTGTGCTATTATTTTCTTTTTCTTGTTCCTTGTCATAACGACTGTTCAAATTTTGCGAACACTGCAGCTGCTAAAAACTAAAAAGACGTTGATCCCAATTCTTCTTCAATACACGACCAGCATCAGCGTCACCTGAATAAATCATGTGAAACATTGTCACATATATAGCACAGCTTCACACGTCTGATATTTACCATTCTGCCTAATACCGTGTGTTTATGCGGCCTTTATGCACTTGTCAGAATATATTTGATTAACGAGATGAAAGCCACTGCTGGTAGGCCTATTAACTGCGTTTTATGCTCTGTATACGTTCTTCTGGATATCTACTGTTGTGTGTTTTGTGCAGCCGAAAAACATCGACGATGAATGGGAACGACAGCGGCAGCAACATGGACGACGATTATGTTGAGAAGATGATGATGGAGAGAGAGTCTAACTTCTCCATCTTCTCCTTCGAGGATGACCCGATGGAAGACGAGGTCATTCGAATTCTACTCATTCTCCTCTACGGAATCGTCTTTGCCGCCTGCTTTTCAGGTATGAAATTCTTTCCTCACGCGATTGACTCGTTTCCCACGTATACCAAACGATAGCCGACTGCATAGTTGTAAAAAACGTTTTTTCTTCGTTTTTATTCTCTCCCCGAAAACGTCTTTTTTTATTTATTTTTCCCATCGTTTTTTTAAATCGTTTTTCCTTTTTCTTTAACCTTATTTAGGTCTATTCATTTACTTTCTTATTATTTTCCTTAATTTTAATTTTATCTGATATTCCTTATGCCTATGTTTTTCGCCAACTCTCAAGGATTCAGCTGACTAACGTCATTATTTCATCGTTTAACATCATTATTTAAGAGATAGCCTGCTTGTAGTAGGTTCCTAATCAAGGTTTTCAAGGTTAAAATGCGGTTTTAGATGTAACAAAGTCAAATTTTTTTCCGTTTCCGTTCTTTTTATCGTTTTTTGTCGTTTTTAATTTTTTCGAAAAACCACGTTTTCCCCCGTTTTTTTTATTCCGTTTCCATCGTTTTTTCATCTATGGCCGACTGCATCTTTCTGCCCATAAATTTTATCGTTTTTTGTCGTTTTTTATTTTTTCGAAAAAACGACGTTTTTCCCCCGTTTTTTTACTCCGTTTCCATCGTTTTTTTCATCTATGGCCGACTGCATCTTTCTGCCCATAAATTGTTTATGATGGACAAAGCTTGGCGAATGTCGCATGTGAGGTTGAAATTGAATCTACGATATATGCGCCCGTCGTCGACCTTGTTTTTATTTAGGTAGAAGTTGTCCATAAAAAGCAGAGGTCACCGAGGATAATTACTGGAATTTGTCGGTAACACGCCATTCTGACATTATCAGGCAATCGCATTCAATTGCGATGCGAAGCGCTGTGATGTCAACCTATATATTGAAATGATAGATGAATCGTAACACAATTATTTAAGCGACTATAACAAAGCATGTCGATGTCATTGGATTACTAGTGCACTGAACATCAGCCGCCATGATACTGCAGGTATAACGACTGTTCGGCCTATTTTTATTCGCTCATTTTTTAGCAATAAATTCATCAAAAGACCGCTGCATTTTCGCTTTGTTATAGTTATGATCGTATAAATTATTGACAGCAGTGATGTATTGAATTATCAGAGAACAAATGCAAGTAGGCCTAGGCCTACGGTCGATGTTATCTATGAGTAGAGCGAGTGAACCTATTGCTACCATGTCAATTCATTCACATACGCGTTTTATACAATTACAAATATTCCTTTAAGTCTTATAATTATAATTATTCAGTTTAGCTATGCCTCGTACATCTATGTTTATAGATATATATTATATATATATCTATGTTAGGCCTATATATCATCAGCTTGTGTTTCACAGCCATCAAAGGCCAACGGTAGCATCACGAAAATTGCCGTATTATAGGCCTATTATATTAATTCCATCGATTAGACCAGCTTCAATGCTTTCTGTGCTATCGACTAACAGTAATAACTAAACTATATACAACGATTGACCACGCAAAAATTTAATGAGGACTTGAAAAAATGAAACAATCTATAAACTTTTATTGTCTTTAAGTTCGCGATCAAGCAAACAATGCCAGCCATACATCGGAAACTAAATCTTGCGCACTAAAATTGCCGATCTGAGAGAAAATCAATGGCATTCACAATTCCACATTCATCCGGGTTCTGTTTTCAATATGATTAAATCTATTATGAGATTCAGTTATGTATTTTCCGTCTGCATACCGAGCTGACTCTTTATGCCCAACCAACTGCTCATGCACGAGCCTTTAGTCTACTCTAGAGACTTCCTCAATGTGATTGCGTCTAAGAAAAGCCTCACTTTTGCTCATCACGATCTTTTGGACGCCACTAATGGACTCCTCCCTATAAGTCCACGGAGACGCATACGCTGGTCTCTGTGGACTCAGGGAATCTATCGTCTGTCCACCTTCGATGTTGACAGACCACGCATGCGCGAGGGATTAGCAATCCGAAAGAAGATGAGATGAGATTTACGCCCATACCCGCACTTAAACGAATTCAGTGACATTGTGGAGTGAAATGAGATCACGCACCGAATCGCAAAGCCCTGCAACGCTGCGCCAAAAGAACGGGGCTATGGTACTCATCAGGAGATCCTCTGCGATTCTGGTTCTATATGTAACAACAGCTGTGGTTATTAATCAATCTGTGAGTTCGATGATCGTGAGTCTGCTGATGAGTTGTTTTATCGTCTGTCTATCTTCAATGTCAAAACAGACCGCAATTAGTTCTTTGCACGACGTTCTTGAACGATTGTGCACGCTCTTTATTTTGTCTGATCAGCAGATTAGTTCAACTCGGTTCAAGACACAAATTAATAGTCTTTAGCTTCATCGAGAAAACTAAATATAGCCTATCTTGTGGAATAATTTTGTTTGCTGCGACAGAGTGATCATGATAATATAGCCTATTTGGATGAATGCAGGGATGAATGGGACCCTGTTGGCAGGAGTGCTCTGAGTTTGTAATCACAAGCAATCGCAATCGTAAACTCAAAATTATTTCTAAAGCACTACTCGAAAGCCAAGCGCGGAGCACCAGCTTATTCACTAGCGCTGCATTGAGTCAGAAGGGTTGTCCGTGATAGTATATATAGTCCGTGGTGGTCCGGGTCGAGCAACTGAACGTCATACCGTAACGTACTATCAGGGTGATGCTTATAAAGCTATGTCTACATTGTCTACAAGTCGCCTGTGCCCGCGATTCGTTCTATCCATAATTGAGTGACGTGTCATAAAATATTACGGCAGGTCAAGACTTGATCTCTATGGTGATGAATTCAGGTCTCGACCAATAGAAAGAGGTCACGTGACTTGATCTTTATGGTGATGAATTCAGGTCTCGACCAATAGAAAGAGGTCACGTGACTTGATCTCTATGGTGACGAATTCAGGTCTCGACCAATAGAAAGAGGTCACGTGTCTGCGACATAATGGCACAGATCACTCTCGTTAATGGCTCACTGTAATTATGCAGGCCGATGATCAGGCCAGCGCGAATGAAGAAATATTGCCTTCTAATTCGTTCCCCCCTTCTTTAGCGCCTTAATATATGTGATAAAAAACTGGGGTGTTATCAAATATGTATAATCGCATATATATATATATATACTCTTTGGCACACACTCTTTGGCCTATATATATGGACTGGTAAGAAAGCCACAAGTTTCATGTGTTCGGCGTAGCCTATAGGCCTAACTGATTGCAATAGAAGTTGAGACATTGAGTTATAAATTTATTTATGCGAATTTCGGCATTGTTATTATTTTCACATCAGGGTCTCGATCAGATATTTACAATCATCGACGTTTAATCCAAGTATAGTATGGCTAGAAACAAGATTTTCGCCCCGTGCATGGACTATAGGCTATGGTAAGAAGACAATCCTATCAGACGCCTAGGCTATACAGAAACTACAGCGCAGACAAATCCTGTTACGAAAATTGGAAGGAAGGAGATGAAGGAAGATTCTATCAGACGATAAAATCACACTGCAGTGTAATTTTTGACAAAAACAGAGCTATGAGTACGTCATGTGCAAGTGAAAGCCTCTCATGTTGTAGACCCATCTTAGTTTCGAGTTAGGTTACTCGAGTTACTTTTATAGCGGAAGTAGCGTATAGGAAAGACAGGATGTCGCGTCTTACAGTAAAACCTGAAACATGAGGAACATATGATCTCAAGAGAATTCCTGACAGTTTAGTTTCAGACCAAGAGTGAATTGAATCGACAAAGCGCCTTAAAACGTGGAAGCGCTCTCTTGATCTGTTGTCGTAGGGTCTGCAAGATGTCAAGCATAAATAGAACCGAAAAGTGTGTTTGCCCAATTCAAACAATCTTCCAATTCATTATAGCCTATCGATTTTTATAACGATGGACCACGTTCGCTTAAAGCAGGGGTCTCAAACACGCGGCCCGCGGGCCGCATGCGGCCCGTGGACCCGAATAATGCGGCCCGCGAGAGTCATCTGGTTTTTATTTGTTTTGTTTATTTCAAGAAAGAAATTGGCTAAGACCCGAATTCTGCTGTTCTTTTGCCATTTGAACCAAGGTTCAAACTGCTTTCTTCTAATTTTTGCTCTGGATATTAAATTTGCAACAGCAGATATGCAGATAGAGTTATAGTGGCCCTTAAATGTACTACCATGCTGAAACAGAAGTAAGCCTACAATGAGGTTGATAGGCCTATTCCGATATTCTACACTTTTCTACTACAAGAAAAATTCCAAAATCTGCACCTGTAGTACTGCAACACGCTAATGGCGATATTTGGCATTACCTACATAATAATTATTATGTGAACAGCTTTTTCATTAATTAATGAAGATTAATAAATCTCAAATGACACGCCTGACAGTTAGTGGTGAATATGTGGAAGCTGTAGGCCTATTACTTTGATTCTTCGCATATCAAAATATAAAACTAAACATTGATGTTCTCGTAGTTGGGAAACGTTCAGATGATGTGTATCGCTAATCACACCTGATCACCTCTGACACTACTCACTAAGTAATACTTTAACATTTAAAGATGCTACAAGTTTAGTTGTAGGTAGGCCTACTATAGGCTTACTAATTGATGCTCTTCATAGGCCCTATCTTTGTGACTCTGAGTTTTCAATTTTGTGTATAGACCTAGTACCATTATGGTTACACTGAAAGTATAATATTAACTTAGGTGATTTTACAGGATTATATCATTATTGCAGCATTGTAACCCTCACCCCATATAAATAGTTTAACTTGCAAGACATAAGTTCATGTTGCGGCCCGCGAGACACTGTAAATTTTCAAATTTGGCCCACACGATGACTTGAGTTTGAGACCCCTGGCT
Organism: Lumbricus rubellus; assembly: GCA_945859605.1. Taxonomy (NCBI): domain Eukaryota; kingdom Metazoa; phylum Annelida; class Clitellata; order Crassiclitellata; family Lumbricidae; genus Lumbricus; species Lumbricus rubellus. The sequence continues at coordinate 30,801,829 of OX243813.1, read as the reverse complement.
TAAAGTGATATCGTGTAACAAATCATAGAACTAATCATGATCCTTAGGAAAAGAACTTGACCAATATAGCCTACATGCATTTCATTTGCTGCCATGCTGAGTTACCGAAACTGCGATTATATATCCATCCACTTTTCAAGTCCTGCTGATGTTTTGTCCTCATGGGCGGAGACTTAGGGGACGGAGAAACAAGGGAACGGTCATTCCAATGTTTGTGGTGTGGGGGGACGGAGACGCTTACATCCCTTTCTGTGTTTGTCATGCAGTGCAGGCTTTTCATCAACCTGTCTCGTTATCCGATCCATTACTTATCCGCTAATCCACGCGAATGTTCTTTCGTCCTCTCCTCAACCCACGTTCAGATTATATTACGTCTTTAGAACCGACTCAGGTATACGATGCTTAGATTACACGGATAACAGCAGCTGTGTATCCACACAGCTATATGATCGTGCTGAGCCTGTCCCTAATAGAAACAGTTTCTGATTGTGTGCGGTATAGATCTATCGCAGCTGAATGTTCTAGGGTACCTACTTTATGTCTTCGATGATGATTCTAGACATGGGTGTTTCTAGTATAAGCTTATGTATAAGTTACTCTGAAAAACAAGTCTGCTAAGTGTCGCATTAATGTCTAGAGTATGTATAAGTTACTCTGAAAAACAAGTCTGCTAAGTGTCGCATTAATGTCTAGAGTATGTATAAGTTACTCTGAAAAACAAGTCTGCTAAGTGTTGCATTAATGTCTAGAGTATGTATAAGTTACTCTGAAAAACAAGTCTGCTAAGTGTTGCATTAATGTCTAGAGTATGTATAAGTTACTCTGAAAAACATGTTTGCTAAGCGTTGCATTAATGCATTGAATGCAATTTATTGTCTCCTGATGAATTTGCATTTCTTCAGCTGTAGTGTAAACGGGATTTTTCAAAAGATATGTCTAAAGGAGAAGGCCCAGCGGAGGGAAGAATGGCGACATTGGACAGCCGAACCTGCCTAAGGGCAGAGAACCAGAAGAAGATGCCAAAACACGCATGCTGTAAAATACAAAATTATGAGAGCAGAATGATCTTTAAGCAATCTTCTTGGCATTTTGATAAGACGTTAATTCTAAAACACAACTTAATTTTAACATTCTACTTCTGGCATTGAAGCATCAAATCTATGAGAGGCCAAAATTACAGGTTTCTCATACAGCAACAATTCGTCGTTTCAATCCCACACGATCGATGTAGCCTATATTAGGCCTATATACAGCCCATGCTCTAAGCCTAACACGCGAAAAAATTCGATCTCTTTAGTAAACATAAGAAAGTCAACCCTGTGTGTTGGGCGTTGCCGATCCGTTGACTTCGCTGGATGTTCTTCATACTCAAGAGACCATGCATGCAGTCACTTAAAATCGATATCGTTGATAGAAAGTCGAGAACTGCTTATTATAGGAGTGATATTGAAATCGAACCGACGGTGAAGAGACGGTGTTGACTTTGGATGGCCACAGTCAAAGTCAAGCATTTTTGCTGAGCAACCACCTTGTGTGCTGAGAAATGAGCATAAATGTATAGCTAATTTTAGGCAGTCTGGAAAAACCTGACAGGCCCATGAGCACCCGCACATTGGGACAAGAAGGGGTGCTTGCCCTCCTGGAAAATTGACACCCATGTTTTAACTAAGCCTACTACTTTTGTTTATTAGCTGATCTCTTAGCATCAATGCACTAATAATTATTAGGCCATACACAAAGTGAAACTGAGAAATTTACGTTTAGAAACCTCTTTGCAAAAATACCCATGTTCATGATTTCCAGCTTTGCACTTTTCAAACTCTTGCTTAAATATTTAACTATGATAATTATTGTTCTTTGCCCCTCCTGCAAAAATGTCTGTGGGCTTATGGACAGGCCCATGCCTAGAGAGAACAGATGATGATGAATACGATGAACAGGAAGGAAGAAGGCATATAGAGAAAGCTCTGGTATGGCATTTTAGAAAGATTTTCGAGTAGATTGAGACATAGGCCTATTTTAGAAGTAGATTTTACAAATTAAGCAATTCCATGATTAGCCTACATATAAAATGCATGGCATTACTTGTATAAGCCAATGCCTACTAGTTAAATAAAATAATCGTTTTGTACCTTACTTCTAAAATTTCTTAATTTAAATAACTTTATCATCCCATAAAAAATACTTAACCCCCCCCCCCGTTGTACATCATATTGTTAACTGCTTTCCAATCGCATTCACTGTCGCAAATGACATTCGATTGATGAAAATTGATGATGTCAAGAAGCGAAAGCGATATTTTCCTTTGCTCCACCTTTGACAAGGGTCAGCCATTTGTCTCATGAAGCACTGCTAGACTGCGACATCGATTATAAATTATGGGCTCAGACCTTTTGCTGCATGGCAAATTTTCGGGCAATAAAAGCAATAACTCACTGGTAATTTTCGTCAGCTTAGGTCGCCATAAAATAACCGATGTCTCAAAAGCCAGGTTAATCTCAAAAGCGCAGGTTCCGATGATTCACGATGGAAGTAGCCTAACTGCGTCTTTTATCTGTTCTCCTGTCAACTCGTCTCTTTGTCTCCTGCAGAGCACGAGGAATTGAGGATGCACTTGAGTATGGAGTTCAAAGACATAAATCTTTACAACCGTGTTGACTCTCTAGACTTAAACGATGGGAGGGTGTAGGTTCTGCATCTGATCAATAATTACTTCGTCTTAGAAAAATACAAAACCTGTCAGGAACATTCATTCATGATGGAAATTTATGTAGCGCCCCTTTAAGGTTACTACTCAGGAGCGCTCCCTCACCCAGCCTCGGCCGAAGCAGACGTATAGTTTTAGGACTGCGATAAAAACGCATCTGAGGCAACCCTAGGCATACGGCGTATCTAAAGACAGTGGAGGTCACCGTTGGGGCAATAACAGAGAAAGCACGGGGCTGTATAAGAGCAGTTTGTGCCCGGAGAACATTCCCCTGTGTGTTGAGGAACGGAGAGGAGAGCACGACGCCCCTCTACACACAGAGTAGAGTGACAGAGTTGTTGCAAATATACAGAAGCAGCATGTTGAAGATGTATGCTTATTCGCTGCTTCCTCGCAATTACAATCCATCTCCAAACTTTTTTGCAGATAAATCGATTTATGGGAAAGACGGTGGTCAGGTCGTCTATCTTAGAATGGAGGCAGTCGAACAAGCGAGGCTTTCTGCTCTAATGTAGACTCTTAATTTCGCTTTAACTCTAAAAGCCGTCGACAAAATTTCTTCAAAGGTCGCATATATTGTAACTACACGCAGTACTGTGTCATATACGTGATCTATTAATGAAAGCACACATGCAATCATGTCATAGATGAACGTGCAAAGCTGAACATGAGCGAAATGGAGACCATGAATGCTCCTGCAAGCAGGGCTGTGCTGGCAAAATTATAGATGAGTAATTGAGTATATTATGCTAAAGTTGTCTAAACGTGTCAGTAAGTTATTTTCCAGAAAAATGCACACGGATATTTGTGAGAAAAGTGTAGTAGGCTATACACGCTGTATACCCAGTGTATAGGCTTACCCTCGATTTATGCTACTGACCTGCATGCTTGCAAGGCATGCCGTCATAATCGCCATAGGCGTGACTTTCTATGTTTGTGACGGTACACTGTCCAGTCACCACCACTTTTAAAATAGTCGCCACCGCTTTTTGGTGCTGCAAATAAATATATTTTAACATGAAAGCAATTGACATGAAAGCGTAAGCATGCACATAGGTCTATAGACTAAACTATTTGTGCACATGTATTTTAACATCGCAAAGGCGAAAATCTGATACAGGTTCTACAATGTGCTCACTGTCCAATGTCCACAATATACCTACTGTCCTTACTTACATACGTTTGGTTTCATGTAATTAGGTGAAGTATAATCTATTTTGTTTCATAATTATAGTTTGGAAATAAAAACTAAAGGAAAATGTTAGCACATTGTAGAAAAGGACGGATAGCCTATCACTGAGAACTTTATGCAGAAGGTTATCCAACGAATTGAACGAAAACTGAGACTGCTTGGACATATTTGCAGAATAAAAGAGGACAGAAAGATAAAGACACTGATGATTGGAATAATGGAGGTTGCCAAGAAAATAGGAAGGCCGCATAGAGAGTGGATGGATGACATTGAAGAATGGTGTCGAGCAGACCTACAGAAGATGGGAAATGCGACCCAGAAGAGACACGAGTGCACTGGAGAGGCATTGTGAAAAAGGCATCGGACACCTATACGGTAATAATAATAATAATAATTACGACGATTTATATGGCGCAGTAACACAGCCATGCCGTTACAAGGGCGCCTTACAAAAAAAACAGCTACACCGGATAAGCCCTAGCGAACAAGTGTGATTTTAGCCTGGCTTTAAAAGAGTCCACTGAGCCTGCTGATCGGATAGCGAGAGGAAGACTGTTCCAGCAACGAGGACCAGCGACCGAGAAGGCACGATCGCCGAAGCACGTTCTCATTCTCCGCACACGCTAATCAGACCTCTCGGATGATCTGAGGCGAAGCCCAGCCGCGGAGGAATGAGTCTCTATGCAGTAATCGCGCAGGTACTCGGGCGCAGCTCCGTGAAGTGATTTGAACGCGAGCAAACAGAGCTTGAATTCGATGCGAGATGGAACAGGCAGCCAGTGGAGGACATCACGGAGGAGCGGCGTGACGTGGTCGTACTTCCTCCTGTTGCAGACTAGCCTCGCCGCGGCATTAAGCACTGACTGGAGTCCGTCCAAGAGGCACGCAGGCGCGCCGGCAAGCAAGCTGTTGCAGCGATCCACCTTGGCAGTGACGAAAGCGGCGACGGCCGCCCTCGCGGCCTCAAAGGGCAAGGACTTGATGCAGCTCCTGATGAGACGGAGCTGCCGGAAGCAACAACCTACTGTCCAGGCGATATGGCGCCTCATGGACAGATCTGACTCCAGCAGGACGCCGAGATCGCGCACGGAAGTCGAAGGCCGTATCAGGGCCCCACTGACACTCAGCGCGCCGGTGTCGAGATGGAGACACCGTCTTCTGGTCGCACACCACAGGAAGTCGGTCTTCTCGGGGTTAAGCCGCAGTCGATTCGACCGCATCCAGTCGGCAATCCGCTCAATGCCAAGCTCCATTCTTCCTTTCTGCTGCTCGACAGTTGATGGATGTCCCCACGTGTAGAGCTGGGAGTCGTCGGCATAGAAATGAGATGCTAGGCCGAGACTTGTAGCAAGCTCACCCACGTCGGCGGTGTAGAGCAGAAACAGCAGCGGGCCGAGAACAGAGCCCTGAGGGACGCCACAGAAGAGAGAGCGGATGGTTGAGAAGACCCCGTTGAAGAGCACCGTCTGTCGGCGATTGAAGAGATAGGAGCGAAGCCAGTCAAGCGCGGTTGAGCGGATCCCGTACGTCCTGGACAAGCGCTCGACCAGAACATCATGGTCGACCGTATCGAAGGCGGCCGAGAGATCGAGCAGACCAAGCAAAGCGTGGTTGCCCGCATCGATCGCTTCCGTAAGGTCTGTTACAACCTTAAGAAGAGCGGTCTCGGTCATTGAACCGACGGTTGTTGCTGTTGTTGTTGTTGTTGTTGTTGATGATGATGATGATAATCTGGACTTGACACTAGCCTATATACTCAAGCGAGTTTCCATGAAAGGTCAAATTATGAAATTCATTTGGAAAACGTGAGCATAATTTTTTTACTCTTCTACTTTGCAGATGATCTAAATTGCGGACATAAAATGCGGACATAATTATATTGAGGACATGTTCATATTTGGGAAGGGGATAGAGGAAGTCGAGGGAAGAGAGAAGAGAAGGGAAGAGTATTAGAGTAATGAACAGTGGAGCAATATGTCGTATGCAATTTTGACATCTTTCTTGACAAGGATTCATAGTAACTCTATCTAAAGGTCCTGATTCTGTCAGATGTCAAAGTCATACCGGTACACCACAACCACACTTGAATCGTTATACACAGCGTTACTCTCGTTTGTCTTCGATGCCAACGTCCTGGGCAACAGAAGAACTGTCATTGAAGACAAATAATAATGTCCGTGCTCAACTTGACCGCTGAACCACTGGTATACCTGCCATATTATATAGGCCTACAAATAAGTATGCGAGTGACACTGCATTGACTTGCGGCTTACGACTGTTTTCGATTGCCTGTCTTTAGCCAATCTCAATCCGAGGATTGGTCGAACCACGGGCAATTCTTCTCTTTCATCCAGTTCTATTCCTTGTCTCTTTCAATAAGACCCGTTGAATGATAATGCGGTTCACTGCTCTGCATGCGTTATCGGTCCATGCCAAGTTAGGTCGTCATTGAGTTGCTGATCTAGCATGTGCTGAATAAGCTGCTCCTCCAGACATTCTCCATTCATGCACAGCACTCGAGACAGATTAGACAGATTAGACAAGAAGAGGCAGACGGTCGCAGATAACGATGACGAAGACAAGACGACAACGTAGAGACATACTAGGGTGACACGTAGAAGCATGGAATTATGAAAGAGACAGTAATCCTATCTCCTAGCGATTTGTGAAGCAAATAGGATAAGCCTAAGCCAACGGCCATTTATTCAGCGCTTCGTTTTCTAGAAAACGTTCGGAAATGAAATATTTTAGAACAATTATAATTGTCATGGAATGGTAGAGGAAGATTAATATCCAGGCTCTCATTTTGAAAATATAAAAACTTGAAAATGAAACTATGTCAAGAAAATTAAGTTAATAATGTAACGAGAATCGGGATGTGCCGGTCTATGGTAAGGCACGCGTGTCACTCCCCGGGAGCGTAAGTTCGGCCTTCGTGGTATTTCGAAGGACTTACAACACTTCTGCCGACGGCGATTCGAACCAGAGTCACAGAACGTCTTTTCCCACAAGAAATGCTGAAGACACAGAGTTCTTTTCGTTACTCTTTATTAAACGTCACGATCGCAGAACATAATCAAAGCACACAACGACTGTCTAATTCTTACTAAGGCACTGAACCCCTGACTGACAGACTGACGGTCTTACTTCTCTCCTCGACTACCTCTTACTGACGTGGTCCCAACTACATCTATTCCAGCGCCTCTCTCCTCTCCGTTGCTCTACTCCACGCTCCCTCTATTTATATCCTACAGGGCGAGGAACAAGGCCCAGGGGGCGGAGCTCTAATGGAACATGGCCTAGGGAACAAGGCCTGGCACAGAACATGGCCTACGGAACATGGCCTAGGAGGCGGAGCCTAGGGAACATGGCCTAGGGAACAAGGCCCAGAGCAGAACATGGCCTACGGAACATGGACTAGGAGGCGGAGCCTAGGGAACATGGCCTAGGGAACGAGGCCCAGAGCAGAACATGGCCTACGGAACATGGCCTAGGGAACATGAGCCGGCACAGAACATGGCCTAGGGAACAAGGCCTGGCACAGAACATGGCCTACGGAACATGGCCTAGGAGGCGGAGCCTAGGGAACATGGCCTAGGGAACAAGGCCCAGAGCAGAACATGGCCTACGGAACATGGCCTAGGAGGCGGAGCCTAGGGAACATGGCCTAGGGAACAAGGCCCAGAGCAGAACATGGCCTACGGAACATGGCCTAGGAGGCGGAGCCTAGGGAACATGGCCTAGGGAACAAGGCCCAGAGCAGAACATGGCCTACGGAACATGGCCTAGGAGGCGGAGCCTAGGGAACATGGCCTAGGGAACATGAGCCGGCACAGAACATGGCCTGGGGAGGGAAATCCCAGGTTCTCTACAATAATAATGCATCTAACTAGTTCTTTTGTTAGATTATTTAAATTAACGAAATTGTTTCATTTATTATTTTGCTAGAATTATTTTGAATAGTTAGAAAAATTGTCTGAATAGACACTACTTAAAATTGCTGACTCGAGCCGTTCAGTTTAAATCACAGTTCAAGCGAATTCACCAATCTCTCTCGTCCACTGACCACGCCCTCTGGGGCAATCTGCAAGAAAACGCTGAACTGATCGACCAGAAAGAGTTCAATAGATATTGCCATTTTAAATAAAGTCAATAGAGCAAGACCTTATCGGCTTGGCCTCTATAATGCCGGCGTCAGGCCCGCCATGGCTCAATCCAGATCATTTGCCTGCATTGGTCCCTCCCTATGGAATGGATTTACCCATCAGTTTGCTCAGTCATCCTCTCTGGTAGTCTTTCGTCATCTATCTCTCGTCTCAAATCCTGCATTTTTCTCTCGGGGTTGCACTCACTGGGAGCGCTTCTGAAAGTCTCTTGCTGCGAGAAGCGCATTGTAAGTGGTAAGATAAAATACAATATTATAAGCTTACAATCCCTTTGAGAAGAGCTATCAACCTAAGCTTGTTGAGAAGCAGGATGATGATTCGATATAACTTATTATCATCCAAGCCAAAATCGCTTAACTTAATATGCACGTAGACTACACGTAATTCATGTAAAGACGTAGACATACATAGCATCCAAAAGTGACGTTTTTAGTCACTTCAGATGTTATGCCGCTTTAAAGAAATTATGACTGTTGGTTTCTATCAAGATTTAATCATGCTAAACAGATTCTCTGGAAGGTAGCGAGGAAAAAATTGAGTGTATGCTCATTTGGAGGGTTCGCAATGGATGGGCATGGTCGCACAGTACGTCGAATCAGTTTTTAAGAACTCGTAAATTTTTATTTATTTACTTCGAAGGGACTAAACTTGTAAACCCCGATACAGGGGGAGACTATGCCATTTGGATTCTGTTCGATTTAGTAGTTTAAAGAATTGCTATTGATTTCTAGGTTAATGTTCAACACTGCATGTTCTTAGTATGAGAATTGTAGAAAAATAACCGAGGGGCCAGACGTTGATTTATGTGAGTGCAATGAAGACTTTACGATAAAAGCCCTGGGAAACACTATGAATTGAACCCCTCAGGCTCTCGGCAATTCTGTCCCAGAAACTTGGATGATCTCCTTTCGTAGTCCAACCATCTTGAAACTTTACAAAATGATTGCAGAATGAAATCATTTACGAATCATGCGTCTAAATCGTTCTAATCTGATTACAGATCCAGCTACCTTTCAGAAGTCGAGTTCAGCTACAGTTCCATCAATCAAACGCTTAGAAGCTAACAGTTTCTAAAACTATAGGAGTCCGTGTGGTTGAATATCGTGGAAAAAGTCTCATAGATCATACTTGTAAATAGACACATTTTCCATTAAATCCGGCACTTTTCCTTTGGCTCCATTTTTCCAAGTCTCGAGACTTCCCCCTTTCATTCATTCATTCATTCATTCATTCAGAGCATTTATATAGCGCCCCTTCAAGAAACTACTCAGAGGCGCTCCCAGCCCAACCACGAACAAAGAAAAAAAGACTTGAGGGACTTGTAGAACGCAGCCGGATGGACCACAAGTAGTGAGCGAAGCGTAACCGGGAGGTCGTTCCAAACAGTAGGCCCCACGACCGAGAAAGCACGGCGCTGCTTAATAGCCAAGCGAGCCCGCGGGACCAGAAGCTCACCTTTAGACGAAGAGCGAAGTACACGACGCGCTGCAACGTCAGAGACTGGAATGGCTATAAATCTCGCACGACCACTCTCAAATCTATGTTGCTTCTTTTGACTGCTATAACCCAACGCGAGCAATCTTCAAATGTATTTTGCAAGCAATCGATACAGTTGCTTGTGTCTCAGCCCTATGCCCAGATTTTTAAATGCAGACGAAACAAGGGAAACACTTCAGAAGCCGTCGAGGGCGGCCAAAATCCGTTATCTGGTCCTCAGTGTATATATTCTTAGCGACTACATTTTAGATCTTCATCAATCAAACTTTGTTAATCCATCACCTAATTCTCAATGAGGAACTTCGTCGAACAAGAAGGTTTTAAAATACAGTGCTGCAGTCTAAGTGAATCAGCGTAGCAGTCATGACTCAAGAGGGAGCGAATTTCGACAAGACCTGCTGTGCAGAATCGATAGTATATTATGCTCACGTGAGATCGATCAATGTAATCTGGACACGATTGACTTAGACGGTCTCTGATCGATTTCCGGGTCGAATGAATATTTGATCGACGATTGATTGATTGCCTGTGAGTCTGACTTTTGCAGATAACGAATGGCATTAGCGGCGTTGCTTATAAGAACCGGTAACGCAGACTTTACGTTTCGTATCTCTTCCGAACTTTTTCATCCGGAGTCGGCAGACAAGAGAGTTTTTCACCCAACAGAGCAAAAGCAGTTGGGCTATTGTTCGTATTACTTGCGCAGAACGTTAAACGCACACCTAATGCGATGTGGCGGATAAGGTATAGGGCGGAAAATAGAGGCAAACGACAAGATTTGAACTAGAGCTGCAGATCAGACAGCGTTTCAAATAAGAATTTAGAGAATGATTGGAACGAAATGAGAAACACAGCTGAATCTTCAGCCATAGGCTCAACGCAAAACTGGCATCACACTTAATGAATTGGAAATGTCTCATTTATATAGCTCTATGATATGCTTTCGATTCATTCTCATAGTTATCTGTCTGATTCTTTGTCACTGTATCTTTGCACCGTCATTCTCTTGCGCCTGTCACTGCTCGTTTCTTTTCTTGTTTAGTACATGTTGTGCTGTAATTTTCTTTAGTTGTGCCTTTGTCTTCAATGCTCATTTTGTTCGAGGGCCGGCATGGGCGGACCCATGAATAGGTTAACACGCGAGTTAATTCCAAAAGCTGATTTTAATGAAGGTTTTCTGTCAAAGAGAATCACATAGAAAAAAAGGAAAGATTGTCTCACGAACCTGATATAAGACTTAGGAACGAAAGCCAAAGGAAAGGTTATAAAAATTATTCAAAATGAGCTATACAGAAGAGAAAATGCTGTCAATAGTAGGCAAAATCTAAATACGGCCTTGCTTAATTGCTTAATTGCCGTATTGCTTAATTGCTCAATTGCTTCATTGCTCTATGGCTCAATTGATTTATTGCTTAATTGTTTATATATTTAATTGTTTTACTGCTTAATTTCTCAAATGCCTAATTCGGCTAATTGCGTCATTGCTTAATTGCACTATTGCTTTATTGTTTAATTGTTTAAATACTTAATTGCTTTATTGTTTCACTGTTTTATTGCTTATTTGCTTTATTGTTAAATTACTTAAATATATAATTGCTTTATTGCTTTATTGCTTCACTGCTTAATTGCATGCTACGATCAGTTGCTTTCTACCTTCTATCTTCTTTGCCTTTTCAATACTCAAACGAGTTGCGTGCTCTGACTTTGCGAGCTCACAACTGTCAAAGAAACATAAAGAGGAAAAATAGTTTAAAAAATATGAGAGACAGTTAATGACAGCGAATAAAAAAATGGAAGACAGACCAGAGTGGATGGAGGCTTGAAAGGCAATAAGAAGGAAAAATGGGAAAGGAAATAAAGAATGGAAAAAATGGTCGACAGATGAATATGGAAGAGGAAGAAAAGCAACATACATCGTTAGTCGTCGACTTTAAGGGTCGCTTCCGTTTAGATCTTCAACCCAACCAGTCGTCCTCAGTCGTCCTCAGTCGTCCTCAGTCGTCCTCTGTCGTCCTCAGCCGTCTTCAGTTGTCCTCAGTTGGCTGATTAGAACGGAAAGTCATGCATAAATTAACCATCAGCCACAGAACGCTACTCACGATTCCGTAGAGCTCCGACTTCTAACAATGCGCCCTTCACTAGTCAACAACAGCTGCTGTAAAATAAATCATTAACTCCATATAATCTGTATATAATATATACATGCATATATATACATATAGACTATACATATATATACATATATACACATATATACGCATATACATGTATGTATTATGTACAGTATAATATAATTATATATCTACACGGTGAACGGAAAAAAACTGAACCTCTACAATAAATAAAGAAATTAACACCAAACATGTAAAAATATTATTGAGAATAGAACTATTTTATTCCCAACTATAAACTTAACTAGTTTTTATAATTATACGCTCTTCCAGCTAAAACTTGAAGTTATTTAAAATGTTTGAAGGAGCGTATAGCGACAGAACTAGCGGAGGTCAACAATAAGGCATGGGCCGCATGGCTTGAGCGATCAAGGCAGTTGTTGATGCGCTATCCTGCAAACTTGATTCATTTCAAATAGCCTAGACCCGCGGGACTATAAAATCTAGTCTGTGATGCAAGAATAGTTTACAAGAAAAGGTACGTGATGTCGGAGAACTGCGTCAGCGTATGATATAGGCACGGGGCGAATCTGATGAAGCTGTAATTGATTCAGCAACTAGTCAGTGCCGAGCGCGTCTTTGTGCGTGTTTTGAGGCTAAAGGAGAATATTTTGAACACACATTTAAACTAACAAATGATAGTTATCTGATTCTTGTCCTTTAAGCTGAATTTTCTCCAAATTTGATTAAAATGTACAAATTATTACACAAATTATCGTAGCAATAGGAGAGGTTCGGATTTTTCCGTTCACCGTGTATATGCGAGTGTGTTCTAAACGCAATCCTTTTTAGCGGTGATCAGGGCCGTCTTATGGTCATCGTAGGCCCTAGGCACTTTTGCATATTAATCTATTCGTAGGCCCCTAGGGCCTATCCTGCTATCCAACTCAACTCTGCATTAATTCAAATTGCAACACATTTACATTATTTCTTAAAATTATGCTAAACCATGGTTTGTGAACGTATTTCAGATTTGATTTTAAATCTCAATCTACTTTTTGTAATAGGCCTAATTATTTATTTTCGATATCCGCTAAATGTAGTATTTCCGGTTTTCAAAGTTAACATAATATACAGGGCCATCTTATCCAGTAGGCACAGTAGGCACTGTGCCTAGGGCCTACAAACTTTTTAGGGGCCTACGAAATCTTGAGAAAAAATATTAAAATATAAATGCAGTGAATGACCGGAAAAAACAAACAGAAAACGAAAACTTGCTAACCTTTTTCAAGGCTAGAGTTCGCCAATGAAACAGTAACATTAGCTAAGTTATATTATGTTAACTTTGAAAACCGGAAATACTACATTTAGCGGATATCGAAAATAAATAATTAGGCCTATTACAAAAAGTAGATTGAGATTTAAAAGCAAATCTGAAATACGTTCACAAACCATGGTTTAGCATAATTTTAAGAAATAATGTAAATGTGTTGCAATTTGAATTAATGCAGAGTTGAGTTGGATAGGCATGGGCGGAGTTTGGTTTCCGTTCTTGGGGGAGCTAATGCCTTCTCGGGAGGGCTAAGCCCGGAAAAAGATACAATTTTCATGGTAAAAAAGCGTAATCTGGCGTTCTTGGGGGAGCATAGCCCCCCTAGCCCCTGATAAACTCCGCCCATGTGGATAGGCCCTAGGGCCTACGAATAGATTAATATGCAAAAGTGCCTAGGGCCTACGATGACCATAAGAGGGCCCTGATAATATAACTTAGCTAATGTTACTGTTTCATTGGCGAACTCTAGCCTTGAAAAAGGTTAGCAAGTTTTCGTTTTCTGTTTGTTTTTTCCGGTCATTCACTGCATTTATATTTTAATATTTTTTCTCAAGATTTCGTAGGCCCCTAAAAAGTTCGTAGGCCCTAGGCACAGTGCCTACTGTGCCTACTGGACAAGATGGCCCTGGCGGTGATCAATTATCTCAATTCCCGGCTCTCTTTCTTTTGCCAGTCCATTTTTTTTCGTCACCTGTTCGTCCGCGCTGTATACAATCCAACCTTGCTTTCTTATTTCCCTTGCTTCCGTTTTTGCGGTGGGACCCATTGTTCCTTGTTCTTTGTCTGGTCAAGCGACGAACTGACCGTCTTTTTTCTGCAGTCCAGATGACCACTGACCACTGTGACCAGTATATAATTATACGATCTCATTACAACACGACTTCTGCAGCGTATTCTACCTCATCTGCAGAGAGCAGTCGTATAATTATGCTCTTTGTTTCTCACCCTTTGTTGTTTTCAAGTTATAATGATGCTTTGAAGATTTGTTACAGCTGACTTAGGGGGAAATCATGGCGGATGATGGATATTATACTGTACATGAATTCAAAAAGTGAATGGCAGATTATGATAGTTTACAGTACAGAAACGTCTTGAGTCTTGATTTAAATCCCTCCAAAATTGAAAATTGAAATTGAAAAATGAAAAATTGAGATTAGGCTATCTATATCTATTCATTTATACACTCCCTGTTTGTGGACACTTTTTATGGGCATGCGTTGGAGCTTTATATAGGCCTACTGCTCTTAATAGACAACAGTGATTTAAAATCATCTCTACGCTTTCGCAAAGTACCTGATCTTATATTCGTGGCAAGTACATTAAGTCACGACCGTTGCCCTGTTGGTTACTTTTCCACTTAATTCATTGACGTCGTCATAAAGTGACATAAACACCGAAGTAGTCTCTACTTCTTTACCGCACGTCTCTATGTTTCTGTGTTTCTATGTATACACAGAATAGAAAAATCTAGACGTCGTCTATAATACACAACAGGCAAACAGCAGATAAGAGTCGCCATCGTTCGTGTAATTTGTCGTCTGCATGTATTTACATGTATGTGCGGTGGCATGACGGCTGATGACGAGAGTGATAATAAAGCGCCGTCTGCATGTAACTTGAGGAGATGCGTATTAAAACGACCAACCATGGAGCGTTAGGACATTCGCTGCGGAGCGTTAGGATATTCGCTGCGGAGCGTTAGGATATTCGCTGCGGATCTCTTAAGGCGTCCTATGTCTAGCGGCTCTAGCCTACAGATGCAATCGATCAATGCTTGACAACAAAAGCAAGAATGCAATTCACTATATGGCTGAATATAAGACGGGGACTTAAACAAGACTTAGGGGCCTATACAGAGCTTTCACGCAATGTTTTCTTGTATGTATTCACATGTAGGTACCTGGTCTATGTATTGGCCTATATAGCACAATAGTGGCTTTCAAATTATGAATCACGTTACGGTATTGTCTCCACAGTCAATTCGGAGTCATGAACTTTATCCGCTTGTTAAGTTTCTACCGTGACTGTTTTGTTTTCCACTATATGCATAATTTTTTGGTTCCATCTTTAAATTTATTTGGCAATATTTCATTATTCTGTCGGTGTCCTTCCCAGCGAGATTGCGATCCATTTTGGGCCTCCCATTTGTAGCCAATGTCTCATCAGTTTGCTATTGTGTTTGAAATTGATTGGTTTCAATAAACAATTACTCGACTATATTGATTATGCAATACATTATAGGCCCTACTGATAAGTAAGCAAGCTGCCTTCAAGTTGCATCTGACAAGAGCGTATGCTATGCATTGTACAAAGCACACGCGTATACATGTAAATTTCAAAAATAAACTGTGGCAATAGCAGATTACAGAGTCATACATGCACATCTAAATGCTGCCAAAGATGCATCGAATAATAAAATTGCAATTGAACATGCTCGGCTCTTTAAGAGAAAGCAGGAAATCCACCTGATAGTCTTCCATGAAAGGCTGTCCTCTATTGCGAAGTGAATAGGCTCTACTTGTCTACTTGTCCTGGAGAAGAGGGGTCAAGAGCTGACGAATGCAATATTTAATGTAGACAATGCTTGCGTATTGTGTAGGTAAGTTCAAGCATGCGACTATTATATTATACGCGCATGCATGTATGCTTGCAAGTACGTGGGCATTGATATAGCGCCTTTTAAGAGCATCTATAGAGAGCGTCGTCGTCTGTCTATGCCATGGCTTTTACTCCACGTTAACCGTGCAATCTAAAATTACACCAGAAGCACCATGTCTATATATATTATATGGCTAGACAATAGACAATAGACAATAGACAATAGACAATAGACAATGTAGACATGCAGCTTCATCATTTCCAGAACTCTTAAAAAAGCAGCATGCACATAAAATGAAAGATTGCGATACAAGGAAACTCCAATTCCGCTGTGATTCAGAGGATGCACCGGAGCGAGGCAACTGCAGATCCCCATTGTCCGATGATCGCTTCGTTTACCGAGACTACAGCAGCTGGAAGACCACCATAAACCTTGCTACAATTAATTATATATATTTTTCACAGACTTGCCAGACCACGGCGACCCATATGGCTGGCGTTGCTAACGCTGCCCTCTTCGCAGTCGTTATGCGGGATATAGGGACCACGAACTTCGTAAATTATTTACGGATCGGCAAGTTAGTAATTGCAACCTGCGTCCACTGCTTCGTCCTTTCGAACTAGCAACCATCAACAATAAATATACTGCACGTCTGTTCTGCGTATATGCTCTTCGAGGATGTTCAGCCGGAGAAACTATCTTCTGTCTCTGTCTCTGTCTCTGTCTCTGTCTCTGTCTCTGTCTCTCTCTCTCTGTCTGTCTCTTTCTCTCTCTCTTTCTCTCTCTCTCTCTCTCTCTCTCTCTCTCTCTCTATATATATATATATATATATATATATATATATATATATATATATATATATATATATAGGCCTATATATACCTACCTACCTACCTACCTACCTACCTACCTACCTACCTACCTACCTACCTACCTCTCCAGATTAAGTCTTCTATTGTCTGCTGCACCGTGTCGACTGTTTTTAACCAATAAACGAATTTGATTATGGCTAACATGACGTTTAAAATACCACATTATTTGTTATACTTCGCAGTAAAATTGTAATGTGAGTTTTACTTCAGCAAGATGCAGTAGACTAATCTTATTATTAATTGTTAAGCGGATCAAATGTCTGTATGGCCACCGGCTGAAAGATTTATAAACGTTATTTTCATTACTATTAATGATTACGAAAAATTTTAACGTGCGCAAATTCACAGAGAAATGTGAGAATGAGGCTCGGTCAGTCAGTCGTCAAGTAAAGCCTCGTTCTGGATTTATATCACGAAATCAGTGAGAGAAATAATAATGAGGAGTTTGAGGCGTTTCATAAGGAAAGGAAAACTGATTTTGATTTGATTTGATTTGAGTTGATATTCTGCGATATAATTACATGTCCATACAATGTGACATCGACGTCCAGTATTGCTCCGTGCGTGAAATTGATCAGGCTTAGGTCGGTGTATATATACAGGGTGGGCCAATAGGAATGCAACAACTTTGACGCCTTATAACTTGAACAATTTTTATTTGAGCGTCTTGTCCTATATATCAGATTAAACATTATTATCCATAGGCTATTATCATTCTGCAAAATATCTGAAAGATACTATTACGACTTTTTGAGATAATGCTATTAATGTTCGATGTCCCTTTTTTGCCATGAAACTGCAAGAAAAAAACCAGAAGTCTTAAACCGAATATGTCAATGACTCAATTTTAAACAATCACTAGTTCTAACAATTAATAACCATTCATATCTTGAGTGAATTTATTATAAGTCAAACAAATATTCAATATGTCCACCACGTGCTTTAGTGACAGCATGGACACGAGACGACCACTGATCAATGGCTGAGGCCACCAGTGCTCGGGTTATTTCAGCCCAGCAGTAAACAATCAATTTTTTCAAATGTTCAACGTCACGTATCGGTTCACGATAGACCAGTTGCTGATGACAACCCCAGATCGAATAGTCAACCGGGTTTAAATCTGGATTGTTCGGTGGCCAGTACTGTTCTCCGGTTCAATAAACTCTGGTACGTTAGCGTTCAGATAGGCAACCGTATGACGTAAACGATGCGCCGGCGGGAGAACGTTTGCGACCACAGTTGCGGCTGTTAGACGTTCCCGTGGCATCAATTTGTTCAATCAATCGATGTAGAGCATATTTATTCCATTTTCTAGAAGGGAATTCTATCAACATCTGATGTGCATTGTATTCTTTTTCTACTCTTAAGATTCTGATTAAAATTCTATCCTCTTCCGTGAGCGGTGCCATGATTTTCATTATTTACATTAAAAATTGAGAGGTGTGCGCCACACCGAAATTTTTATTTAAACGGTGCCGTATATCAGCGCAGGATTTGACATAGTAGTAGAATGGATAATTACCTTCAATTTACTATATTGATCATGATTTTCGAATAAAAATTGTTCAAGTTATAAGGCATCAAAGTTGTTGCATTCCTATTGGCCCACCCTGTATATGCATATATATACACACATATATATATATATATATATATATATATATTGAATATACCATTGGTTGCTCTTTCGATGGGTTGGATGATCGTGGATAAAGTCCGTCATTACTTGATTAAACTCGTTTTTGTAAAGCCAGAGGAGTACATATCCGCAGGAGTCTACTCTAATTCGTCACCAGCTGAAGGCGACGGAGGGAGGGCGCCCTCCAGCGGCGAACGGATCCCACGGACGATCTCCACTCAATTTGTTCAATGCTCTCTGTAGTCATAGCAACGACTGACCAGCTATATGCTCATCGATTTTTTCGTCACAAAACCCGTGGGCGAGGGGGGAGGCTACGGCTCAAGGGGACGATTACATAAATTGGTTAGAGCTGGACCTCCTGCTATAAAATTCCAGACACTTAGTATAGATCGGGATTTTATGCTTTCTACTGCTCCGAGATGTTCAGTGGTTGCCATTAAGACATGGAATTTGATCAAAGTTGTGCTACAAATTTCATTCATATCTAATTTTTTTATCAGAAATTGGCGTTTCCATGTTCAATCGCTCGAAGTATTGCCTGAACAGATTTGCATAGACATATTTTATAATGCGATACTTGGGGGGGGGGGGTCCGCATTACAGACCTATTGAAGTTACATCCTCAGTTAACATCGCTAACAGATCCCAATACAGTGTTATAGTCTGCGCTCTGAGTCGCTAATGCGAGCAACACGCGGCGACTTAAGTTATAATTTACAATGGAACTATTGATCCCAATTGAGGAAAGTCTTGCCTACATTAGATGGATATTCCGATCGACTCGTGGAACTTCGTAACAGGTCACAGACGCCCGACTAAACGGCAATTATAGCTGCAATTATAGTAGCTATACGTACATTGTGCAGACTTTTGGAGCGCGGTGGTGTACTGGGTATGTTCGTTACCATGCAACCGGAGGGTTGCAGGTTCGAATCCACCTCAAGCCGCCGCGTAGGTACCGTGGGAAAGTATTTCACTCACAACTACTCAGCACATCGGCGCGAAACTCCGATTCAGTGTCCGCGTTGTAGACGGGAGCGCTTCTGAGTAGCAACCTTGAAGGGGCGCTATAACAAGTGCACGTGCAAACAAACAAACAAAACAAGCTACATGTGTGTATGTTTGCTTCTGTCTATAGCGTTACTGCCATATATATCACAGATGACTAGTATCGCCATCCTCCTTTATCCAGGCTTGGAGCTGGCACTCTCATAGTGCAAATAGTGGCGGAGTTCATGTGTACGTGTACGCATAAGCTTATATAATAGGCTATAATTGCAATATGTTTAACTGTATATAATAATAGTGTATCTATATAGGAACGTATAGGATATAGTATATAGATCTACATGTATGAACGTATAGACTAGATATACGTAAGTACAGGTCTACTTTCATTTGATCGATGATTGATGCAGAGTATATATAGAAGGAAGAATCGATGTTCAGATGGATGAGGGGTGTCAGGTCGTCGTCGTCGTCGTCGTCGTCGTCGTCGGAGATAGATGATGCTAATAGGATGGATGGTCGGATTTTCGACTGACGGATGAATAGCTGCATGACGAAGACAAGATACAGAGTCTGACTCCGTTGCCCAAATATAGCAACACTTGTGGGAATGGTTGCTGGCGTTGGTCGCATATATATATATAATATATATATATACACGTGTGTATAATACATGTGTATGATATATATATATATGTGTGTATAATATGTATATCTTATAGTGAATGGGTCAATACGAAACTGTGGCCGTCTGTGCGCTGCATGCAGACATGACTTTCATTTACCTGCATACATGCATGCAGACAAACTGTCGTTCGGACGAATCGACGAAGTCCTAAGTCAGTCTAAGCTTTCTTTTATCTGGGCACGTCTCGCTGCAGCCTCTCCTAATCTCCGTCTTGAAACTCTGCTTGCATTCTTCATCTGCATTATTTCGACAAGAGGTGGCTGCAGGTCTGATACACGCAGGCCTGTTCTTTGACTCCTTGTCCGTCCCTGCAGATGACTACTCAGACCTATACTAATGATGAGAGTCTCAAAGATCTCTTCTTCTTATCAGCCACATTGTTTGCTTCGACGACTCTCATCTTTCTGATTTTCATGCATCGCTTGCCACACGAGTTTTTACTTGGTTTTATAAGAGTCCGCACCAATCAGTTAATGAATCAAATATCTCTTTATTGCTAAAGGTCATGCAAGGTCATGTGAGGTCATACGAGGTCATGCAAGGTCATGCAAGGTCATGCGAGGTCATGTAAGGTCATGCGGGGTCATGCAGGGTCGCCTTCGACTGGTGTTGCAAGGTCATATGTATAAAACGGATTGCATGACCCACTTTCGCTCTGCTTCATGAGCTGCATCGTCACGAAGGCGGTCTACTTACTCACTCATTTGCTCCACTAAGTGGCGCCACTTTGAAGCTTTTAAGAGAGTCAGCTGCCTTTGAAGGCATCGCCTTTCGTGAATCCTGCTGAGAGGTGGGAGGAATTCAGCGATAGCATTTGCCAGAAAACAAAGTCCACGCCGGAATAGCGCAGCGATAAGAAAATTGTGCGGAACTACAGAAATAAATCTACTAAATCATCTAAATGCAATGCTTACTACTATAAAAAAAACTGCATCAAGCACCATAGCCCAACAAAAATCAAGAGCAACAATGACTATAAATAAAATGAATAAGAATTTAAAAATGAGAACACGATTGTTAGTGATAAGAAGATGAAAACGGTTGGTATAGAATAGAAGAAGATTATGGCAGTGAAGAAGAGAAAGAAGAGAGAGACAGGCAGACAGACAGAGACAGACAGACAGACAGACAGACAGTCAGACAGATACAGACAGAGGCAGACAGAAGAGACAGACAGACAAACAGATAGAAACAGAGTCAGAGAGTGAGCGAGAAAGAAGAGAGAGACAGACAGACAGACAGACAGACAGACAGACAGACAGACAGACAGACAGACAGACAGACAGACAGACAGACAGACAGACAGACAGACAGACAGACAGACAGACAGACAGACAGACAGACAGACAGACAGACAGACAGACAGACAGACAGACAGACAGAGACAGAGAGACAGAGAGAGAGGGAGACAGAGAGAGGAACTCAAGAAGACGCAGTGTTACTATAAAAAATGTAAAGGGGTTAATGGCAGTGGGCACGAAGACGACAGTGAAGAAAATAAGAAAAATATACTAGTGCTAAAATAAGACAGAACGACAACGAAGCTGTTGATGAAGACTATGGAAGAAATGAAAGACGAAGACGATATTGAAAAAGAATTAGCCTAGAGTAGAACCCTTGTGAAGGAAGTCCCCCGAAGGATCTTTTACTTCGAGGAAACTACGGGAAAGGAATAATGATAAACCTAATAATTAGAAGGAAAACCCCTATAGAACAGAGATGATAATTACTCAATGGACCCGTATAATATAGCCTATCAATTGCACACGTGACATGTTTGATGTGCCTGTGATGTGTAGGTTCTGTCTATACTATTATAGGCAAAGAACACGAGAGAACGTCTCTAAAAACTGCAACTGTAATGACAGCAAGAACACACACACACACACACACACACACACACACACGTCTCGTCCATTTGACGTGATATATCTGACGTATCATATCGAATCTGAAATTGTATTGAACGCCCTCTAGATAGCAGCAGACTATTCAGATGCGGCAGCTGCAATACGTCATATTTAACACACTATCAGTCTCAAGATTGGCGTTTCTAATGTCCACCCTGCAGAAATAATAGATCAGCTTTAAGATCATGCATGAGTGTAGTAGATAATAGATGTACACATATATCATAATTCAATGGAAAGCAACGCCTGCAGAGATTATTGGGCAAAGAATAGGCTACATTATTATGCAGCATAATGGCTTTGCGAAACAATGCTGAATAGCATTGATGAATAGGATGCTGGCTGAGGTAATTGATGTAAAGTGAATCTCATATGGAAGATGCAGTTGCGCTTTGAGGTTTCTCAATTTCTATAACATTAGACGTCTTGTAACGTAGCCTATGTATATATCCTACATACATCTATTCAAATCATAAAGTTGGAAGAGCATTGAAAATCGCAATGAATAGACCTAGTTACATTGTAGATGGCCTTCAGGTAAATGAGCTAAAATAATCTGATATCGACCTATAATTCTGTGCGTTTCAAGGTTCACCGTGACCCAGGCCTTCATACAGTTGTATGTTATTATGTTATTTTGATCAAAGTCGATTTCCTTTTTTGGCCCGGATGCAAAGCAGTTCAAATTATTACCTTCTATAATTATAGGAATCATCTTTCACCGTCATCATACCGGGTGACCGCTGTCTTTATATGATGCGCATGACGCTTTACTGGCATTCAGATGACACGCTGCGCAAGCGATAGTGTCATTATTGTTCCATATAATATTGCACATTTATGTAAACACGGGGGAAATTATATTATATGCACATTTAAGCTATGTGTGCTCGTGTGCTTTATTTAGAACCGATTACTTGAGAAGAATGTTTAGACTCGACCTCCAGAATATCATTTGGCTCAGCAGAGTCAGAGAAGCAAATTCCAATCAATTTAGAAAAGTTTTTAGACAATCATTATTTTATGGCTCTGGAATTCTTAAGAAAATTCATTCTGGAGTCTATTGTCTTTGTCTCCCATCTTTACCTCTGTCTTCAAAAAGTAGAATGCCTTCTTGACGCGCTCGCTTTGGGCGCATGTCTATAGACATGCGCATCACAATAATGCAATCTAACCACGTATACTATACACCAGAAGTCTAAGAAACTCGTGACTTTCATGATAGCTGTTGATAGTTACTCTCTTGGCGATGAAGCATAGCACTACCGCACCGATGTTGCACATACTAGGATGAAATTATTTTCGATTAAATGTTCTGGCCCTATGATATGGAATAACCTCCCAAAATATATTACACTTATACCCACCATTAACATGTTTAAGAAAAAATTAAAAGACTGTTTAATCTCTGTTTACTAGATTTAAACAATTGGTCATAATTTGTTTTTTTCTTGTTTTTTGTTTTGTTTTGAAATCTGTGTGTCATTTCATTTCAGTTTACTTTTGTTTCATGTGTAAGATGTTGTGCTTTGCACTGTTTTTTTTACAATAGCCAAATGTTATTGAGAAAGGAAGGGTCAATCCAGCCTCAGCGGGTCCATACGACCTTTTTGGATTGACCCTTTGACTTATGCACCGATCACTCGAAAGTCATTGAATTTGTACTGATTACTGCTCTTTTGTACGTGTTTGATGCTTTGTCAATAAACGGCTTACTTACTTACTTACTTACTAGGTCATCAATCAAATGCCATCAAAGAAATGGGACTTCCCCTTCCCATGCAGCATTGGCTTGCAGCGGTTTATCGACGAAGACCACTTCCCACGGAATTTATTAATAGCGTGATTCTCTTAATAATGAACGAGAATCTATTTTCTGGATGGTGGCAAAATGAGGAGACAGCGAACACGTCTTGCGGGTAACACCTAAAACGTATGAATCGCATACACTGCAGATTCTTCCTTCAGACTTCAGTATATAATATCATATATATATATACATATATACAATAATTATACATACATTTAGATACACATCTATATATATAGTTCAACTGAAGTGCAATATCTGTTCATTCTGCCTGTTTCAGATGATGCAGTGTCAGTGCACGTTACTACTATAAGGGATTTACACTATATTATAATTATTATACATATTTTATTTAGGGTCTATGCATATTTTAGCTCATTTACCTGAAGGCATCTAACTACATTATAGGTCTATTCATTGTGTAAGACTTATGGCCTATGCGATATATAATTATATGTATATATGAGATCCCTTCTAGCTAGCCTGGAGGCTGCCAACGGGGATGAAGTGTTAGCGACTTCATTTCCAAGGCCTCGGTGTACGAGGACGGTGGCCAATCCTCTCTATCATCACCGTCTCATTATCCACTGACCGTGTAGGTGAGTGTACTCAGCTAAGTCGTATAGTGACTCTAGTGGGTCAAGCATTGGTTGGATGAGAAAAAAGGCTACAAAATGCATTTAATTATCTGCTCATGCAGTCAGTTGAATGGTATACGTAAGAAAGACTAAAATAATTTTGAGAGAATGATTGCATAAAAAATTGTGTGCTACTGAAATAGTTGCAGCTTCTGATTGCACCTGATGCAATCTCACATATATATAATTATATATTATATATATAATTATATATATATAATTATATATATTATATAGACACACACACGTTTAATGAGAAAATCAAGTTGACAAGACCGCAACTCATTTACAAGGAGGGATAATTTTTACGGGTTACATAATTATACGGGCGCGTGTGCTGAGAAGGCAATAATTAAAGAGAGCTCTTGGGGTGAAGTTTTTATCGTCTTCCGGTGGTAATGCAAAGTCACGTGACCGAAGGCGGAAGCTGACGCTACGCCTAATGACCATCGGAAACAAACTGATGAGTTCACTCACTACCAAGATTGGAAAAATTCAAATAGGCTACTGCATCAGCTGAACCCTGCATGAACCAGAGGTCATTCTAACTATACCGTATTGCATGAATCAGAGATTATTCTAAGTAGATTGTATGAACCAGAGGTCATTCTAAATATATTACAATCATTACATGAACCAAAGGTCATTCTACGTCGATTACATGAACCAGAGGTCATTCTAAGTAGATTACATGAACCAGAGGTCATTCTTAGCAGATTACATGAGCCAGAGGTCATTCTTTATAAGCAGATTGTATGAACCAGAGGTCATTCTAAGTGGAATATATAAACTAGAGATCATTCTAAGTGGATTATATAAACTAGAGATCATTCTAAGTAGATTGATTCTCCTGATAATTATTAGAAGGGTCTCAGCTTCTACTCTTCGATCTAGTCTCAGAGTCCTGCTGTAAGTTCAAAATGTCTGTCTAATGCTGTCTATAATAGTTCTTCATTCATTATAGCCTAATATAATGAGGCATGGAGAATCGGCGAATATGTGAATGATACACAGACATAAGAATTATTTATATCCACTGTACAACTTTTATTGTCTTAGAAACTCATGACATTCAACTTATGCTGGCCTACTTACAATGTTTTGAGTGGTAGGTACACTGAGTGTTGCTGTTGAACTTACAATGTCAGTGTTCTATGTGTGCTATTATTGAACTTACAGTAGTCGTATGTGATATGCATTCTGCTATTGAACTTGCAAAGCTTTCTACGTACAATTTTTAAACTTATGATGTTCTTAAAGGTATGTTCATTATTCAGTGTATATTATGCTGCCATCAATGCCTTGAATGTTTCAAAGTGGAGGTATGTATCGTATCGCTGATGGAGGGGATTCCATAAACTGAGTTATAAATTGAAAGGAAAGAATCACTGAACCTTGATAGGTCTAATTTAGTAGGCTACATTCTGTTAACTAGGCCTATACATGTTACTTGCTATAGCCAAATCATCTGCAGCGACATCGCTATCATCTTTAGAATTGCACATACATTGTATGCCCTAATTGAAAGCACCAGCATAATGTTAAAACTTCTCGAAAAGAAGCACGTTTCACGCTTAGAAATGACACAATGTCTGAAAATTCGAAGATCACAATGGGACCTCAAAATATATTTTAAATTTCTACAAGTTTATACCTTGTCGTACGTGTTCATCAATGCATGTGCATCTGTTTGCAGCCATATTTGCACGAGTGCGCAGTTGTGCACATATGTAGGCCTACACTAGATGATAAAACCTAAGATTCACCCAAGCATTTGACACCATGATGGTCCACCATAAAGTGGGCGTGCGCATATATTTGGAGCCATTTATGGTTGAGGGATTTGAGCGTTCTAAACTGGCAGATGCTATTTATGTCACGTATACGACCAATGTTAATTCCTGCTGCTGCTGCTGCTGAATTCAGTGATGACGAAAGGAGGAAGACAGCATAAATGCCGGCTGCTGCTGCTGCTGAGGCTGAAGCTGCTGAAGCAGGTGTCGACTGTCGACTGACTTTTACTGCCGCCGACGTCAAAGGATGAGAGTGGATGAAAGATATCTGATGCTAAGCTGAGAAATGAATACAGCGCTGAAGTTAAACGGCGGATCCGATTCAGAAAGACAAGCATACAAACAGACAGACGAGTATACGTAACGAGCTAGATCGATTCCTTTGTAGATACACAAGAAGACAGACAGGCAGGCAAGCAGGCAGGCAGAGAGGCAAATAAGCAAACATACAGGCAAACAGACAGGCAGATATATACATACAGATAGGCAGACAGGCAGGCATAGTGATAGGCAGGCAGGGAGACATACAGGCAGGCAGGCAGACAGACAGGCAAGCAAAATACACACAGACAGACAGGCAGACAGACACACAGACAGACAGGCAGTCTATAACGTGCTGCGTGGCCCTGCTTTGCATGAGACTTGGACGACAACCGGCGTCGTGGAAGCGCCACAGCATCGATGGCTTCTAAATGCAATGCGTGCTATCATAGTCAAACGACGACGATCATACATCATCAGAAAGAAGACTGCAGTCAGTGCTGCAGCAGCATCAGTAGCAGCTGCTTCAGCAATTGCAGCAGCATCAGTAGCAACTGCTTCAGCAATAGCAGCAGCATCAGTAGCAACTGCTTCAGCAATTGCAGCAGCATCAGTAGCAGCTGCTTCAGCAATTGCAGCAGCATCAGTAGCAACTGCTTCAGCAATTGCAGCAGCATCAGTAGCAACTGCTTCAGCAATTGCAGCAGCATCAGTAGCAACTGCTTCAGCAATTGCAGCAGCATCAGTAGCAACTGCTTCAGCAATTGCAGCAGCATCAGTAGCAGCTGCTTCAGCAATTGCAGCAGCATCAGTAGCAACTGCTTCAGCAATAGCAGCAGCATCAGTAGCAACTGCTTCAGCAATTGCAGCAGCATCAGTAGCAACTGCTTCAGCAATTGCAGCAGCATCAGTAGCAACTGCTTCAGCAATTGCAGCAGCATCAGTAGCAGCTGCTTCAGCAATTGCAGCAGCATCAGTAGCAACTGCTTCAGCAATTGCAGCAGCATCAGTGGCAATTGCAGCAGCATCAGTAGCAGCTGCTTCAGCAATTGCAGCAGAATCAGTAGCAGCTGCTTCAGCAATAGCAGCAGCATCAGTAGCAACTGCTTCAGCAATCAGTAGCAGCTGCTTCAGCAATTGCAGCAGACAATTGCAGGACCGTGGACTACAAAAGAGCAATGTCACGAATCAGCGAGGATGTCGATATATATAGCGGCGCGTCAGGCAGAGAGATTGGAACAAGGTATATATTGCAAGTGGCAGCTGTATTATATGCAACCACGACAATGGACGTGATAGGAAGTATGTGCGAGAAAAGCACAATGAAGCCTGGTGCGACTACACGGCAGGCAAAGCTAGAGGGAGCCCCACAAGAGATTCGCATTATGACTATAATAC
Source organism: Lumbricus rubellus (assembly GCA_945859605.1). Classification (NCBI taxonomy): domain Eukaryota; kingdom Metazoa; phylum Annelida; class Clitellata; order Crassiclitellata; family Lumbricidae; genus Lumbricus; species Lumbricus rubellus. Next base: position 30,774,204 of record OX243813.1, on the reverse strand, counting down.
GATTGATGATTCATTTGTTATTTACAGTCTAACTGCCTAAATCCCTTAGGCTACCGGTACCTGGTATGCAAGGTATGCAACCCGAAAGTCTTATGTTTTGTTGCATATGAAGGAGAAATGCCTGTAGGCTATCCGAAACATAATATTATCGTAAAGGAACTACATATACATAAATAGAGCAATTGCCTACGCACTCCCAAAAACACTAATAGGAAGACAATACTAATATTATTTTCAGTCCAGAAATAATTATACAAACGTGTAGCATGCACAGCATTGCATACTCTACTACTGCGTCGTATATTTTTAATCGGAAATTTATATAGAGCCAAGCTCGATAAGAAAACTACAAGAACACAGAATAAGACTCTTGTGAAAACGAGTCATCATCGAATAAATGAAGTTAATTGAAGTTTTAAAATTCTTTTCATGTGTAGGCCTATAGGCGCATCATACATTTCCGAGCGGAATAATAAAATATAGCATAAAAGCCAAACGACGAGAACGTGTGCAACGCATTGAGCTTTATTATTATCGGAGTTGATCTGGTAACTGAGCCAATTGACAGTAAAGAGTAAAGCACGTGTATAAAGCACCTGTCTGTACACTGTCTGTATATGGACAACGACATGCAACCGGCACCTTGAGCGATACTGAAAGGCTCTTGCTGCAAGAAGCGCTTTATAACTACTCAGATACAATACAATACAATGTAACATAGTATAATACAATACAATACAATAGAATGCGTGGGCCAGAAGTCGAAACATCAAAAGTGCATTGGTCTATAATAATAGTCTACTTTGATCAATCGCTTCGTCGGTCTGTCACAACTTAAGACTGCACGTCCTTTCGCAGAGAGATCAAACGGCTCGTTCTGTAGACAAATGACCAGTCAGCTACTGCAACAGTGCTGTTGTATATTTATATATATATATAATATATATTATATACATATATATATATAGACAGAGTGACGTCGCAACTGCTGCCACAGAGGAAGAGATGGATTGGTGACCGTTTGTTGACTGATAGTAGCTGTAGCTTTGAAGTGCAGCACGACAGCCAATAATTCATGTTCCCAGGCTGAGTCCCAGCAGACTTACACGTTATATATTTTCATGCGAGAAATATTGCATACAAAATGTGTGCATTTGTTGTATTGCTGTATGTGCACTTGCTATAGCGCCCCTTCAAGCTCTCTCTCTACTCAGAGGCGCTCCCGAATGCAGAGCGGACACTGCATCGGAGTTTCACGCCTAAGCGCTGAGCAATTGTGAGTGAAGGACTTTCCCAAGGTCCGTATACGCGGCAAGGTGGATTAGAACCTCGAACCTTCCGGCTCCAAGGCAACGACGCCACCACTACACCACCGCGCCCGATTAAATTGTATTGTAATTGAACAATTTATGTGGCGCGCTGCTTCAAAGCAAGCTAATCAGAGAAACAGAAGAGTCACCAGTGGCGAGCCCATGCACCCACGCACACACGTGGAACGCAACCAGCGGCTCCGCTTTGACAGTTTACGGTATTATGCTTATGTTGACAGCCAACAAAGGGCATTGAGGGCATCACATTTTATGGTCGATGGCAGAGAAAGTATACATACCTATGCCCATAGGCGCAACCACCCTGTGGGACCCACGGGACGCGTCCCCCCAACTTTTGAGTGGTCTACTAACTTTATTATTATGGCCCCCCAACTTTTAGGACGTGATTGCACCTATGCCTATGTCGCATTTTTTTAAGGGAAACCCTGACACGCTTGCTGTCGCTATGAACAAGGTTGTTCAATGACAGTAAAATTAAAGACCGCGTAAATGAATGCAACCGATATGAAAATTGTAATTGTAATCGAATTGTAAGCTTAAGTGTGAATTTACATATCGCTGTTTCACGATTAATCGAGCCAGATTGCAATGTAATGTAAATGTAAGCGTAATCGAATTTTTATATAGCGGCTGTCTATGGCCTCGACTCTGAGGGTGAGATCCTTCACCACCGCTCGCCCGTGTGAATGGACGCCACGCCATTTAGGTCCCCGTGGACGGACCGTGCTAGCCCGAGATTTTGAATCTCTGACTGTTCCCGGATGCATGGACAGCGTAAGATCACTAAATGTTTCTAAAAGTGTTTCTGACACTTCAGAACTTTGTTTTCAATCGCCTGTCTCAATTTTTTCCCTGTCTGGTCTAAGGTATTTACTCTTATTTTCCCTGTATCTCTCTGTCAGTTTCTTCCTCTCTATCTGTATCTTGTCGTGCCTCTGCTTATTCCACTTTGTCGCGTACATGTACTTAGAGCCTTATTCTTCTCATCCTTCGTTAGGGTCTACAATTTGTAACTTGTAGGCTATAAGTCCGGGACATGGGAATGCACTTCAATGCAGGTTGTAGATCCATAATTATACGCCTACATCTATATTTGTCAGCCGAAATCTACCAAGTATCAATCAATTTACATATAAGTAATATTACTAAAATTGAATATATTATGTAAAATCCGTATAATAATAATATGGTATAAGCTTACATTGCGATGATACAGAACATAAAATTATATAGCCTATAATTTATGTATAATGTATAATTGTATATATATACACCTTCGGATGTCTGCATTATATATTCCACAGATCCAGAGCTACCGTAACTATTATATATATATATACATATATATGCATAGATACATATTATATGTACACATAATTTTATATATACACATATACATATATAAATATACAATATATATGCAATTTATACGGTGACAGAACGCCGCCCATGTCGTTCTGTGCTTATCCAGGATATATTGCTGTAAAATGGATGCTGAAGATGTTACTCTGATGCAGTGATGCTGTTGCTGCTGCTGCTGTTGCTGCTGCTGCTGTTGCTGCTGCTGTTGCTGCTGTTGCTGCTGCTGCTGCAGGTGACCCTGCAGTTCAGCGCATCGCATTCTTCTTCAGTTTAGTCAGGCATAAAAAACACAACACTTGCTTCCTTGCATCCTCAGCTGCTATCAGTGTTTATGTGTTCACCGCGTGTCCATGAAATTGGGTTCTTAAGCGAACAGTCGCCGACGACGGCATGGGATAATTGGGTGAGATAAGGAAAAAACCAATCGGATGTCCCCCGGTTTGTAATAACTCTTAGGAGACTGCTGTTTAAATTGAACCTGCAGGCTTACAAAAAATATCCCTGGCTGATCTTGCTATATACCTCTGTGTCTCACACTTGTCGCTCTGCTTCTAGTCCTTCGTCTGTCCGCTGTACGTCCTCGTGCATGTGTGGCGATTTCTCTGTATTAGTATAAGCTGTCGATCTGACTATTTGCGTTTGCCAGGTCGTGTCCCCGCGGGGTGTGACGTTATTTGCAGATATCTGCGTGCCTGTGTCCCTCTCTCGGCATCCCTGTCTGTCTGTTTATCCGTCTGTGTGTATATCTTTCTATTTTTCTCGCTGGTCGTCGTTTAGAGGACGGCAAAGCATGAACGGCGCTGAGGGCAAGTTTTAGCATAAAAACAAGCTGCGATGTTGCATGGATAGCAGGTCGCGTGTCATTCAGCGGAATGGGACAGTAGAGACTGAAACGGTGGCGGCAGAAGTGGCACCGTGGGACATCGGCGACACTAAAGCAATCGTGCAGCACAAGCATGCAGCACCTTTCTATCCAGTCCTGCTTTAATCAAATGAACCTGCAGACCGACGACGTTTGACTGCAATAATTAGCGGCCACTCAGAAAAGCCAAAAACGTTTCTACTTCGAACTGTGCGTGACCTCAATGTCACTTTAGACAGATCGGTAATATTTTTTGCAACCATCCTTGCACGATCGTCTTACTTACCCCCCCCAGTTGTCCCAGGGTCATTCGCAGATCTGTCTCTCTTTCTACCACGACATCTGTATACCACGCACTTGTCTATTCCAGAATTGATTACTGCAAGTCACTTCTAATTGGAGTTCCAAAGGTCCATCTAATCCCAATGCAATCTGTTCTCAGTGATGCTGCTGCTCAACTGGTTGCTTGCCTTCTTGAACTCTCCCATACATGTGTCATCATGTATTATCATGTATCTCCCATGTATCATCGTTCATGGTCAACCACTGCACTGGCTTCCTGCATCCAACTTTAAGTCCTTGCGGAAGTCCAAACTGTGTATTGCGCCGAAATACTGGATAGCTCTAATTTGTTCTCTTCTTTCGCATCTTCTCATTGGCCTTTCCCATCTCTGGACCTTCTTCCTCTCTGGAGCAAGGGCCACTATCACTCAAGCTCGGCTCGATCCTTTGCCACGATTGGACCCTCCTTATGAAGTATCCTTCCCTACACTCTGCGTGTGGCTCTCCTTTCTGAGTCGTTGTCTACATCTCTGTCTTCCCAAAGCCAATTTATGCCTATAGACTAAATTCATCTGCTTTAATAATTTGCTCAAAACCTATTATTTTAGCTGTGGCTGGACTGGGAGCGCCTCTGAGTAGGTTTCTTGAAGAAGTGCTATATAAATTCACGAAATGAATTAATGAATTTCTTAGCATTGTAAGTGCAATGATGATTATGCTATTATAGGATGTCCAATTGTCCATAATAATACTTATGTGAACTGGTCGTGTGTTTCAATCATTGTCCATTCAGGTAACGTGTTGGTCGTCATAGTGATCAGTTTACACCGACGCATGCGTACGATAACGAACTTCTTTCTCGCTAATCTCGCTGTGACGGATCTTTGCGTCGGAGTCTTCTGCGTTCTTCCCAACCTCTCGACTTATCTGTCGCCATACTGGATACTTGGAAAAGTAAGTCTCATCAGATCCATCTCACCGTACTATATATACTTTATATAGTATGTGCCTTCATGAATAGAAATCGTCTTTCTCATTAGGTCTGTCTAAGCGCGTTTAATCCGTCGACCTGCAAAGCACACAGAGTTCAACGACTCAACTCGACAGATATATTATGGGCTAATGCTTATTTATACGCAAGCGTAAATCCTTCCCTGATCAATACCACCAGTGGTTGCACTCTGTCAGTGCCAGTCCCAAGCCTGGATAATGGAGGAGGGTGACACTCGTCGTCTTTCACGTGGCAATGTCGTTAAACAGCAACAAGCCTTGCACTGATCCTTCGTCTTTCTCTCGCCTAAAATCATGCCTTTTCTGTCGGGGCACGATAGCTTTTCATTTTCATGAAGGTTTATACTGAAATAAGCGCTTTATGAATCATATACAATACTATTATACCATGGAATACGATGCAATACAATACAGTGACAGTCATACGACTGTTAAAATGATCAGTCATGAGCTGTGAGTTCACGGCATAAAGATACAAACGGTGATTTGGAGCGCACAAATTAATGCTAGTCGCATCCTACTAAATGTATATGGTAAGGTCTTATAGGCCTACTGCGGTGCCACTGCTAAAGACACGGACTTAGGCCTAGACCTGTGATCTGAAATTGAATTAGGCTAAGACTTGTGCATCAATATTAGAAATGCGCTTTAGGGGAAGAAGTAGGCCCTACATTGTTTTCCACAATTATTGTAGTACGGTTATTTGTAAAAGTTGGCAAATGCGATAAGAATCTTGCATTCTATCGTTTAAAATAAATGGACGGATGTTCTGCTCTACGTGTGCAACCAGGAACATCGTTTGCGAAATGCTGACTCTATTTTTTTTAGAATAGAACAGTAATGGCACACTCTAGAGAGGTCCACGGTTGCGTCTATTTTTCCCTGCTGCAGCCTGCAGTCGGTTGCACTCTCTTCTCATTATACGGTAATCTGTTTAGGGCGGATTAACTCGCCCCCTTCGGAAACGGCACCAATCATTAGATGATCCCTTGCACAAATCCAATAAGGTGTAGGAGAACACTATTTGAATTGTGGTCGCTGGCTATGCTGCTGTAGTAAGCGGCCAAGCGCCTCTCAAGAGAGGCCCAGAAAATGGAGAATATATTATACGGTTCCACGTTTTTAAAGGAACGGTTGTAAACGACTACGGTACGGTATTCTGTTAATCAGTGCTATTCGGTTAAGAAGTGTTATTCGTACTCTAGCTGGAAAATTTGCTTCATTTTAAGGTGTAACTTTCAATTATGATGGCGGGTTTCCGGTCATCACCGTTTAAATAAATGGTTGTGGCAATCCGTATTACCGCCACTGTATAAGGTTGCCCTGTGCTGAAATATTTTTATGATACAGCCGTCTTATTTAGTTTAAAAAAATGTTCAAGCAATGATGATTATCGGCCGTGTATTCTTGCATAGACCCATAGACTACTTAACTATCACCGATTTTATAGGTCGGTACTTCCGCTCAACTTTACCCTTATTCTGATAGATAGCAAACGAAGTAGGCTATGTCATCACTTCAAGCAGTTATGCGATTCGCATTTCTTGCCCGGTTGATCCGTAACTGCAAAAAAGAAAATGGGATTTCTGTGCAAGCTACGTATACGCATAGTTCTAAGTCAGTATCCTGTATCCTACGTGTATCACGATGTATCGTATATCCGTCTTATTGTGTATGAAGAGAAATGACTGTCACATCAAAATTCTGACGATCGACGCATGCAGTGGAACGCGTTCTAATTCAGTTGATGACCTTTTAATGGATGAATTCCAGTTCTAAATCAACCGAATGAAGACGACTTACTTCAAGCTGGAAAACGACGAAGAATCCAAATCTATCATCATCATCATCATCATCGTCGTCATCATCATCGTCGTCGTCGTTGTCATCATCATCATCATCATCATCACCCTCTCGCTTATCCTCAGTCATTTCTTTTATTTGCTGACTCTGTTTGAGTTCCTCTGTCTGTTCCTCGGCTTCATTATTGCTCTAATTCTGTATTTCTCTTACTCACTCACTCATTCACTCACTCACTCATTCACTCACTCATTCATTCATTCATTCATTCATTCACTCACTCATTCAGTCAGTCACTCACTCACTTATTCACCCTCTCAATCACTCATTCACTCACTCACTCGCTCACTCATTCACTCACTCAGTAAATTATCCACTCTCTTACTCCACTTACTCCACTCACTCGCTCGCTCGCTCGCTCACTAACTCACTCACAAATTCTGCATAACTGGATCATTTCTCATGTGAATTGTGTCCGTTCTGCACGTAGATCAACAAGAATATTATTTGCAGTTAAAAATTAGCATGAGGCAAAAGCACAGACCTAGGCTATTGTTTTCTCTGGCTATTGTAAGTTGTCTCTTGAATAAATAACAATTTCTCTATTTTATCCGCGTATGGACAAACAATCTACTGTGCTTCACTTGGATACTCGCATTGACATTCTACAATGAACAGGTCTCATAGATCTTTAGCCATCTTATATTATTCTATAAAATACACAGATATTGAATAGCAGCATCTAAACGTTAACATAATAAAACAACATTAGGCAGCACCGCATCATGTGTTCTGACGAAATGTCGGTCGCTTCTTGAAGACAAAAGACAAAAGACAAAAGCGCCATCTGAAGTAGAACGGATGCAGTCCAGCAGCCGACGGTTGCTATGACAACCACTTATTGACTCCATGACGACAGGCATGCATCGAGCGATTCGCGAAACAATTGAGACTATTATCATTGTCTCGGCATCATCGTATAGTCTTTGTAGTTTGTGAATGCCTATCGTCGACAAGAATAGAAGCGCAAACGGTGGTATACATCATACAGTCCATGGTGATCTCACCGCAGGGGAAGTATTCGAGGGACAAATGAAAAAACAATAAACGACATAGAGGCTGCTGTGCGGGGGCTTGGTGCGGAATTTATAAACAGTTTTACTATAGGCACAGTGAAGTTGAACTGCATTGCAGGATTGTCTTTAAGAAATTTTTATAACTGCACAACCCCTTCTTTTCTTTCCCATCCTTTATGGTAAATAATTTTCAATCGGCTGGCAATGACCTGTTTTTACTAGTTCAAGTTTAACTTTCAACTGCATGGAAGTGATTCTACAACTGCACAGGTTCCTTCATTTAGAATTGCACATGTTGTGTACAACTGCACGTTAAAATGCCCTGCTGCATTGATTCCAGTAAGTTCCTGCCAATCCAACTGCTGATTTTGACCAATGCAGCACTTCATTCTTTAAGCGAAATAAGAAATTCAACGATACCATAACTGGTGAGCGTTCTATCGAAATTGGTGAGACTGTACCTTTCTGGTTCCATAGTAAGAGCCAAAATTCTTGCAGGAAATCATACATCTGCTCTGGTCTGCTCAGGAACAGAGTCTTATGAAATTTGGCTCAGATTACCTTTTCGTGGTTGAAGTCATGGAGGATCTCGAATTGCATTTGTACTGTTACAATGGCCATCGATTCTGTCAATTTGACAGCATGCGTATAGTACAAACTAATTCAAGCGCACGAGTCAACATTCATTTGGCCAGGAACAGAAGTATTGCCATCATAGTTTTAAACAACTGGATGCTAAAAAGTTTAAAGTTAAAGTCGGATAACAAGAGGTGTCAAAGTTTGAGAAAGAAAGAGACTGGGATGTGACTGAAGGCTAATTGTTGCGCCAAATCGTCGTGACGATGAATCTCCCTGCCCCGCATTATAATCTCTGCACAGAATAACCCTATACCGAATTGTCCTATATTACAGTATATGCCTACATCAAACTGTTCCTACGTCGAATTGTCCCTGCACCCAATTGTCTAGCGCGAATAGTCATGGAACCCGAGCTTGTATATAATGTAGGCTATGCTGCCGTCATCGTCATTGATGTTCTGAACAATAGTCTGTCTCGCTGTCTATATTATATATCGATATTTTATGACTATTGTGCCCATTTATCGTCTCTAGTGGTGCCGTTTATTTAACCTAAATCATTCTAACAATAGAAAAGAAAATATTAAGAGAATAAACAAGTCATTTGAATCAAATGAAAACGATACATTTATGAAGGTACGACAAACTGGTGACAAAAATCGTCTTTTGTGCAGAATCATCTGAAAGGCTATTTATTCAACTCTGTTGCTTCGACGTTCTTTAGACAGTGAAAGCAAGCTAAACAGCCGTGTTATTGTTCCTTTCAGAACGGTTATATTATACGAGAATCGGATATTTATCACCAGCATCAACGGATGCGTTCCGCTTTGTAACGTTTCGCTTTGTAACGTTCCGCTTTGTAACGTTCCCCGTTCCTCTTTGCAACGTTCCTCGTTCCGCTTTGTAACGTTCCGCTTTGTAACGTTCCGCTTTGTAACGTTCCGCTTTGTAACGTTCCCCGTTCCTCTTTGCAACGTTCCTCGTTCCGCTTTGTAACGTTCCGCTTTGTAACGTTCCGCTTTGTAACGTTCCGCTTTGTAACGTTCCACTCTTTGCGTATCGGATAGTTGCAGTCGCCGTGGCTTGAGTTCATTCTTGCATGCTGGACTGTGCGTGTGCGTACATGTATACTATATGTTAAGCGCCTTCGTGAGATTTTTATAAATGATCTTATATATGTATATTGTAAATGAAAGTGTGGTACATGCGAGTTTGTCGACCTTTTTATGTTTGTCAATATATTAAACAGTCATTTTGTCACTTACTTACTTAATCGAATGTCATTACAACCATTAACCTGCATGTTCCTGTTCATGTCATTACAACCAGCCTCAGCGGGTCCAATGGGTCCATACGACCTTTTTTGGGATTGATCCTTTGACTTATGCACCGATCAATCGAAAGTCATTGAGTTTGTACTGATTGCTTTTATTTTGTTTTTGGTTGATGCTTCGTCAATAAACGGCTACTACTACTAACCATTAACCTACATGTTCATGTGAATGTCATTAAAACCATTAACCTACATGTTCATGTTTACCTTATCAACCGTCACGGCCACCAAGAGGCTGTCGTGACTGCACAGTCATAACAATCATGATCAATAATCTTTTCTGACCTATAGCCTATATACATGTATATGTAATGTTGGTAGCCTTCTGAACTACTTTCATGGTGACCAGATACAATGCACAGAGTCGTCAGGTTTTGCCCAAGATCAATGAAGAAAGACTATAGAGTCAGGATTGCCTGACTGGAATAAAGAACTCTTCTTCCATTATACAGAAGACTTTTGTCTGACCTTACTTAGACGGTGAATTTATCAATGGCTGACCACGTGAATTAGTCCTAAACAATCTTTGCAGAACCCGCCTCCAACCGTTTTCTGTTTGTTTTTTTAAATGACGGCCCAGTTTCAACCATAGTGAACCTGAACCGTGCAAGTAGAAAGATCTGGAATCGAATCTGTTCCTCTGTGAAAGCAGAAACCTTTGAGCACTTTTGTACAGTATACACTCAGGTCCATCTAATTGACCATGCACCTCTCGGTCAGCTCAGTTGAGCAAGCTGGATCGGACATAATATTTTGACGCATTCTCCATCGCATTGTTTCATGGCATGGAGTTACAGTAAGCTTAGTCAATTCTCGTCAATTATAAGTGAATGACCTTAGGTCGGATGAGCATTAAACGAAAGGTCACGCCCTTTGACCCCCAAAGCAATGCACTGTTTGGTCATCGTGCATTTGATTACGGTTTGGTCTTGTTGTGCCACCGGTTGATGTCTTGCGCATTATACAGCGGCGCTATAGAAGCTAATGATTACAATTACACTTACATCTATACACCATGCATGCACACACACACACACACACACACACACACACACCTATACGAACTAACAAAGAACAAACGAACGTAGCGAATGACCAACATCTGATCGTCGTTGTACTACTTTGTAGGCGATGTGCAAGCTGTATTACTTCGTGCAAGCGGTCAGCTACACGGCATCCGTCTGCATCTTGGCCGTCATCTCCCTCGAGAGATACGTCGCCATCATCCATCCGATCAGAACGAGACAGCTGCAGACGATGTGTCTCCTGCGCACCACCGTCACTTCCGTTTGGACCGTCGCCGCCTGCTCCGGAATACCTTACCTCGTCATCTACGACACGGTCAGCGTCCGGTCGGCGTTGCCTGGCAACGACAACGGCGAGGTTCAGTTCTGCATAATGACTCATCACTACAGCATGGAAGCGTACACGGTGATCAGCTTCGTGCTGTGGTACATCGTTCCGCTGCTCATGATGACCTACGTCTATTGCCGCATCTCCGTTGTTCTGTGGCGCACCAGCCACAGCGCTGAGCTGTCTGGATGCGTCGGAGGAGGAGGTGGAGGGAGAGGGGCCACTGGAAGAGGAGGAGGGAAAGGAAAGGGTAAGGGAGGAGGAGTGGGAGTAGGGATGAGCGTCTGCACTGGTTCGACTCCTTCCTCGACATTCTCATACGCTAAAATGCCTCCGGCGGTCGACCCGTCCAAAGCAGCAGCGGCTCCCCCGGTGAAGGTCATTCCAGCGCCTTCTTCTGTCCACGAAGGTCAAGAGTCCCAGCACTCGCTGGAATCCCCGGAGTCGGATTCAGAGGGAAAGTGGCCGACGTCTGCAGGTGGCAAATGGTCGGTGACCAGGTGCCGCCGCGGTCGACCTGCTTCGGCCGGGGCTGCTGCCGGGGAGGCGGGAACGGGGCCCAACAAGAAGGCCGTCTCGTTCAGGGTGCCGCTGGAGAAACCAGTCCCTGGTGGCAACGCCCTGAACTCACGACGCAAGGTCATCCGTCTGCTGATAGCGGTCGTTGCTTCCTTTGCCCTCTGCGTTCTGCCGTATCACGTTCGCGTGTTGTGGCAGAGCTTCAGCGCCGACCCGCAGCTCAGCTTCTGGTATCGTCTCATCCCACCTCTGACCTTCGTGCTCTACTACATGAACAGCGCCCTCAATCCCATTCTCTACGCCTTCCTCTCAGACAAGTTCCGGTCGAGTTTCATGGACCTCGCGAGATGTCGCACGGATCGCAGAATGACGTCACATGCAGCTGTCAGCATCACGATGAAGACCATCAACTCATCCGTCTGAACACTGTGAACAGTGAACAACCAAGAAAATAATCGTATAGATTATAATTTATACTATTCGGACCATTACAGGTTTAATTTCCACATTTAAATATCTGGTGGTTTTTACTAATTATCATATTGTCATATTGTTTGAAGAAAGTTGTATTCAGTTCGAATTCAACTTTGACGTCTCCCCACCTCATGACTGGAAAATAATTTGATCAAAGCATGCTCCAATATTCGAACTAGGACTATTATTCTGAGATAATGTTCCTTTTTATTTCGCCTGTTGAATAATTCTTGTCATGAAATTGAACCATTAATTATGGTACAGTTTACAGTGTACATATATGGGAAGAAGCGTATTTCCTTATCCATTCTCCATTCAAACATATGTAGCCTAATTGTATGCAGACGTGTATGCATGTATTTACATAAGTATAATGCCTAAAATAAGATGAGAAAAATCTTTAATTGAAAAAGTGCCATCCACATTTTATTTGTAGAGGCAAGATAATGAGCATACAACGTTGGCTGACCAGAACAGTCAAAAACTTTGAAATCCCATATATTATTCCAAGTCCGGTAAATCATCCAAATAACTAGTGTTTTTCTCATCAGGTAATCTGTTAGATGCATGGACTATGGTGTGGCTATGGACAATTGATTCAGGTGGTTGGAGGCGACTTTGACCGACGAGCAGGTCATTTTATGTACAGTACGTGGCCCCATCCATCATGAGATCCGAAAAAGACTGATGCACGTACAATTGTATGCATGAATGTAATTATGTGTTGGTGGGTATGTACATGTAAACTATGTACATGTATATTGTGTGCATGCATGCACGTATACATTGTTAACTGTATATTCTATATTTGATTTTGATTTTGGGTCCATTAAATAGATTGAATAAAAAACGAATTAAGGTACCGTATGTTTGTTCAGAGGCTTTATATAGCGCCCCACCATATTAAATACATTTTTCCATATGAACTCTCAGCGCAACTCCAGCGATAAGATTTGAAGGACGGTTGCTATTCATGTGCTCGGCCTAACCACCAAAAAGGTGCAATGCTGCAATTCTGCATTCATCTATGAATTGCATAAAATTATATTCAATAATATTGAATAACAATGAATAGCATTGAATGATGTTGAACTACATTGAATGATAGACATAGGCTACTTCTCAGATACCCAGACCATGTCAAAGTGTGCGTTATTTAATTGGTCTGCTGTGTAGGCTATGCTGCATTCAGTTGATATTATAATTATTAAACAGCAATCAATAAACAGTCATTTCAGATGTTGTGTCACGACCTCTATTCTATAGCATCGCAACGGGATCATTTTGAAATTTCTCATTTACTGATCGTACATATTATTTGTGTATCAACTTCGCTTCGTCTATTAGCGATGGTCCGATCATCCGATGGAGTGTATACGCTTCAGGTTATCAGCTACCGATATGATGAACATTTGATGTCTACATAACTTGACTGGCGACGTTAACTCTATTGACGATACGTTATGGACATAATCAATAATCAACTTGATTGACACGTCGAGAAACGTCTGCTTTAGCCTACTGTTATTTTTCATATAAAGCACCACATAAGATTGTGTTATCGATGAGAGTAAAGATTTTTTAGCGCTAGTTCATCGTGTGCTCATCTAATATTATAATATATGAATTACAAATAGCATTGATAACATCGATCGTGAATAGAACACTGTAGACACTGTGTCATGTTGTTGCCTCCAAGCGACGCTGACGTCAGTGCGCGGCTCTGATGACGTCAGTGCACGGGTCTCTGACAATGTCGTCTGGCATTGAAGGATGGCATAATATATCGGTAGCAAGTGTCTGGTGGAGGAGACATTGACCTGTGGAATTAGTGTGGAAATGAACTAATCACGAGAAGAAGATCAGAGGAAAGGAAGATGGCGATCGATCACAGCCAGACACACACGGTGGCAACTTCCAACACTCCTCCGGCGGTATAACCTACTCGCGCTTTGAAGTTATAATATCGACGTCGTTTTTTGTCACGTGGACGGTTGTTTCTTCTTACCATCATCATGTCTTGTGTAATTATAATTCTACGAGTATTAAAGGTTTTAGTTGGTAGCGAAAGGGATCATTTCTTTCTCAAACGAACAACATCTCGCGTGTAGAGACACAAGAATTGGTATATCTATTGTCTATATACTCAAGAAAGTGACTAGAGACTTGTATATACATGTATAATGTATAGGTCTAAATTGTAAATGGATTACTAAAGAATTGTGCTATTGAATTGTTTCTTTCGTTTTGGATTCATTCGTCTATTTCAAGAATTTCTTACGGAGTTGCACCTCTTAATGAAACAAACCCAGTGACGAACAATTACAGACATGAAATAATTTGATGATTTATAAGCCCCATATAATAATGCATTTAATGAGCCAATGTTGCGCTACAAGTGTATGAGTTGGGGTTCGAAACTTTGATGGTCTTCAACGCACTGACATACATGCACAATGTATTACATATGTGCATGCATACATACACGTATAATATGCCTATACATATATGCAAACGTACAACTATTCACATATGTATGCACTTATGTGTGTATGTTAGCTTGCATGCATTTATGTATGTATGTAAGTATGTACGTTGCATACATACATACATACATACATACATACATACATACATACATACATACATACATGCATACATGCATACAGTATATGCATGTATGTATGTATGTATGTATGTATGTAGGTATGTATGTATGTTTGTGTGTATATATATGTAAATATGTACGCATATATGTATGCATGCATGCATGTATGCGTACTCTATACATGCGTGCTGTTTGTCCATGGTAAATGGTCACGACAGAATCTATGACGTGTTGTCACTGAATGCCCAGCAACCGTATCCTATATAGCAACCGTATCCTATAGCAACCGTAGCCATCTATTCGCTGCTGCAGCTTCTGTTCGGCTGACAAGAAGATGGATGGCCTGCAGCAGACAACAAACACCACTGCAGCATCGAATCTCGTGTTAAGACTGAGGTCAAAAGTCAGACTCCACTTGTAGACGTCAGTGTAGATCAGCAGAAGCACAGCACACACGGAACAGATCTATGGAGGTTGAGACACGACACCACTGACCCCCATTTATACTCATATATCAACGCATGCGCAGTGGATGATGACGATGATTCACTGTATCAGTCCATGACATTGTGTCTGGTCGCCAGCATAAGCAGATTACCGATGAAAGATCGACTAACCCTCCTGGAATTGATATCCGTGTCTTGACTAACCCTCCTGGAATTGATGTCCATGTCTTGACTAACCCTCCTGGAATTGATATTCATGTATTGACTAACCCTCCTGGAATTGATATTCATGTATTGACTAACCCTCCTGGAATTGATATCCATGTCTTGACTAACCCTCCTGGAATTGATATTCATGTCTTGACTTACCCTTCTGGAATTGATATCCATGTCTTGCCATCAGAAGTGGGATTCCAACTTCGTGACGATGGCAATTCCAAAGCTGTCTTTTGGATGAGTATATATAGGTCTATACTCCTCTATGGCATAGGCTACAATTTCTTCCGTTGGATTCTCATGTTTTGCTTCGGTTTTCAATTTATGTATCCGTTGACCTCGCTGTGACCTTGGACATACATGAAGCGCAATCCCACAACACCGCAGCGACACAAGTGAAAGAACAAGTACAACTGAATAAGAATTTCATCTCTTTGCGTCAAACATAATTATATACACCGTGAGGCATAAAAAACAAAGCCCCTATACAAATTGTTATAATTTTAACAATATTCAAGCAATGTCAATGAAATTCAGGAAATTTATAGCTAAGTAGCAGACAATGTAAACAGATTTTCAGTTTGGTTTCAAACTGTCCGCCTTTAGCTTCTACGCATGCGCGAAGTCGCTTGCGCCAAACACGCCCCTCCGCGTCAATAATTCGCTGGTCAAGATCGTTCCAAGCTTTCACGATTCGCTTACGAAGATCTTCAACATCACGGACCTTTGTTTTGTACACCATTTCCTGCATGCATCCTCATATTTTATAATCGACGGGATTCAGATCTGGGCTGTTAGGGGCCATAGCGAAGGAATTATGAAGTCAAGAGTTTCATTCGCCAGAAGTGCAGCCGTTTCTCGAGCTCTTTTGCGCTAGAGTAGGCCTACCATCTTGCTGGAAAATGTAAAATTCAGAGCTCTCAAATTTCAAGTAGAAGGCCTTTCATGAGTAAAGCATCTCTGTAGTATTGGCCGTTGATTTTTGCCCCCGGTTTAACAAAGTGAATTGACGTGCGCCCCAGATAAGAAACACCGGGATTTCCTAAACGTCGGACGTGTGCGTAAAAGACGGTCGGCTGCAATATCTCTTTTTCCAGCAACATGGCCCCTAACAGCCTAGATCTGAATCCCGTCGATTTTAAAATATGGGGATGCATGCAGGAAATGGTGTACAACACAAAGGCCCGTGATGTTTAAGATCTTCGTAAGCGAATCGTGAAAGCTTGGAACGATCTTGACCAGCGAATTATTGACGCGGCGGGGCGTGTTTGGCGCAAGCGACTTCGCGCATGCGTAGAAGCTAAAGGCGGACAGTTTAAACCCAAACTGAAAATCTGTTTACATTGTCTGCTACTTAGCTATAAGTTTCCTGAATTTCATTGACATTGCTTGAATATTGTCAAAATTATAACAATTTCTATAGGGGCTTTGTTTTTTATGCCTCACGGTGTAGATTCTAAGTAATTACTTGTTAGTGTGGCCAAATTGACAACAGTGACTGGCCATTTCAACTTTTCAAGCATGAAAAAGTGTGGTGTGGGCTTCTTTAAAAGAAGTTTGTTAGTCAATTTGCAGTTTTTGAGAAGCAGTGCTGCATGTTTACAGAATTTTAGAACTGCTCAACTCCTTCATCCATCATCCGTGGTAAATTAATTTCAATCCAATAAAAATGAAAACAATTTAGACAATTTTTAACTGCACAGAAATGCCTTTGGTCTACAACTGCACCAATTCGTTTGGAACTGTCCTTTTGTGTACAATTGCACACTGAAAGTCTTGACTAGCAGCAAATTATTTCAGAAGATTTAAGTATTAAATGAGTTTGGAGCCATTGAGTGAACCCAAAGTGACTAGGTATTTTGTGGTTTTGACTCCGAGGTTGCGTTTACGAAAGAGCAAATGAATGGCAACAGGTCTGTACTTATTAGGTGCTTTTTAAAACTAAGTTCCGAAAAAAATACGCAAAAGCATGCAGTAGGCCTACTGCAGCATCACCGACCGACTTCTATTAAGATCATTATTTGCAAATCATTGTCATTGAAAGAGGACATTATTTTGCCAGATAAGACACAAGTTATACGATACTCAAACACTCATACAGATCCCTCCAACCAATGCTATATACATGTAGCCTACGTGTATCAAAGGAACGTCACATACGCAAGTCTTTGATTGACATTAATTTTTTAGAGCAATTCTCAACCTTATACATGAAATAGAAAGAGCTAGGCAACCATCCATCCGTGACATCTGTCAATCAATTCACGTCCATCTGCACTGATTCAACAAGACCTCCGTTCGCCCGTCCGTCCGTCCGTTCGTCGGTCGGTGGGTCGACGTTTTTGTCTCTGATGCTCATACTAATCGTCGTTATCATCTAAGTTAGGATCCGTTTCTACAGCTGCTGCAGTGCATGAGATGAGGAGAACAGAAAGAATATGGAAAGACTGAAAGGAGTGAAGAAACCGGTGGAACAACTGCAGCAATTTGCACAGACAAACAGACAAACGTAGAGACAGATGCATAGACAGATAAGCTGAACCCAAACACCCTCACACACACACACACACACACACACATAATTATTATCGCTCTTATCGCATCACCATTCATAGCATCACTTGCATTGGCTTTCACTTTCTCTGACAGACAGAAGTGTCTGATTGACTGACAGACATATTAGATTGTCTGACGGTATCAACCTGTTTTATGATCGCGCGCTTTATTCGATGGTGCGGATACTTATCTACATGTACTTGTAGACGTTTCAGATGGAATTCTGCGAAATAGATGCGTGTTGCAGATTGCGATTGGAATGCCATATAAATTTATTAAGCGTCTTTCACAGTGCAAACCAATCAGAGGCGCTCCGAGCACGAAAGACACAGAGAAAAAAGTGGTTTTGAGAAAGATATGCACTTGGGCTATGAGGCTTACCAGTTAATAGCGAAGAATATGTTGATGAAAGTAGCTTATTCCAGTGTGCATGACCAATGAAGGCAAAACGTTTTAGTTTTGGTTATAGTCATAGGCGTAAAAGACGGGGGTTCAGGGGGGGAATGCCCCTCCAAACTTTGGGCAAGTCTCAATTATCAGGCAAGCAGACCGGGAAAAGTAAAATTAAAAATTCCGGGCAAAAGTACCGGATGACTAAAAAAAAGTCGTCAGATTTGTCGAGCAAACGTAACGTGAAATTTCAGAAGATTTCGGCCGGATTACAAAAATTCGGGCAAAAGTCCCATTTTTGTCCCCCCCACTCCTGAAATGTCCCATACGCCTGTGGTTATGATGTAGTGCCTGCTGGCGGGACAGGGAGATTATATAGGCCTATGTCAATTGAGCGTAATGGATGAAGAGAGGAGGCTGATGTTGGCAGACGGATGAGATCCTGAAGATTGGTCGCCAAGCCAGAGTAAAACCAGTAAATTGGAGTAAGAAGTTTAGGTTAAATTCGAGCAATAATAGGGAGCAAGCGAAGGTGATTAAACATGAAAAAAGAGATGTGGTATGAGCGAATAAAACGGGCATTTAGATCAGCAGCTGCATTTAAATCTAACTGAGGAGGGAAGGTGATATGTATACATGTATGTATGTGTATAACTATAATAGGCCTACATGTGTATATATGTGTATATATGTGTAATTGTGTATAATTTATTATGTGTATATATGTATATAAACTACTTGTATATATATATGTGTGTATAATTAAGTGTATATATGCGATTGTGCATATATATGTATATGTGATGTACATATATGCCTATATGTGATCATTCTTATATTATGAATTTATGATTTCTGCCATGCACGTTTAATTGACCGAACTCAGTGAACTGCTTTCTACGATTAGGCCTATGTGATTAATAGGCCTATATAGTTCCATGTACCGTATAGTTTCAGACCAGTTACGACCGGTTCTGACTATAGAGGTGTCCTAAAATAGTGCTCGGCCGATGTGCAAATATATTAGTGCTCATTCGAAAAGAATCGTCCACTAGCATCAATTTTTTTATCAGCGGCGATGATGAATATTATGATATAATTATTATGATATATTGAAAAGCACTGTAGGCTACACTTGGGAACCCTGACATGATTTAGAGAGAAACATGATAACAGACAGATTCTGAGAATAGTAACTGTTATCGATTAGCTTGATATGAATTATAGACTAAAATTTACATG
Organism: Lumbricus rubellus; assembly: GCA_945859605.1. Classification (NCBI taxonomy): domain Eukaryota; kingdom Metazoa; phylum Annelida; class Clitellata; order Crassiclitellata; family Lumbricidae; genus Lumbricus; species Lumbricus rubellus. Next base: position 30,754,764 of record OX243813.1, on the reverse strand, counting down.
TCGGTGCAGCAGACAAAATTCCTGAGTTATTATGTAGAGTTCAGTCAAGTGAATTAAGCTGAGATATTGGCAAAAGATTTAGAAAAAGACGTCGAATCTTGAAGACTGGTTGCCTGACTGACAAATTGATTGACTGACTGACTGACAAATTAATTGTTTGCCAGGCTGACAAATTAATTGTTTGCCTGACTGACAAATTAATTGTTTGCCTGACTGACAAAGTGATTTACTGACGGACTGAATGGCTGACTGACTGACTAGATTACTTACTAACTGACTGACAGGCGACCTTGTGGACTGACTGTTTGATTGACTAAGTGACTGATTGAATAAATGACCGAAATCCTTTCTGATTGAGTGACTTATAGGTGTACAGACTTCCTGCGTCGTAATTGACTGACTGGCTGATTGATTGTCTGACAAATTGAAAATATTAGTGAATGACTGACATACTGACAGATTGACTGGCTGGCTGACTGACTGACTGACTGGCTGACTGACTGACTGACTGACTGGCTGACTGACTGACTGGCTGACTGACTGACTGACTGACTGGCTGACTGACTGACTGACTGACTAAGAGAGACAAACAGGCAGACCTAGACCTACATGTAAACAAACTGAGTAGCCCTGTTCTCTCAGATATACATGTACACTGCCATCTCTCTGTTCCATGGCTAAACTTCGGTTCTTTCCAGGAAGAGGCAGCGACCGATCGATCGGTGCATGGACGGACAATCGGAAGTAGCGAGATAACTCGATTCCTCCGACTCTAAATGCAAACGTCCGGTCACAATTATTGTGGCTTCCGATTGGCGCGTAAAGCATTCCTTTCACGGTGGAATTAGCATTCGGAATGCAGCAATAGACGCAGAACAGCTAGTGAACGCACCGTATCCAATTTAGGCCGGGTCTCACTTCCGGACAAAGGAATTTGTCGGGCCTGCTATTAAGCGATTCAGCTATCATGACAGACACACTCCGCTACTGGCTGCACTCTCTGCCAGTGCCAGTCCAAAGCCTGAATAAAGAAGGAGGGCGACACTAATCATCTTCGATATGGCAGTGTCGTTAAACAGCAACAAGCGTAACGACAGACAAAAGACTAAGCATCTTAAACCGACTGGTTGAAGATTAATTGACTTACATGCGAATAACTTGATTTTAGTTGCAAACAATATTATTATCGTTCAATTGTCTTGCTAAGCCTAAGCTGTAAATATAGTTGTCCGTCTGTAGCCTGTGATTCACAGTGATTGTCAAAACGCATAGATCACAAATCAGTGTTTTATTCTTTCGAGTAATGAACAACGTGAGCGTTGGATGGAGATTGCAGAGATTGCTTAATTAAGGCAACTAATTGTTGATTTATAGCCTACTGCATGGTGGCAGTTTGCCAACACAAGAGTTATCAATATACACAGAAAGAAAAACGAAGAGTAATAATGAAGATGCAACAACAATAATTTATTGTAAAATGCATTGTGTTGAAGCAAAAACTCATGGACAGTTCACAGACAGTTCACAGACAATTCACAGACAATTCACAGACAATTCACAGACAATTCACAGACAATTCACAGACAATTCACAGACAATTCACAGACAATTCATAGACAATAATGTTGCCTTGCAGTGTATTGTGAGACAAGTCTGGAGAAGTCATGTGAGAGCCTCATCGTCGTCCCATGACTGACGGAGGAGAGAAAGAAGAAGAAGAAAGAGTGTATCGTGTGCAGACTGTACAGAAAAGATGCGTGAACAGCATTCGTTAGTTTTTCGCTCTCTTAAGTCATATATTCGTAATTATGAGTCTACGCACAGTAGCTGCAGCTGTGTTTCTATCCTTTCAGCTCTCCAGTCCAAAGCAGATGGAAAGTCCGTTTGATGGGTGATTTGACGATGCCGCCAATTCTTAGCCACAATGTCATGTCATCATGACTCTGGGGGAATAATAATTATTATGTACAATGGGAAAGCTCATCGCGTTATACTGACGACAAGTCAATCTCCGGAAGACTAAGCTGATTTAATTTTCACTGCAGCGACTGAAGAGAAAAACGTCTATCTGTGATTGTATTTCTTTGATGGATGAGCGATCAGAAACAGTCACTACTTGGTTAAACACTCGGTTTGGAAACGAACAACCGAGAACAACACTTCATTCCTGAAAACACAGCTGTGACCAAAACTACTTGCATCATTCAGCTCCACCATAGTAGATATTGCAACGAATCTGGACGAGAAAAAAGCACTTGTTCATAACTTCATATTGATTGTTATATGCAGCTTATAGAAAAGTGTTTATATGTAAATAGAAGGCATGCATGCAGGCAATAACAAAATGTCAAAGTTCAGTCAATTTCATTTATTTTTTAAAGCAGTGCATCTGAACAATAATAGCTCACTTCCAGTGGTTTATTACGAGTCGCTAGAAGTAGATGCATAATGGATTAGCTAGCTATTTTTTAAGAAGCCTGATATTGAAGATAAATTAAGCTAAAAGCCAATTAACATTCTTGGTAGGTAGCGTAGGAGCTACGGTAATGGTGATCAACGCTGATGCAAAACAACAGCAGAATACGGTATTGACTCACAGCAGACTGAGCTATTATATGCAAACATATGGTCTACTATACAACAACCTGACTAGGAGCTAGCTATTTTTGAAGAAACCTGATATTGAAGAAACAATCAGTTAATAAACCAGTTAAAACCAGTTAAAAAGTTCTTAAGTAGTTTAGTTAAAAATTAAGGTCGTAAGAATACTACCGAAAAGTCTCTAGCTAATATATTTAGTGCGATGTGCGAATAAGCGAATATCTCGAGAAAATCGGTATTGGTTACGAAAATTATGCAACTACCGGTTGAATTGTTAAACGCAGCTCCCGTTCCCCCTCCGCCCGCAATTTGCATGTAATTCGCCCCATTTCTATACAGGTAGACGTTACCAGGAGCGGTACTACTGTTACCAAATTCTATGTACGTCGAAACGAAATAGTATCCGGCTTTACCGGGAGTGAAACGGGTCAGTCTCGTACTTATGACACCATCGGTTTTGAATCTTACACTATCGAAAGTAACTATTGTGTGAGTTTTAGCGATTAAGAATTGCCAAGTTAAAGAATGAATGCTAAGCGCGGGACCGATTGAGATAGAATCTACATACTGCTTCGTAGCTGCATCGCTGGCGCTGTTGGGTTCGTGTAGCCCCGTAATGTAAGCATCATGCATAAAGATGGACTTATACACATTTATTTTAGACGGAGGAGTGCCATCGAGTGACTTAACCATCTCTAACATGATTTCATTGTTTATTCTAAAACGAAATCCATCCATCGATTGTAATGTAATAGGATTGTTTAACGAACATTGTAGTTTATTTCGTATACTACCTAAGAAAATAGTGAATTCTTTATTTTCTCCTCTCAAGTCCTTACAACCCATTGAACGCAGACGATCGGAGCCAACGTTTAAGAATAGATCACCAGTCATTGTATCACCAGTCTTAGACACCTTCGGTGTAACTTGTTCATCAACGTATTTCTTATTCGTCAAATGATTATCGTTGGACGGAGAATCGTCGTGATTCGTTATCAAACCGATTGCTTGACCCCAACTTAAGGCCTCATCCATTCCTGCTGTCAAAGGCTTCGTTGTTGGCAGTCCTTTAATTTTGTGGCCACCCATTTTTAGATTTCCAGTCGCCGGATTTGCTCCTTCCAATCGAAGAAAACTCTCATTTATTTGACTAAGAGTAACACCTCCAGCGATTACTCTTTGTGATGAACTAACATCGGTGTGACCAAATTTATCGACGGGCATTTTATATATAATAATTTTTAATGTAGATTAGTCATCGTATACATATAATTGCATGACCTGAATCCCTCGTAGAGGATGATCATCATACTTTGTCACTACTGTAACTCTATAATATTGATACGCATCCATAGGCATAATAATATCATAAAATGTCGGAACAGCCTCTAAAGTAGTTGAAGAAAGACGTGATGATATGGGTACAAACATTGCTCCATCATTGCTAGCGGTTAAAATTAAATCACCTATATATTCGCTTTTAAACGCAATTCTCCAAATTTTAACTGGCTCAGGACATTTAATTTGTAACCAAGTAAACATACCTTTACCTGGAATCCAAGCTGCGTTCACATCATCGGTGAGATTAGTGAAAGCATGGTAGGCTTTGCTTCCGGAAAAACAAAAACCGGCACTAGCAACGAATCCTGTCACACTTTCATCAGCTTCCAAGGGAGGAATATATCCAACATGGCACTTTTTCAGAGATTTATCGACGTAATTCTTTGTAGCAGCATCTTGAGCTACAAGAGGATCGCTTAAATCGTTGATATTATTACTATTCATTAGAATATTTTGGTAAACGTCGATTTTTCGATCGTTAGACGCTCTACCGATTCTCATTATATTTTCTACACCCATTTTGCATAGAAATCCATCCGTCGAGTGTAATGTAATAGGATTGTTTAACGAACATTGTAGTTTATTTCGTATACTACCTAAGAAAATAGTGAATTCTTTATTTTCTCCTCTCAAGTCCTTACAACCCATTGAACGCAGACGATCGGAGCCAACGTTTAAGAACAAGTCGCCATTCACGGTATCGCCAGTCTTAGACACCTTCGATGTAACTTGTTCATCAACGTATTTCTTATTCGTCAAATGATTATCGTTGGACGGAGAATCGTTGTGATTCGTTATCAAATCAATGGCTTGTCCCCTACTTAAAGCTTCATCCATTTCGGCAGTCGAAGTATTCGTTACTGGGAGACCTTTTATCACATGTCCATTCATTTTTAAATTTCCAGTCGGCAGATTTGCTCCATCACATCGAAGAAAATTAGCATTTATTTGACTAAGAGTTACACCTCCAGCGATTACTCTTCGTGATGTTCCTCCAGCAGCGGTGTGACCAAATTTATCGACGGGCATTTTATATATAAAATAATTTTTAATGCAAGCCGTTTATAACTTCTTGGAAATTCATTCCATCGTTCATCGTCTTCTTTAAGACGTACAAACATAAATGGCCACAAAACACTTCGTTATCCGGCTGTATTCGCTCGCTGTTATATAACACTGGACGGCGTAAATACTTTATCAGTTCCAGAGGAGGAGGAAGGCCGTAACTATCGAAATATATTTTCTCATTACCGCTCTTTAAGAAAGAGCACCAGTGCGAGCCCACCTCATTAGAATCATCTAGATTAAGAATACCACACTCATTCCATCCAGGTTTCTTCGGCAACTCGTCTCTGAGAAATACTCCTTTGAAATTATTGATGTTTAGTTTCTTAGCCGCTTCGATTAGATCCACATTCGATAAAGCAATATTCGGTAGCACTACTCCACAAACATCGATTTGTTTGACGCCCATTTATTAAATATAAACATTAATTAAAAATTTTCAACGAGTAATGTCCATATGCTAAAGTATGAATGCCATCCTCCATTATTACCCGTTTATCGTCATCTGCAGATAATGCAACTTTATTAATTTCTTCTGTATAAATATCGTGATGATAAGATCTAATAACATTCATCGTTCGTTGTTGTTCTTTTTTAGTAAATAAGCAATCTTTATAATCTTCGTGAGTAATAGTTTTCTGGACAACATTCTTCTTAATACCATTACATTTCTTGTGCTCATCTCCAGCAGCCATCTTATAAGAATACAGCTTTGCTCGCAATCCGATAAATTCTTTTATCTGTTTCCCACTAGTTTCATCCTTGAACATTCCAATAACTTTTTTATTTACTCCAACCTCAATACCAGATGGATGATCTGTCGGGTATTCACTCGTGTCGAATCGAGCTGTAATATCTTCTGCGATATCTGAGTAAAAGTCTTCAGTTTTAATTTCGTATGTCAAAGAATCTGTATCGGTAAATAATAATTTAGCTCTATTTCCGTATTTATCCTTGATGTAATTGTAATGAAATTCATACATCAACGTTTTGCTCAAGTCTAATATACACATGCCAAGATATATAGGTTTATTATAGTACAATTTAGTTTTTTTCATGTGAACGGCTATTAGATTTTCATCGAATATAGTACATCTCTCGTAATTAGGTTTAGCGGCTAGTTCAATAGCCCTCTCCTCTTGACACACTAACTCTACATCAACACGATTTTCAATGTTCTCACAAGTTTTTCCAAAGACACTGTTATTCATTAATTTGAAAAAGTCTTTCTCAAAGTCATTAGTAGCTTTCGTTCTAAGAGCTGTATTTAAATCGATATACTTTTTCAACCAATCACTTTCTTCGAATAGTACACCTCTATGCACCTTTGTTATTTTCAAACCCAAGCTCTCATACAGTTTCAGATTATCGTAATGCAACACATACTTCTTTTTATCGTTTAAGTTCGGAATTAACTTTTTGACTTTACCAATCTCAATGCTTTCGGGGGCTAACGGAAAATCGTTATGCAGGTCGTGTAACTCTTTAGGGTATTCCAAATCAACTTCCAATATGCATGGAATACTTCTCCAATTTGTTAATTCATTTTCACTCATCCATTTGAACCCGTGAGTAGGTAAAGGTTTAATCATAGCCCATCCATATAGATTATTCGCATCAAGGTAAGTGATAAATGTAGAATTTTCGTTGCTATTGAAATCGCTCATATATTTATTATTCGCTTTCCCGTAACGATTTGATATTGTGCTCACTCCTCCTCTCATCCCTTGCTTAATCATCAGAATCATATCGTAATCACTCAATAACTCCAATTTCACGCCTGTCAATTTTAAAGCGGCATCCCAAGCTAAACCAGGAGATGTAAAATACCATGCAGGGTCAAGCGTATAGTTCTTCATACACACGTCTCTAAAGTTTTCGAAAACATCGGCAAGTAGCAAAACATCCGAAACGTTGTATAAATCGTGATACTCTCTGAATGTTTTACATCCAAATTCTTTCCATACCGTTTGTGCATGCTCGTAGTCTTCATCGCTAATATTCGAATCATTTAGCTTAGAATAGAAAGCGGATTTTGGTGGTAGTTCGGTTTCATTAAAGGTAGTAAATGAATCGACGTAGTCATAAGGATATATGCCTTTTCTCAGCAAAAGATCGAGCTTCTTTCCAGTATATCGTTTCCCAATATTTTTACACTGGTCTTTGCTTAGGTTCCTCGATAAAGCATCAAGACTAGAAGCCATAAATTTAAAACTGTCGATAAAACGCAGTTGTCGCTTGACGGTAATCTCTTTTCCCTCTTTATTTACAAACTTATCAACAACGACCTCTCTGCTAAAAGATATATACTTTTCCTCGTTATTAGGTATGCAATTAATTTTCTCTCCATTATTACCTCTCAGTTTCTTAATGAACAGATGACAATCGTACCCGGAAAGATTATGAAAAACTACAGGGAAAAACTTGGGGACTTTATAGTTTACATTACAAATGTTATGAGCAGCCCCTCTAAATTTACCGCTAAGATGACAGTGATCTCTCACTCGGTCTTCGCCCAACGTTTTTTCACAGATATGACATATAGTAGCTCCATCAAAACACTTCTTGTCCTCTTCTGTAAATATCAGCTTCTTAGGGAATTTAAATTGATTATATATTTGTTTTATATTCTCTTCTAGTTTATCTACAAATATTTGACCAACATCATCATCTTCGCTTTCAGCCGTAAACGTCACAGGATCTTGAGAATATACACTATCGTCGAAACATTTTATGTGGTAACAAAAGGAGCTAGGAGTATGCTTTTGATATTTATTAGTGTACGACAACTCTGGATTTGGTTGGCATGTATCGATCGGTTTTACAAAAGACTCAAAATCTGCGTAGACTATAAACGGAACCCTCATAGAATTGTTATAATTTTTAAAACTTAGCATAGTTCCTGGTGGTGGCATTTCTATTTTTTGTGCGTTATGGAGTTTGCAGTACTCATTATGGTTTTTAAGCGCTCCTGTCGTTGTGAAACCATTCATACACCTTTTGCAATAATACATCGAATGAGTCCTCAATCTCATCATTCTGTTAAAATTCTTGATCCAGCAATAATGTTTCCTTTCTCCGTTGGAAATAAGCAATAGATCTACATAAATACTACTTTCACACTTAGACAGATAAAGCGGGTATACTTCTTTTTCATAACCGAATACATTAACATTAACATTATTATTTCTCTCGAACCTACCTATCACATTAGCATCAGCAGCAACTGGAAACTCCATACCACTCCAATTAAGTTTTTTAGACTGTTCTTTCAAAGCTTTCGTTATTATCTCCGAATTTTTCACAACCGGATTCAAAGCTCTAGTGATACACCATTTGAAACATTCTTCATCATCGTTTTTCATATTTATGATAGCCTTTTTATTAGCTAAAAAGTCGGGAAGTGGAATGTAAGAACTACCTCTTAAGGGTGTATATTTTACCGTATTTATATCTAATTTTACAACAGCTTTAAATCTCCAATTACTTCCTTGCATCTGAAAACTAGCAATAGACTCCATGATTTTATCCTTCTTTCTGCTGTATATTTCATTCAAGTCGGTTGCTTCTAAAATAACTTCTGCCCTGGAAACGAATGGTATATCCTCAGAAGTCACTATTCCAGATTTCATATCTACTCGTTCCATAGTACAAGTAAGAACCAAATTAGTCTTTGTCTGGCGATTGTTCGACAACAGATTTACTACCTGCGGTCTGACGAAATCAAGAAACGAAGAGGCATCCATTCCATTAATTCCATCTATTCTATATTGCTTGGTGAATCCTTTAATAGCCGACGCCGTTTCTCGAATTTTAGTTTTATCGAATATCCTGGAAACAGTTGACTTCAACGATTCGAGTTTTTCGTTAACGACTTTATTGTCTTGTTCAGGCACATAACTAAGTAACCAATCCGCAAAATCATTCAATTTAGATCTAAGCTTATTTTTGTATTTTCTCTTAGGCGCTACTGGTTTGTATTTACCAGGTGTGGGAGTAAGCGTAGGAACCTTAATGTCAGGAACCGATGAGTCGAGCAAGTGCTCAACATGGTTCATGTTTCTTAAACTACTTTTCTTTAAATCCATTTTATTTTTACCACGCAAAAATATTAATACATTTTTGACACTTATCTGTGAGATCGAAGATCCACTTTAATATCATATCTATCTCTCATACACTTTAATTTCGTGTCTATCTCTCCAGACATTTCCGTTATGATAAGCTATTATGCCAGCACTCTGACCATACGCCTTAGCAGCTTTATACATCGATGGATACGAGGTAACAACGCCAGTCTCTCGATCTATAATATCTACTCTTCTCGGTTGTTTCCTGATACTACCCAACGTGTCATGTCGATATGACACAGATTTGTAGTCCGTCGGAAGAATATTCTTTTCAATCAGTACAGCTATCATTTGAGGTTTGTTGAGATGTGAAGTGCCTGTAACATTGTTATGCTTGGCCAACATTCTAAGCTCTGGTAGCTTCATAATATATAAGTATTCTTTAAATCAATTTTCCATACACTACACTCATTTTCTGTCCATCCGATTGGAACTGCAGCAACCTATCTGAAATTACGACAGCATACGCTTCGGTGTCGGCTGGCACCGCTGCATTGAAAAGAGCCTTAATCTGAATATCAACGACTGAAGATTTCAAACGCTCGGATTGTTTGCTTACATCGAACACGAACAACGGATATAATTCTTTATAATCTACAGGTGTTATATTTCCTTGCGTAATCAACTTATCCATACCATAAAACTTTTGACTAAAGGAGGACGCGTCTCTGTACGCTCTGGAGAATTGTTGATTAGGAAACGACAGGTTATGGTCGACAGCTGGATATCTTTCTTGATTCATCATCACATAAATGTTCTTGAGATCGCAGTGATTAAATAGCGACGGATTACTTTCCTGATTACCGCTACGGTCCGTCTGAAATCCTACGATGATATATCTAGGTTTCTCCGGTGATGTTTTAACGCTCAAACGCCAACTAAAACTTGTCGATTGAGGAACTGTTATTGTGTCGCATTGACGAGCTCTATACGCAACTGGTAACGTTAATTTCGATTCAATTGTCTTATACAACTGCATTCGTTCCATATCGGAAGGAATAACGTGCGGAATAAACCATGAAATTTTGTTTATCGCAACTTTTCCAGCAGCTGCAGCGTTATCTCGGAATATGGCATCATCGTCCGCTTTACGAACTAAAGTCAGCGTCTGTTTGAAGCCATAAATAATCTTGTCGTAATCATCGCAAAACCCGAAAATATGCTTCAACGGAACAATAAAGCTGAACATTCCTTTAGTGTTTGGTTTGCGAATGAGAAAGCTTTGTCTAGTGGCAAATCCGGGGTTGTCCGCAATAACAGCAGTCGCTCCAGTGTCTTTATACCACAGCTGATTTAAGCCTTGAGTCAGCTGAAAATCGTTTGGATACGTAAGTAAACCGAGCATCGTTGTAGCTTGACCCGGATGAAATAGCGTTTCGATTTCTTGATTAGATAACTGATAGGATATTTGACTGAATAGATACATAAGTCCATTATTCGTGAGAGCAACTAAATCGGCATTAACGTATGCGGTGTCATCGGCTTTAATTAGTCTTCCTTCGAATTGTAGATATGACTCTGCTGGGTGACTGTATAAGTCTTGTAATTCAATATTTATTCTTATTTCACCAGAACTGTTAAGGTTAGTTCTCGCTACAGGTTCGTACTCGTGCCATTCGTATCGCTCGATACCTTCATCGATCAATGGTTGCTCTGTGAATCTTAGAATATCGGATTGCATTTTATTATACATATATTTTTAAATAAGAAAATAAATTTTTAGGCCTAAATAAGAAAATATGTTTAAGCCATTTTCAAACCACCTCCGTTTAAACGTTTTACGAGATCTTGAATTCTAATAGCTCCACCCGTCATTTGCGGATTTGACCCGAGTAATCTAGCTAGAATGACTTTAGTTTCCTGAGTTATCGGCTGCTGAACGGTGGTTGGTGGAAGTATCTTATTGAGTAATCGTTTTCCAACGTCGATCGCCTTATCCTTAGCAACACCCCCAATCTCTTTGACAGCTGTGCTCGCAATTTGTTTGGCTGCATTCGATGTCAGTAGTCTTTTGAGAAATCCTGCAATGGAATCGAATATTCCTGCTCCACCGACAACGTGTACTTTTTTATAACTTCTTCTCGCAACGACCAGCATTTCTATATCATCAATTTTTAAATTAGATCATCAATTTTTAAATTAGATCATCAATTTTTAAATTAGATCATCAATTTTTTATATTCATCTTTGGTTATCACTCCTTGTCTTAGTAACTCATCCGTCATACCTACAATTTCATTTCTTACACCCGTATTTCCCGCTTTGTAGCTATATATTCGCAACTCGAGTTGTTTTACTAATTCGTTAGGATCTGAAGGAATGGTAATTATTCCGCTTCCTGTTTTACCTCTTAACTTCATGTAATCGTCCCATATGGGTTTTATTATCTTTGCATATTTTACACTTCTAGACGATTTAGGTTTGTTTGGTTTATTTGGCTGACTCATGGCATTCGTTTTAATTAGAATCTCGGCGTATTCTTCGAGATCACGATTATCATAAATTGAACTGTTTGGACTAGCTAACGTTAACAATTCCCATAATCCTGGAGTTCCTTGATAAGTTGTGGTTCCAACTGTAATATCATTTCCTTGGATTGAGGCTTCGCTGTCACCGATGTAGAATTTTCCATCTCTTGATCTTAATCCGAATGTTGTATCCACAAGTCTTTTATCAGAAGCATATTTTTTAAGGTATTCAACTGCAATATTTCCTAATTCTAACCTTCTAATGTCTTCTACTGGGTCATCGTCATCGTACGCCTCTATAGACGGATACTGAGGAAATTGAATAGTTTTCAACGAATCTGGAAGTGATTTTAGAGCGAGTGATGTTGCTGCCGAGTTATCTTTTATTGTCGACAGCAAAGCGTTTTGTTCTTTTGAAATTGCTGATTGAGAGTCGACTATTGGTTTGTAGATTTTCGTTAATTCTCGTTGAAGTCCAAGATCGTCTATTCTCTCTGAAAGAAAGTTTTGTTTAATATTTTTTTTCGTTTTTAAAAACTCTTCGATAATAAAATCTCTTTTTGTAGGATCGCTAATTTTCAGTAGCGACATTTTTTATTATAAGTATAATGTTTAAAACGTAACGTAAAACGTAAACGTAAAACATAACGTAAAACATAACGTAAAACGACACGTTATGCATCGTAGTAATTAACATAACATATGGAGTCTTTTTCGTTTATAGTAACTGGTGAATCGGAGTTGTTTTGTATTGTAATTATTATATCCTCTGCGTCCTCTAGGACAGTACCATCTTGAAGACTCAGTCTGAGTTGTTTCAACTTCTGTCTAAGAGAGACTAGACACATTCCACTGGTCATTCGGACTCCAAGGCCTACTTCTACTGTAATATTTGTCTTTGGTTCAATCGTTATCGCTTGCTGAGCAAAAATCTCATATCTGTCGCCTGCTCGTTGTCTTGCAGGAGCATAAGTGACCACTTTAGGCAACCAAATTATTGTACTCACACGAGGCTTCCGTTTGGTGATAAATTTGTGTATTGGGTGACCGTATCCAGACATTTATATAAGAGATTGTTTAAAGTAACATTCCAAGAATAGGAATATTTTTAAATGGTGAATTGGGACCAAGTATAAGACCTTCACCGCTGATATATCCTGCTCCTCTTTTCATAAACAAACCAGAACCCGTTATTGAAGTACCCTTTTTCCACGGAGATAGAAAAAGACCTTCCCCAGCAGGTCTTATCTTACAGCATATTCCTCCTCTCTTTACGTAGAGCACGCCTGATCCACTTACCGGGTGTGAGATCGAAGATCCACTAATTTTATCAACAATTTTGGAACCAGCTGCAGAACCCAATCCTGTTAAGGCTCCTGTGGCTAAACTCGGGAGAACACTAGACAGTAGAAACTTTCCGGCTGTTGCTAAGAACGGTAGAATAGCACCAATAAACCCGCCTTCGACTCTCGCATTGTCTTCTAATTGCTTTTTACCCATTTTAATTGTCACTCCAGTTCCATTCTGATACGCTTTAGTTAACTTGTTGATTTGCCTCTGGTTTAGAGCTAATACATGCTCACCAGTTATGTCTCCATGAGAAAGTCTTATACTCACTCCAGTTCCTACTTGAGCAGCTCGTTTAATCTTCTCTTTTTGCTCTTCAGAAATATTAACTTTGACCTTAGCGTAAGCGCTCATCTTATATTAAATATAAACTTTAAATTAAACCTCTCTTATGTGAAATCGTATCGACAATTCCTCACCTCTTAAATTAATTAGTTTTCCATTTTGGTCTATTAGTTTTGTTTCCATCGATGAAATAGAGTATAGCGTTATTGGAAGATATACGAGATTGTGAGGAGATTCGATTATCTTGTAACCAGGCCCGACCGATGGAAAGAAAGAATAAATTATGTTCCCCATAGTTCCGTTAGCATACGATGATCCTATTATATCACTCGTAACTCGTAAACTATTCACGCTGTTTACTTCGACTATGTGCTCGGATTCGTTATATCCTTCGGAGTATACACGACTCTGAAATCCTAGAACGGTACTAATTGAATTTGGTACTCTAAAATCAATTTTATAGTTCTCATCAATTTCCAAAACAGCCTTCAAAGTATTGTTATTTGGTCGCAACTTTATACATTGACCATGACCTTCTTCCTTTAAAATTCTCTGTATGTATTCGTTTAAGTCATCGATTTCATAGCAACCGGTTGGAATGTCTAAATCCTTCCACGTTACACCGTTATCTGACGAATATACGAATTTATTATTTGTTTCGTCTATATTAGGAAAACTGTAGTACGTTTCAAGATTAACAAGGGCCATTTCATATTTTTTACTTTTATCCAGTTCGATTAGTGGATTAAATTTCGTTCGAATTCGTGTGCTCCTTTCGCTCAACAAAATGCAAAAGGATTCTTTAGCCTCTGTGTTGCGTGCAATCGTTTGAGTATTAGATAAAATTTCGTCAAGAAGGGTTTCCATTTTAGATAGCTATTTTTAAACCTAGAATATAAAATCTTAAATTTTGTTATCATTTTATTATTGCTTTTATTTAATGTAAAATGTATCTAATCCAGATCTGTACCTGCCCTTATTTGTTTTACTAGTAAGGTCTATAACCACAAAACCATGCGTTTCATCCCACGCAGTTTTGCATAGTTTTCGAAATTCTTCAATAGTCATATCATCTACGCCTATATGATCGCTGTATATATGATTAATATTTTTGAGGTCTTGAGGGAATAGACATATAAAGTTGGTATTCTCTCTTATAGTTTGTCTAGGTAGCTTGAAATAATTTTGTGCTAGGTAAAAGCAGTCTACATTACTATGCCTACCTCTTATATAATACGATTCGCATTTATTTTGTCGCTCTAACTGTAAATCATCAAAAATCATGAGATTCTTCTTATCTCGACTTAAGTCTCGTGGATCTGGAACATCTTCAGAGGTTTCAAAGAACTTGCAGTCAATATCGGATTTATTTTCCATGTTTTTAGACATCTCCTCGACTACGGCGGTCGGTGATACATTTAATTTCATTATCTCATCTCGATTATCAAAAAGTCTTATAATTGCTTCCTTTGGTAATTTCTCTTCGAATGCTTTTTTAAGTATCTTGTATTCTGATTGAAATAAACTTTTGCCGAAGATTTGCAAGTTATCATAGTCTAGCCAACCAGGTCTCAGTAATAAATTAAGTAGTAATATTGTCTTGCCGCATTGAGACTTACCGACGATCAAACCTCTGATGCTTCTTGGTAGGAGAGGACTGTTAAAGCGTTTACTTGATTCTTCATTCCACGATAGGTCTTGGACTTCCATTTTAATTATATTATATTAAAATGGAGCACAGCTCGTATTGCGTAAAATGTAAGCGACAAACTGAGTGTAGAGATATTCAACGAGTCGTTAGTAAGAATGGTAGATCTATGCTTAGATGTGTATGCGTTGATTGTGGCGCTAGAAAAACTCAGTTTACTAAAATGTCTACTACAGGTGGTGATTTGGTCTCAGCTCTCAATTCTGCTACTTCTAATATTAAACTTCCATGGGCAAAGTACCCAGGGGAAATGCATCTTCCAGGACATTCTTTCACGGGTCCAGGAACTCGACTGGATTTGCGTTTAAACCCTGACGGGACGCCAAAAGATTGGAGCAAACCAGTAGATAGGGTTGATCAAGCAGCCTATCGTCATGACCTAGCCTATGCTAAACATACTGATACAGCAGGGAGAAACGTCGCTGACAGAGCTATGATAGATGAATTAAATAATATATCTAATCCTACTTTCCGCGAACGAATTGAAAGATCTATAGTAAAACCAATATTATCGACGAAGACCCATTTTGGAATGGGATTGAAAAAAAAACTCTGAGATGGACAGACCAACTTGCTGACGAATTGCATAAACCTATAGTCAGGAAGTTCAGGAAGCGAGTTGTTTATGTTCAGGGAGTGGACAAAGTTTGGGCGGCTGACTTGATTGACATGCAGGCTTATGCTAAATTTAATTCTGGTGTGAAATATTTGTTAAGCGTCATTGATATATTCTCCAAGTATGCATTTATTCAGCCGTTAAAAGATAAGCGCGGAGAATCTGTGGCACATGCTTTCGTTAAAATATTTAATACGAGTAAAAGAAGGGGTGAAAAACTTTGGGTCGATAAGGGATCTGAATTCTATAATAAACAGGTAAAATCATTAGGTATGGAGTTGTATTCAACTGAGAACGAAGAGAAATCTTGTATCGTAGAGAGATTTAATAGAACAGTGAAAGAGAAAATGTTCAAATATTTTACAGCAAATTCAACTCAGAGATATATCGATGTTTTAGATAATATGGTTAATTTATACAACACCACAAGACATTCTTCCATTAAAATGACTCCTGTTAAAGCGAGTGTTAAAGCAAACGAATGGGTTGTGTGGATGAATCTGTATGGTGATGCTGTACCTGAAACTGTTAAACCTAAATTTTCGGTAGGAGATAAAGTAAGAATTTCTAAGAAGAAAAAGACATTTGAGAAAGGCTACACAAATCGTTGGACACAAGAAATTTTTACTATAACACAAATCCAATACACAGACCCTATAACCTATAAAATATCTGACTATCATGGAGAAGAAATAAAAGGGACATTTTATGAAGCTGAGTTACAATCGACAACGCAAGATACATTTAAAATAGAAAAGATTATTAGGAAACGTGGAAACCGTTCATTGGTGAAATGGTTAGGCTATGATTATTCTTTCAATTCATGGGTTGATAATAAGGACTTGATGTCATTGTGAATTTACTACTACTATTAGCAAACTGATTTACTACTACAGCCCTTGTGCAATCATTACTTCTCTATGAATAACAACACGCTGTAATAACAAGTTCTAATGTACATTCGCAGCCTGTTCTAAGAAGAAAAAGACATTCGAGAAAACAAAATTCTTGACTTTTTGGAACGGATGACTAAAAAAAAAAAAAAAACCTAGGGGGAAAAAAAACCTAGAAAAAAAAACCTAGAAAAAAAAGTTAGAAAAAAAAACCTAGGAAAAAAACTTAGAAAAAAAGTTAGAAAAAAGTTAGAAAAACCTGGGGTTTTTTTACCGACCAACTTGGGTTTTTTAATTTTTCAGAGTGGCAGCCCTGGTGCTTTTTGGGCGGTGAAAAATTTTCTTCCCTTCGACCACTCCTTCGTCCCCCGAACTTTTCAGCCAGATTCGCAGATCAGTTAGCATGCTTTAAAAACAAGTTCTACTGTAAATTCACAGATCACGAATTAATAACAAGTTCTACTGTAGCCTACTGCAGCTTAGTATCACTGATGATGATACCGAAAGTAGCACGTTGTAATAACATTCGCAGATCACTTAGCACGGTGTAATAACATTCGTTCGCAGATCACGAAGCGCGCTGTAATAACAAGTTCTACTGTACATTTGCAGCTTGCTATCATCGATGATAGGGAAAGTCGGTCATGAAGCACGTTGTAATAACATTCGCAGATCACTTAGCACGGTGTAATAACATTCGTTCGCAGATCACGAAGCGCGCTGTAATAACAAGTTCTACTGTACATTTGCAGCTTGCTATCATCGATGATAGTGAAAGTCGGTCATGAAGCACGCTGTGATAACATGTCCTCACACAGCCCGTTGTAATAACAAGTTCTACTGTAGCCTACTGCAGCTTGCTATCACTGATGATACCGAAAGTCGGTCATGAAGCACGCTGTGATAACATGTCCTCACGCAGCCCGTTGTAATAACAAGTCCTCACGAAGCACGTTGTAATAACAAGTCCTCTCGAAGCACGCTGAAATAACAAGGTATACAGCTTGGTATCACTGATGATACCGAAAGTCGGTCATGAAGCACGCTGTGATAACATGTCCTATCTATATATAATAGGCTACACATACCTAAGTACATTTTATGACTCTGTGCTAGAAGACAATTATTTTAAGAATCACCCTGCAACAGCCTTTCTTCGTCTTGGACTTCCATTGATAAACTGTCAAAATGGGCGTCTTGGACTTCCGATAAACAGCTGAAAAAAAATGTCCCTAATTGTTCCGTCAATTTCCTTTTTCATCAACTGTGAAAGAACTATTAAGTGTTTTAGTTATATCTTTCTTAGAGTGTTTCCCGATTATTATTAACAGATCAGCCATTCTATAAGCCTACAACGCAAGTACTTGTAGCTAACAGACAAACCAGAAAGATTACTAAAAAGATTGTTAAAGATTGTTAAAAGTAGACTGAAGCGAACACGCCATGCTAAGACAGCTGTTGCATGACGTGTAGGGCGAGCGAACAAAGACATCTGTTGCATGACGTGTAGCTCGAGCGAACAAAGACATCTGCTGAAAAAGAAAAAAATATTGATTTCTTTACGGTATAGCCTACGCCTACAGTGGCAGGTTAGGTTTGCTACAGGTGCTGCTGTTGTGTTATCCATCTATCCATCCATCCATCCATCCATCCATCTATCTATCTATCTATCTATCTATCTATCTATCTATCTATCTCGTTAAATAACTAAAATGAGCTAGAGGTGGGTGATGTTGAGAGTTGAAATGACGAGGGATGTTAGGAGGAATTAGGAAAATAATAAAATGAGCTGGAGGTGGGTGATGTTGAGAGAGTTAAATGACGAGGGATGTGAGGAAAAGAGGAGGAATCAGGAAATATATATAATGAGCTGGATGAGAGATGTGAGGAGGAATCAGTAAATAATAAAAGGCGCTAGATGAGAAGAGGAGGAATCAGGAAAATAATAAAATGTGAAAATTAACATCTAGGCTTACTATGATCTGATTAATTAAACGTTAGAACAGTAGGCTATAATAGCAACCTGTACAATTAAAGAAACTGACCAATTTGATGTTCATCCGTAACGAAGGTCGCTTTGTATCAATGATACAGTTTCTTGAGGATGTTTCTCGAATCGTTGTTTTCGTCAGAATTATTATCAAACACGGTATATATTGCTAGGTAGATTGTAACGTTTGAAAACTTAGCTATCCTTAATGAATTCAGCCATTTTGAACCGATTTAATACAGCAACTAAAATTCACAAAATCAAAAGAATCTGTAGCCTGCTCTAAATCTACCTGTTTCAAGCCTCGCCCTTAAACACATACGTGTCGTTCAAGGTATATGGCTCCAGGTGTTTCATGCATGATAGCCACTTCTTAGTCAGCCAACAGCCTGCATGCTTCGCTGGCCCTGGCTTAGCCGTCCAGTGAAGCTTGATATGAATTCTACCAATGCGTGACGAAGACACGCCGGCTGCTTTGTCTAGCTCCCAGTAAGGTTGTTGTTGATGTATAGTAGACCATATGTTCGCATATAATAGCTCAGTCTGCGGTGAGTCAATACCGTATTCTGCTGTTGTTTTGCATCAGCGTTGATCACCATTACCGTAGCTCCTACGCTACCTACCAAGAATGTTAATTGGCTTTTAGCTTAATTTATCTTCAATATCAGGCTTCTTAAAAAATAGCTAGCTAATCCATTATGCATCTACTGCTAGAGTCGCTAGAGTAGGCTAGATATTGCAACGAATCTAAACGAGAACAAGCCCTTGTTCATATTGATTTCTTCTCACTCAACAATAAAAATGGAACTTGCTAAACGTCATATTTATCTATAGTCCTATCTCGCTCCTTTAAAAAACTCCATCTTTATTTCGCAGATTTCCAGCAACAGAAGCATGCATTCTGTGTGCAGACTGTGTGCAGGTCGGAAATGCATGTATACGTTGGACGTTACTGAGTTCCCAATTTCTGGACCGCATACGTAGTCGACATTTGGTTCATTACTTAATCCGCTCAGGATGTCAATCTCGAGAAATCCGATCCAATTCCATCATCGGTTAATTGCAATGTGGTTTGCAGCCGGATGATCCCGTCGATCAGACTCTATTTTGCCGGAAGAAATTAGTCGAATGCTGTGTCCAGCTTGATATTTACGAACGTCTTGGAATGGATGTATAGTCGGTTGGACTTTGAAAAGTATTATAGGCCTAGCCTATGTGATTCCTAAGATTAGGTGATTAGGTGACTTTGCTGATTAGCATTTAGATTAGTTCTTAGATTTAAGTGATTTGGTATATTTCACGTTGACTTGTAGACCTACTTAATTTCTTATTGTTTCTTCTTCCAACTGAAGTGATACAACTACAGAGACGTATGCCTTATTAGGCTTATTAAACAGGTTAAGCACTGCCCAAGCCCTGAATGAAAGCTATTTCGCAGTCATAAACTATCATTATAAAACGTGCGGGACACTATGCTATTAATTATTCACTTTGACGAATATTGTAATGTCACATTAACGACCTATTTGCGACTGTCATGTTTGTTCATTGTTATAATATACCAGACGCACAGAATTTACACTGGAAGCGTATACAATATACAATTTACCATACGAGTCGTACAGTGTAGCATCAGGTATACTCTGGAACACAGCCTAACTCGAATCTGACCAATTTATTGTGCGGACACGTCCACGCAAACTTCAGAGCTGTTTTGGGTGTTCTATGCAGTTCTTAGATTGTCTGCTTTTAAAAAACTGCTATAAAGGAAAGCATACTGCCATAAACCTTCGACACAAATATAGAAACGTTACTAATGCAAATATGTATGATTGTTTGACATGCATTATACGCATTCATATAATTATGTCTCTGCTCATTAATTATTTTTATTGTTGTTGATGCTGCTGCTGTTGCTCAGAGCCGCTTTAATGCTTTAAAGATCCATGAGCTGAATATTTGAGCATGCGATACCATGCACCATCGGACCATTATACCGTCGGACCATTGTACCGTCGGACCATAATAGCCTTCCATTGGAGTGAAGACGAACCTCCAATTTCAAGTTACAAGGCGAGTGCTCAACCAATCGCCTACCGTTTCAGACGTGTATAATAATTTTTTATATGCATGATTGCATGTGCGTCCCTTCTTTACTCACATTCAGGCCTTAAAAAATAGTAGGCTTGACAAATGCAGTGTCATAATATTATCAGCCTCCTTTTTTGGTGCGGACTAATATGCAGCATCGTCATGCCTTTTCGATGGCTTTGATCCTTCCGCCTGATATGATTTTGCATCGGAAACGCGTCTTCTATTAGAAAAGAGCTCATAACCTTTAAACGCATAAATTCGAGAAGTTTTCGATTTCGGCGGATTTGTGCTTGTCTGCTGGAGGCGCCTTTCAGAACAGAATCTACATGGAGATAATAATATATTTTATATTATTGCTCTGAATGAACCTCGATATTGTATCATTCACAGATGTAGGTTAAATGTGATTTTTTACTTCCTTCTGGTCGTTGTTAATGCTGCTATATCGAAGGCTGTGTGTTTCATTGTTCGTGTTATTTGTATTTTTGCACCTAGGCTTATATGTAGGCCTATATAATTATCGCTGTTGATGTCGGGTTCTGTCTCATGTTTGCATTTACACCCACACGGCTTCACAATCCGTACTCAGCAGTGTTCGCTTGTAATGCGATCTACGGATGTGAGTGGGTTTCAGCGACAGGAAGAAATCGTGCGGAGCAACTCCATCTTCTTCCGCTCATCCTCTTCATCCTCTGCATCCTCGTCATCTTCTTCTTCATCCTCGTCATCTTCCTCTTCCTCTGCATCCTCGTCATCTTCTTTTTCATCCTCTTCATCCTCCTCATTCTCTTCACCATCCTCCTCATCTTCTTTCGTCGACCGAAATAAGATCCAATGACATCCGATTCGATGCTTCTGAAAACAGCAGACGTCAGAAATCTGAATTCTGGAAATTTTCTAAATTAAATTTACTAATGATTATGCCATACAATACAATACAACTTGTCTAACGTTCCATAATCATTACTCGTAATTAGTTTTTAATGTTACGCGATGAATAAAAAATGAAGACAGCTTTAAAGCGACAATGACCAGCGTTTCATGGTCTATACGATGGGTCAGTCATCTGATGATGATGACCGGATGTTGAAAGCGATCATGTCGGACGTGCACTAATTACCTGGATTATCGCCTTTCGCATTAGGACCACCACGCGCATGCGTCGTATACGCTGATCTTTGATTTGTCAGTCTTGGATGGACCGCTTCTTCCATTACATGCAATTAATCTGAGCATAATAAGTAGCGTTTCTCGCACTGAGTGCATGTTCACTGAGTAAGAAAGAGCGCATTAAAATCTAATGCCTTCGTGACTGTTGACACGTAGAGGTGACCACGCTAAGGTTATATATAAAGGAGACAGTCTGCTGCTTAACGTGAATGCTGCAGACAGAGAAACTGAAATCGGATAAACGTAATTTCACAGACTGAAATTGATTTATTTTTACGACGTTTCTGAATATGTGGATCGCATGTATTGAATATAGAAATACTTTAAACGTTCAGGAGAAACTTAACTCTGGAGACTGAATAGTGAGATTTCTTTGCAGACTACTTGCATAATATGCCTATTTTGAAAGACCAAGTAGCTGTTATATAATAAGACGAATTCGACAAGACGCGAATAGGCCCTACTCAACTTCTGCGGATGTTTCCACAGCTAAGGCAAGTATCAGACTATAATCAGTTTTTAAAAATCAGTGATAGCCGTTAATAGACTATGTTAAGTTATAGACTCTAAGCGTAGGCTTGGGACGAGAGTAAACACTGAATTTCGTATAGGCCTACGCACGTTTTGACTAGATTTGCTCACGCATAGGTTAGCCTATAACATTTTGGTAACTGTCGGATATTTTCTTATTCAAGATGTTTGAGGATTGATATTAAATTCGAAGAAAATTGTGATATCTAGCTTATGGAAATGAAGAGAACTCAAATGATATGCGAGTCAAATATATAATACGACTTTCTTTGGGCAAGATCAGAAATCTTTTAATTAAAAAAATAACTCGCTTTAATTCACGTTAATAACATTTCTCAATTGGCGATCAAGGCATTGACCAAGAATTTAGCAGCAGAAGAGAAAGAAGGAGAAGAGCAGTTTCTTAGGCCTACCGTGAGGCAGCCATGGGTAATGAAGTACTATAGCGACTTAATTATCTTAGCCTCGGCATATGAGGGCAGGTGGTCAGTCCTCACCCTCACCGTCTCATCTTCCCACAACCAGTGCTCGGCTTGTGTACTCGTTATAGCTGAATTTTACTAGGGGTGTATTATAGGCGGAGCAGAACACTGAACCAACCTTCTGCCCTGGCGGTGTTTTGAACCTTCCCCCGATCTGTCGGTTGACAATAATATTCAGCCATATATTACGGTCACACTATCGAGCACAACTGGTCTCCCGACGACAAAGATTTCATGTAGCGCTAAGTGCTAAGATATTTTATCGATTTATGCTGCGATCAATTTTTCAACGTATCATAAATTGGAAGAATCGACAGCTAGATTTGGAAGATAGAAAAGAACCCGATGTAACAAATGTTGTATCACATGCAGTGCTTCAGGGCGTATAATAATATTACAGTATAGCGTGACTACAGCGTGACGAACGCTACAGGCTAGAAAGGAGCATCCTATATGCAATTATCGTAAAACTAAGTGTTTCGGGCTTTGAAGCAGTGAACAACAAGCTCTGCATACATTGTATACGCCGTAGTTTATGATGATTATTTCTGGTTTTTCTTAAACATTTCGGTCGTTGAAGAATTCGTTGTTTTTTGTAGCTCATGATCTGTGAGAATGACTGCAGCAGCTAAACGACAACGGCGGCGTTTCCATGCCAACGTTCTTCTCTTTGTCCTGATATTTGTGTCTTTGGAGACCTCAGAAGGCCTTCCGCTAAGTCCAACGCTTTTCTACGACGACATTCCCTACCACAGAGCTGCTACCTCTGCAGGCAATGATGGTGGTCCGGCGGTTTATAGAGCGAATGAACTTCGTGGTTTATTGGATGGACTCGATCCGGAGGAGTCATCATTTCAATCTGATGAAGACTATTCAACGGAGAATGGAAACGCAGCTAGGAGATTGTTAGGCGGAAGAAAATTGCACGGAAATATTATAATATTTTCCACTGGACGACCGGAGTTCAGTGAGAGGGAGCAGGTCGATCGAAATCAACTAGGTCGTTTTTACTATGCACATTCAAAAACCCCATATTCTTCCCGAGAAATGGATGCTGGCTTTCCATTGTACTCTACTGATGAAGATGGGAATACGGGAAGACCTCGGAAGTCTTCTAGATTGGATCAACAAGATGAAATGCTTGACGACCTCCTCTTTGCTCATCCATCAAATGATGATGAGCCAGCTTGGGAAGACGACAGAGGAATGATTAATGGATCGAAGACGAAAAGAGTTTTCTTTCGTTCAAAATCCTCCTCCTCTTCGAAGCGTGGCGAAAGTGCTGCTATTCGTAACGAAGGAACGATTCACCCTCACCCTGTCTATCTTGGGTATGGACAGGATTCGGCCTCCGCCCTCAGCGCTCTCGCTCGTCTACTGGCCGATCGCCAGATGAATTCAAGCGAGGGGAGGACGAGGGAGTCCATCAGATTCATTGGCTGATATCAACTGAGCATCCAACAGACGAGGAACGATATAAGCTTATGATACTTTGTCAGAGAATAACAGGGAGAGCCGGACGCTATAATTATTCGGTTGTTTTAATCGGGCTTTAATGTTAAGTTTGATCTACATGTAATTTATTTCAGTCATTCTAAAGTCTAAACGATCGCCACGACACAATTATTGACGAATGACGGAATTAAATTTCATCGAAAAGGGTCGTTAACTTTTGGCTAACAGTTATGCTAATAAATGAATATATATATTTTTATATAGCCTAGTATAATTATTGACGAATTGACACAATTACGTCAGATTGCTTCTCTTTTGGGCTGTATAACTATATGTAACCTGTCTTCTGGTCTTTTGTTGACTCACATAATTTAGGTGAACATTGAACAGATTGAAATTAAGGTCTATCACAGCACAAGGATTGTGAGCTTGGAATAGGCATTATTAGAGGCAATGGTTTTTATAGATTGCCAGTAAAAGGCAGTTTAAAGCATCAAAAAGTCGAAAACTATGACTCGCGATAGGATGTGCTTATTATACATAGGCAACAAGTCTCCTGCATTTGATATCATTTAGCAGTTTTAATAATCAGGCTACACTACACGTAGGTCTACGATGCTTGCTGTCTGAACATTTTAAGGTTTTACAACACACACACCCCCACAAACACACACACACACACACAACACATCAGTCATTGTTGAATAAATTGCTGCAAATGTGACATCTGGTGACAATATAGTTCTCACCGGATTGTTGTGTCCAGATGTGCCCGCAACAATTACAAATGACATACATGAGTTCTACTGCAGTCACAGTTTAATATATTGTATACTATAGCCAATCCACATCATCATAATGCATATTTTAAATGGCGTTCAAGCAGATTGAGGGCGGGATACTACTCATGAGAGTGGACCTCGTGATTTGATCATAATTATTCATGTTGTTACGTCGTCGAATATCATTTTAGTTCAATGATAAAAATGATGATGAAAATGATGATGAAGTTGTGTGATGGAATAATTCTTGTTTATACTTTTCTGCTCGTCTTTGCTGTTAATGGCCAAAGATACTGCTACGAATGCACTGGCTTCCAATGCATGCAGAATCCGCATAACCCAGATCTGTTTCCAGGTCGGGTCAAATGTCACGAGGTAATGGAATACTGTGCAACGCACGTCAGATACGAACCATTTGTAAAGAACACAACAGGTGAGATCTTCGATTTGAGAGCTATATAGAGAGTGTAACAGTGTAACACGTCGAAGGAAATTATTTGTGAGCGTTTTGGAAAACGTTCAAAAGTCCTGAATATGATGTAATTGGGTAAATATTTATTAATGAATTGGTCTATTGTGTTTTTAAAAACTGGCTTTAGAAATGTGAGTTAAGTATGTTTTTGTCTTGAAACATGTGTCTCTTTATATAGTTTTTTTGTTGATGTGGGGGAAACGCAGACGACAGGATGGTTTGGTTGCTATTAGAATAGACGATAGTGATGACGATGATCACGGTAGTGATGACGATAAATGACAATCGCGATCGTGATAAATGTGAAGATCATGAATCCATGATGCGTTATTACATTCCCTTATGAGCTTAACAGCAGTGATCTGCTGGTGTCGAGGAGCAAGTCTATAACATTTTTAACTTAGTTTTCTATCAAGTGATGCTTCTTAAGATGTTATTCTCGTGTTGCTTTAGTATTTAGTCAAGATTTTATCAGGTTTTGGTGCTATTACAGACGTAGCCTCGCATGTGGTGCGCGGCCTGAAGGCAACCGACTACGGTCCTACATCTGCAACCCGTTCCTGTGCCAAGGTCTGGCTGGGCAACACCTGTCGCCGGGACTTCTTCGGACCACCGCTTATAACATGCATAAGCACATGCGACACGGATTTCTGCAACTGCGACACTCGCAGTCCTCCTGCCGAGATGTTTCGATCTGGAAAGGTGCTTCATCTGGCGCCAAAAGATTCCAAGTATGGACCACAGAATCTGTTGTCGTGTGGGCGGCAGCTGGCAGCCAATAGCAGACAAAGGAGTATTCGAATTGACGATGATTACAATTACTACAACGACTACGAGAAGAAAAGACAGTGGATGAAGAAACGGAGGAAATTGGGTCACAACAGAAGAAAATCAAGGCGTAACTCATCGTCAAATGCGGTCAACAGCTGGATGAAATTTGTACATTTGATATCAGTTCTTCTGTCGCTCTCAGCAGTACGCAGGCAGTTTTGACCAATAGAAATCTACTGACTCACGTGCTGTAGGTTATGCATACATCTGGGGGTGTTTACATACAATTTTTGTCAAAACAATGTCGTCTCAAATGCGCTGTGTAGGCCTACTTGACTCTGAACTAGTGCACAATCCATCTATAGGTCTACGTAGTCAACTTTCCAGAATAAATTTAGCAATAATGTCAGTCAAGCATAGGGATAGCAATAGCCCAAATGGACGGCACTGTAATAAAATAAATTATTGATTTCAACCGTCGGCCTATACGCACAGGTCCCGCCGGGTCATTCCCAGAAAAATACATCTCAGACTATAATTAATAGACTCCACATGCAAATCTGTAATCCTTGTTTTCGTCTCGGTCTTTGAGCTCCGCAAATCAACTTGCTATTTTTGTTCCAATCAGGACTAGCTAGGGGAGTCTAGGACTGCTGCTCTGGCCCAACACCGGTCGTTGACTGTGTTGGTTCCCTCAGACTCACTCTGTTTGGAATGGCGCTCCATGCACCATCACTCAGAGGTATGCCTATACTGTAGGCTAATACTGGTTTCCTCAGCGGTCATTCGGTATTAAGTACGTTTCTTATCCCCCCCCCCCCATCGGGGTTTCGGTGCTAAGCTGCAATTCAGAAAGATCATTTTGCGAAAGAAGTTTTATAAATTATTATATTATAAGATAAGATACGATAGCATTGTTTGGTGAACGAACGTCCTTAGACACAGTGTCACATTAAGGATTGAGTGCAAACTCGAAGATTGCGAGGCAATTAGTTTAGAAAAAAACTAATTGCAGGGAGCAATTATTATTATTATTCGATATAATAGATCTGCTGCGTGTTTATAATTATGATCATTTGCCGAGGCGAACATGAAAAGAACAATAAAATAATTATAGATCAACGATTCAACGTCACAACGTGGACTTATATCTATTTTTATACATCGCAGCAGCAATCATCAAGAAGATCGCTGCTGTGGTCATTACCACCACTGTAATCATCATTATAACCATCATGATCATCATCATCATCATCATCATCACGACCACCGCCATCACCATCACCATCGCCATCACCATCATCATCATCATCATCATCATCATCATCATCATCATCATCATCATCATCATCGTCACTACCACCATCATCATCATCATCATCGTCATCGTCGTCGTCGTCGTCGTCGTCATCATCATCATCATCATCATCATCATCATCATCATCATCAAGATAGTCGTTGTTAATTAGGTGACCAGTCATTTTCTGTTTATATGCGCAGGTACATGTAGGTTAGTTTAGCAGCGTCAGCTCTCTAGTCTTGTCATGTCACTGTTTGAATGATTTATAATATACTATAAAATATAATGTGGCCAAAATGCAAACTGGCTGCAACAGAACATAGTTACAGGCAATATATTTTACTTCAAGTGATGCGGATTGATGTAGGATTGTAGGTCAAATCGAGTTGTGTTTAATCTCAGAGCAATTCATATAATATGCATCGGTCGCCTGAGTGTCTGCTAACAACAGACATTCTTTTGTGAAATTTGCCCACACATATGTCTGTATTATTGTACGATTTACTTCCGTTGCCATCTCTTCCTTATCTATATGTATATATAGTCTATGTCACGTGTCCTGCTGTTCGCTAATTGTTTGGCATCCACTGTTGACAATCAGATTGGTTGCTGAAACAGACCCGCTCCCTCTAGCGTTGACAAGATGACTGCAGGGTCGCGATGACCGACAGATAAGGTCCCGGATCTTGTCCTGCTGGTCGGAAGACAGGTCCAGAGAGACCTCGAGCGGCAGGTTCCAGTCCAGCTGGCCTTCCGGTCCAGTGAAGAGCACTCGACCGTACGTCTCTGGTTCGGTGCTTCGGTGGAACGACCAGCCACGCGGCAGTTCCGCATCGTCATGGTAGATTCCGCATTGACACTTGACGGCATTCTCGCCCTCAATCTCGCGCAGTCTCTGGACGAGGGAGGGCGCCAGTTGCGTGTAGGGACTTCGCGCGTAGCAGTAACGCAGGTGAGGTGCATTGGCAGGCGGTGGTGGTGGTGGCGGTGTAAGACCGGGGGACCGAAGGACGACAGAGCGTTGACCTTCGTCGTGTTGTTGCTGTGGATGAGGTCGATCTCGTATTGACCTCGTCTGGGAACCAGGACTCGTTGGCTGCTGCTGATTGGACAGAGTGTGATCACGTGACAACGCATGTTCAAGTCCTGGCTGCTGATTGGACAAAGTGCGATCACGTGACAACGCATGTTCAAGTCCTGAACGTGTCCTCCTACCGTCCTCGCCTGTATCAGCATGCTGGGACATCGGTCGATTGGCGGAAGGTCTCGGATCTGTGTCATCGGATTGATGGATCCGATCCAGATGAAGATATCCGGAGAACGGATGATGGTCGGGACTTCGCCTTTGTGGGGATGTTACGCTGGATCCACTGGATGATGTGCTATCGTTTCTTGCGCTAAACTTCTCGTATCCAAGTTCACATTCTGATCTATGAGCTGCAGCTGCTTTGAAAGAAAAACTCTGACTGGTATGTCTAAGATGTTCCTTCCGGTCCGAAGTCGTTCGACCTTCGCCTCTCTCTTTCCACGAATTAGTCCTTGTCCGTCCTTCGTCCACAGACATATGTCGCTTAGAAGAGCTGGCGAAGAAATGGTGTCTTTTCAAGTCGAGTACCGGATGTTTAAGAAAGATGCCGGAGATTTCCTCTTTGTTTGGGACTTCCTGCCTTCCATAGTAGATCACCAGTTCTTTGATCGAAGAGAACAGTTTTCCCTGAAGGAAGTAGGTGCCGGTTTCTTTCTGTGAAATCGTAAAATGCTTGATGCTGTGGCTGAAACTGTAGATAAAACAAAGCCATCCTCGTATACTCTGTTACAGTGCGGCTAAGGCCATTAACACGGCAGTTATTAAGTGTCGTAGGCCTACTACCCAGTAGGTCTCTGGAGCGTCCAAGGAGGCTCACCCTTGCTGAGTTCATAGGTTGTTTGGATTGGAATTAGGTATCCTGGACATAAGTTCAAGATACCAAAGATATTTCGGATAAAGACAAAAGCGATTGCATTTAGTAGCATCACAATTTGACCTTTAAATAAAATACATGATAATCCTATATTAGCCTAATTTTAAGTTAAGCCTACTGTTACACCGCAGTTGTGAGTCAACAAGAGGATGTGTAATGGAAGTAAACAAATTGTCATTTATCATCAATCAGCCAATTAAGAGAAAGCAGAAACTCACACAACAGATACCGTCAGTGTTGAGGACTTTGTGAAACTCTTTCTAAGTAGATAAAATCCACTGGTGGACAAATATTTGACGAAAATATCGCGCACCTGTCGAAGTCAAGAAAATGAAAACAACACAATTATTATAGACACCGGTCAACTGAGATCACTATCTCCACTGCAAAGCTATTTTGTCAGTTTAGGTCTTTAGGACCTACCATGGGTACAATTGTAAATGTTGGAGGAGCACTCTAAGTCTTTTCCTAAAGCGCTGAGACTCAAAACTGGTCAATTGCAAACAAATAAAGTTGATTCATATTTTGATCCAGATTCTTTTCAGAGGCTACCGTAATATCACAATAAAAACGTTTATCACTGGCTCACAGCTAAAATTTGCTCACGAATGAAAGGACCGCAATTCCACAGCAGTACCTGGAAGTTTTCCACTTCAACTTTGGTCTCTTCATTCTGCAGACACAACAGAGGAATGCCTCTCCACTTAGACATACTATCATCAACTCCATATATTGTGGAGCGCGGTGATGTAGTGGTGGCGTCAGTGCCTTGGAGTCGGAAGGTTCCAGGTTCGTATCTTTCTAATATACACCATCTCATTTGGATTCTTCTGATAGAAATTGACGTTTGTACCTCTGGATTCACGCGCGCCATCGACTGATTCATTTTTACATTAACAGCGGCGCTATAGAAGTTAGAAACCACAAATCCAAAGACTACTGAATGATGTCCGATTAACAAAAACTTCATTCAAATCGAATAATTTTCGTAAATAATAATAATTTTCTTATGAACATGAGAGTTTGAAAGATCAATGTTTTAGCCTACTGTAATAATACATGCCTCTTTCATTGTCGTTACGGTTGGGTGGTAATACGGTAGACCAAGAGCTTCTTCTGGATAGGAACGACAGTCAGAGGATGTCACACTGACTCTCCTCTGAGGTGAAGGAGGATTGCCTGGCTCCATGGCAGATGCTCTTCGCTCAGTCATCGATACAATCAGACGTGTATATTGACTGTTGACTGTTGACCCAACCACCGCTGACCCAAACACTGCTGACCCAACCACTCTTGACCCAGACACTGCTGACCCAACTACTGCTGACCCAACCACTGCTGACTCAACCACTCAACAATGGTTTTAACGGTTTCGTTTTGCACTCTGTCCAGCAACATAGAACGACCCGCTGCAGCCTTAGTAGCTTACATCTTCTTCAGCTTAATAACCACAGCCAGATCAGTCACGTGCACCAACGCAGAGCACTACAGGAAAGAGGAAGAGGAGGTAGATGAATAGGAAGAGGAGGACAATGAACAACCATCCACAGCCAATCAGCAACGTGCACTGAGACAGAGGACTACAACGAGGACAAAGAGGAGGATGAGGATTAGGATGAGGAGGATGATGAGGATGAGGAGGGTGTACTGTGAACAGGCGCCAAACACATGATAACTGCAAGTTCGTCTGTGCCTGTGCGATAAAGGCCTAAACGAATTCATAATTAGACTGACTCAGCCTGTTAGGTAATGTTAATGTTATAGCGAAGGTTGATAATTGCTTTCGCATGCATGAGGCTTTCTCTGTGCCGCACAATCCTATATCGTACGAACATCCTGTTGCGAACACGGCTTAGCTTTATCGACAGTTATAAACGGAGAGGTTTCGTCGCATGCGTGTACTCAGTCATAAACGATAGACATGTGCACCTACATGTACAATTGTACATGCATACATGTATAGTATGTATACGGTAACACCTTGTAACATGCACACAACTCCCTCATCGTCGTATTCGCCGTCGTCATGATCGCCATCATCATAATCGTCGTCGTCGTCGTCATCATCATCATCGTCATCGTCGTCGTCGTCGACATCGCCATCGCCATCATCGTCATCGTGTACGGTATACAGGCCCTATTCTTGCCAGTTTGACAGTAGTAGTTTCGTATTCACAACATCAAAGTAACGTGTAAATACGAGTTTGAAATGGTTAATTTTCAGTGCAAACTGTTACTAGACGAAAACCATGTAGAACACACGTAGATTGAATTTCTCTATCTGAGTCTATCACTATTGTGCTATCAAAATATAAAACAAACACATCAAATTTTATTTGACCATCTCGTATAGGATGTTCGGGTTCATTCATATAGCGCATCGATCTGGTTTCATTGGGTTCCTTAAATGCACCTTGCAAAATCCAGATAGGCCTACACCAGTGGTGGCCAACCTGCGGCACGCGTGCCACTTGTGGCACGCCGGCCTATGTTGAGTGGCACGGAGGGCCATGGAATTTTTGAAAAATATTTATGCTATATCTGCTAGTTTACAATGTTATCTCTTAGGGCAGACTTAGGCGAATCTCAGGCGCCTCTGTAACTCCGTAGCTGCAGTGACCACTGACCAGGGAAAGGTTAATTAACTGCTGACGGACACAGCACAGGCGCTCGAAGTGGGGAGACAGGCTCATCACTGTCAGTCGGCTGGTGGTCAAAGTCCATACTCTCGACAGCATCCATTCAGAGATAAGAAATTGAGTTTCAGCCCACTGTAGGTTTTCAGGATCAAACAAAGGAAGAGATTCCTGTTGGTTATGTCTTTAGCATTGCTATTTTGCTGTGTACTGCAACAGTTGTGGTGCATGTATGTAAATAATTAACATTGAACTTCACTTCAGTGAGTCACAGGGAAACTCTAATGAAAACCACCGGCCTAGGTAAGCTATCAACACTAATTTTAGAGAAAGAACCTTTTAGGCAGAACAGGCATTTTTTGACAAAACAAGTGATGAATTGATAATGATATATAGTCAAACTTATACGAGTTAAGTCTGACATCAGCAGCATCAAAGAAAACTCATTCTGATGGCGAGTAAAGTCTTTCTCAAATTTGGTATGGTTCAAAATCTAAGCAATAATAATGTCTAACATTGCAGCCATGGACACACGCTGTGATGAGACCAAATACACAATTTTCATATATTATATATATATATATATATATATATATATATATATATATAGGCACGGCGGACCATATAATTTACATATATATATATAGTTACTTTATGCAAGTGCAAGTTTTAAATTGTAACAGGTTACAATTCCTCTGTCAGGTATATGTATAGTGGCACGCGGACGGTACAGGCGATAGTTTGTGGCACACGGAGTACAAAAGGTTGGCCACCACTGGCCTACACACATTTGCACATATACATAGGCCTACACACATGCCTGCATACATAGGCCTACATGCATACATGGTGACCACAATATTTCGTTGCACCTTGTGTATAGCTCGATTTTGTTGAAGCAAAGTTTCTATTATTAATTATTTAATGTTTATTTCATGCTAATGTCCAATGCGGAACCACTACAAGAACAAGTTACCCTGATGATTTTTTGTTTTATGCCAACCTTTTCCACCGTTCGAACTTTTCAGGACACAGCTTAAACAAGCCGGGGGAAAATAAGTCTTTGTTCAGACCTATGCATAATTTATTCTTTATTGTGCTAGTAGCCTATAATAACCAACTATTTATACAGTTCCCATATATGTAGATTTTCACTGTTGAAGCATTTTCATTTTCAATATCATTGTTCTGTCGTGCATTAAAAACTTAATATGACTAACCATTGGTGTATAATTAATTATAAGTCAAATGATATACGATCATCAACGCAGATCGAGGACCGGGTCGTGCAAACACAATATGCCTAACCACCCTAACCGTCCAAGTATTCTACATTAAGTAACAGTCAATGACCGAAAGCTTTCAGCTCTCGTATAGCGTGACACTTCGTTAATTAAGCAGTGCTGTTTGTCGACCTCAGATATTTGGCGTTTGGTCTCGTCTTTGTTCTTGACTGAAATCAGAAATAATATCGGAATCAAAACAAGATTAGACAATGCATTGTAAGATAAAATCATGTAACTATTGACCTGGCAAAGAATTCCTTGTTTTACCCTTTAGAATCAACTTACAAGTTTCGCAAGTTAAAGATAAAAGAGAGAAGAGCAGAGAATTGCAACCCTTTTGACTCAACGCAGCGCTCATGAATAAGCTGGTGCTTCGTGCTTGGCTTTCCACCAGCGCTTTAGAAGTTTGGAGACAATGATTAAGATTACGATATATATATATAGATTGAAACAACCAAAAAGCAAGTGGCATATAGAGTTTTAGACAAACACACACACTGTCACACAGGCCACTAAAGAGCAAAAACATCAAGTGATATATTATTATACATAAATGAGGAGATTATCCTTATAGACGAAGAAAGAAAGAACACGAGACTATAAGCTCAGATTTTAAACAGAAACTTACCACAAACTCATGATCCAGTTGCTCTGTTTCTTTTCGTTTCATGACAACCTGGTTGTGAAAAGAAGAAGAGAAAATGGGTCAGCTTTAGGCTTTCTTAGTTCCAAAACACTACTGTTACAGCTGTATAAATTTGTGATTTCAATTCTCATAATTATGCATGCATAAGCCCACGTGGAGCCTACAATGTCATGTAGGCTAGGCCCAATCATACATAGACGACGTAGACGTACATGCGTGCATGCATTGCATAGCTTACATTAATAGACCTATACGTGCTTACATACATGTAGTTTGGCAATTAAACGTCAGATCTATCAAGTCTAGCCTAATATGTTTGTTTGTTTCTTTGCTTATTTCACTTCACTCTAAACTTTATGCAGCATCCGAGTTGCGCCATTTAAGTCGATCAACACAAATCTCACTGTGGTAGCATGCACTGATCATTGATAAGCAACGTAAAGCTCTATCAAAATGTTGCTATAAGCGTGCTCTTTCATGATGTTTTTGTTAATTCGATGACGTTTCTGAGAAGTTTGCCTGGAAAATCGATATATTATAATCGTGCAATTGAGGTAGGCCCTAATGTACAGATCGATAGGCTATAATATTAAAGTGAACGGTGGTAAGCGATTCTAATGCACTCAGGTTTATCATTCGAAATAGGAATAAATCGGTCCTATAAATAATTATTCTAATTAGCAGGTTTTCCCATATGTAGTGAATCTGAGCGGTTCACCCTACTAGAGAGGAGCTTTATAAATGAATAAATACAATGCAATACAATACAATACAATACGAGCGACAAGCGCTAGTATAGGCTACGTGTAGGGATTGAAGGCCTATAAGCGAAATTAAAAGAAATGTGTGACGTGGGACTTAACTTATGCCAGCGTTTTATTTAACGTGCAGTTGTACACAAAATGTGCATTTCTAAATGGATTTGTGCATTTGTAGAAGCAATTCTGTACAGTTAATTTACCACGAGGATGGGGAAGGAAAGAAGGAGTTATGCAGTTCAAAAAATTCCTTAAAAACAGCCTTGACTTACGCAGAAGTAGATGAATAGAAAGAATGCGATATGAGCAGCGACATAGAGGATTCCAGTGGCCACAAGAATCCACTTGTCAACCCAGAAAACGACGTCTGCACTGATACCAGACATGAAGATGGCGGCGTAGACGATGGCATGCCAACAGCAGATGACGACGAGTATCGACATCGATGATAAGATGTATTTATCCTGCAGTCAACATTTTTAATCAAAAGTATTCTGTTTCACGCACGATAACTTCTACTTCTTTAAGCAGCATTCAGTCAATATCAATGTCTCGTGGATATCGTATACCACATTGCATGATCAATTTTATACCATGCAGTCGATCGAGTTGATCGATCGAGTCGATTGTCGGCCGAGCCAAGTCGATCGAGTCGTATAGAGAGGTCGGCGAGTATACAGAAGTCAATAGGCCTACAGTAGAAACCATTAGATTAGTACTGATTAGATTATAATTTATTAGATTAGAAGTTGCCACAGTGTTGACCTTACCAAGTACGTTAGGTATGATATTCTTGGCAGCGATTGGTTGACTGCGAATTTGAAAGTAACGGTCGTCAGAAGGAGAATGAAAGTCAACTGGAGTCGGTTCTGCGGAAGTTTATAGTCAACGGAAAACGTCGTAAACGTCATGCTGCAGATTATGAACTGGAAAACAAAAGAAAGACTTTGCTTGTAAATTGTTGCTGTTTAACGACACATGTGTCATAACAAAGATGATTGGTGTCGCCCTCCTCATTTATCCAGGCCTGGGACTGGAACTGCCTAAGTAAGAGCAGTGGCGGAGTTAAACGAAGGCATTTGAAAACCTTGTCACTTATATTTACAGCCATTCGCGAAGACTATTCATAGTCTAGGCCCCTATAGGTCTACATACGGCGCATGTTTTTTCTCATTGCGTAACCCAAAGAGTGACACTCGAAAGAGTGAAACCTGTCTGGTCACTTTGATTTCACCGGTAGGCCTACCCAGGATTGTTCTTCTTCGTTGATTTCTAAATGATTGCTATTTATTTTGTGTCCCGATGGTTGCTATGTCTCCGCTTCGCTTGATTTGTGCACTTTTGAAATCTTGTCAAAGTTTCATTCAGGGTTTACATATACATGAAACATATTCTAGGTGGTTCCATTTCAGGTTTTCCAATGGACATTTTCCCTAAATACGCAGAACTTTCTTTTCTAAACTCGGAGATTGCTTAACTCGGGAAGGGGTGGAGGTTGAAACCGTACACCCCCGAAATGTCCCCCGTTGGTTTATCAACCTCAGGCTGCCTCGCATTGCATTCTGTTGTGTCATGCTGGATTTTATTATTGTTTTGTATTGTACTGCATTTAAGCATATTTAAAGCACCTCTGTAATATTAAAGGTAAATCGTCATATTATTAATGTAGAATATTACCATGACGAAGCAGATATTCCAAAGATAGAATCCGAATCTTCTTGCAGCTCTGCACTTGAACATCATCCGTGGATGTTTCTCTCTCGCTGAACCACTGTACAGTAAGCTACAGACGTCATTGCTCGTGTTCACTATGCTGTACAGATTCCACTCCTGTTCATCGACAAACGACTGCTTGTTGATGCTGGACGCTTCCAACGGATCGGCTTCCAGATCCACCTCATCGACTCCCCATTCTGAGATCAACGTCAACGATATGTCCTGTGAATTACATGTATAAAAGGCCAATATTATTAATATTAATGGCACATGTGAAACGGTTTAGATGGATCTTGAAAACGAAACAACTGCGCCATGTCACAACGTAGCGCCATAGTAGCTTAGTAGTTTACAACAAAATTACTGATCATATTATAGGTAGTCCTAGTTTCTTTTACGAACTCCCAAAAATCAATTGTTATGCTAATAGAGTATGAGTATGCGTAGGCCTACATGTCGTAGGCCTAACGATTTGACCTATTTAATTAAGGCGTATATTTTGCGTGTCCTCGTTTGAATATTTATTTGGCAGTTCATTGTTCTCTAGAACTGTGGGCGTATTTCAAATGCCAGATCTCTAAATGGTCTTAATATTATTACTGTTAAAGTGACGCTAGACTAGTTTCTCACTGGAGTCCTTAAATGTCAAAATAATTTTTGAGGTTGGGGGAGGGGTCGAATTGGTGTTGCAAAGAACTGAAATTGATGGGTAGGGTAGAAGGTAACTCTTTAGCATGAAATAAAGAAATGGCTTGATTTCTCAAGCAACAATTCAGATTATTATAAGACATTTTTCAAAGTCCTAAACATGTTTTAGTGGTGTAGACCTTTTGATGCAGGGTTATCTAGTGATAGCCTACGTCGTGTCAGTTAGTACATGTGCGACAACATCATGAAGGGACAAGATGGGATATCGTATATGAAGACACTTCAGTGTTGTTAGGTTGTGTTGAGAACGTTCTTTTAGTCCTCCACTCCACAGGCCGGAGAAGAAGGTCCGAGTCCGGTTACTAGAGGATGATCGGAGAGGTTCAGGGCTTTTTTAACGTGCAGTTGTACACAAAATGTGCAGTTCTAAATAGATTTGTGCAGTTGTAGAAGCACTTCTGTACAGTTAGGCCTAGAACTAGCAAAAAAGGTCATTGTCCTTTGATTGGAAGTAATTTACCATGGAGGATGGGAAGGAAAAGAAGGGGTTGTGCAGTTCTAAAAATTCTTTAAAAACAGCCCTGCAACTGTTAATTAAGGCGAGTACCGTTTGCCCCCAAAATCTGGAGGTGGAGGATCAGATGAGTCTGGACTTAGAACTAAATGAATTTTTGAAAAGGTAAGACTTGAGAATTATAACACTTTCCTATAGGTAACTAAATAGAAAACCTCGAGTCGGGCTACTACCTGAGTGTCGAACGGAAATTCGAAAAGTTCTAGGTTTTCTAGGAATGTTCCTTTTATTCTTCGCTGTTCACAGAGAAATGCCTCTTGATCGGCGTTGAAGAAGAGCGAGTGGCTGATCACTTCTTTCGGTTCTCCCACTGAGTTGTCCACGTAGATCTTTGGATGCCAGAATTCGTTCCAATTCATGCTCTTCTCTTCCTGTTATAATAATATGAGATAAATATCATCAGGTAAATACAATACAGTACAATACAATGCAATACAATACAATACATGTATAAACATTTATGTAAAAAGCTAAGTTTAAGAACAAGTGCAATATAATAAATCAAATAATACCAGCAGCAGTAGTTATGAAATGCCATTACCTTCGTCAACTTAGTCTGCATGCGTCCATTTAGATATGGTAATTGGTTAATAAGCTCCGACATTTAATATCCTATCTGCACTTCCACAGATTTCTAGACCTGTAAATGTACCCGCATTGCATTGTATTGTATGTATATAAGCATTTATAAAGCGCCCCGTATACAGACTAGCTATTGCCTATTCAGAAGCGAAACAATAAACAATAAACACAGATCCCGTGATTATTAATTAATAATTATACATCTCTAATAACTTAATCATTTATTTATTGACTTAGTCCATATACCGTATTGACTTGTCCGTCTAATATCGGTTCTCTCCATCTGCTTTTGATGCAGACGTCGGCTGCAAAGCATTCCTTCACCGTATCTATCTCCCCCACCTTCAGAAAGACAACTTGCAGGTAGACTTTTCTCTAAAACCAAATCAGAAAATAGTTGAAATAGTAGAAATCAGTTGTTTCTTTTTGTTCTTTCTAACACAGAAACTAACTTTATAACCGAACTAAGACGCTGTAAATGTCAGACCATCGCTATTAGATGCGCATTGTAAAGGTCTAGGCCCTACATGTAAAAACTATTCAGTGCTAAATGCATGCATGTAACTCCGTCACTGGTTGCACTCTGCCAGTGCCAGTTCCAATCCTGAATAAAGGAGGAGGGCGTCACTTGTGATTTTTTTTATCATAGTGACGTTAAACTGCAACTACTACAGCTGAGCATGCAATTATACATGCATGTGGGGAGCGATGGTGTAGTGGTGGATTCGGTGGCTTGGAGCCGGAGGGTTGCAGGTTCGAATCCACCACATCAAGCCGCCGCGTAGAGACCTTGAGCAAGTTCTTCACTTGCAAATTGCTCATTCGCTTCGGCGTGAAACTTCGATAAAGTGTCCGCACTATAGTCGAGAGCGCTTCTGAGTAGTGCGCTTCAAGGGGCGCCATAGCAAATGCTAGAAATTAATAAATAAAATACAGAAAACCGAGGAAAGAGGAGGATAAGAAGAAGGAATAAGATAAGGAAAAGAAGGAGGAGAAGAAAGAGAAAGAAAGATAAGGAAAGGAGAAGCGGAATAAAGGGGAGAAAGCGAAAGAGTGGGAGAAAGAGGTTGAAAAGACCAAGGAGAAGGAGAACGAGGAGAAGGAGAATTTGCATTCTTCTTTTCCTTCGCATGCAATATTTGTTGGCAATGGTAAATGTACAGTCATTGTAATGTAGGCTACATCGTCTATGTAATTTATTGTTTCCATTCATAAATCACAAGCGTAACTCAAAATTTCTTAAGCGCTATTCAAAAGAAAAGATAATAATTATATTAACGCAGGGCACCAGCTTATTCAGGAGCTGTGCGTCATGCCAGGTTATCCATGGATATTTAGTAAGGATATCCACTTAATACCCTTATGCACATCGCTTTGTTAGGGTTGGTCCTATTCGATCGCACGAGTGCCAGATCAATTGTGCAAAGGCGTCTCCGTGAAATAGTGATGCGTGACAGTTGTATTGATAGCTTATAGGAGCACCTCTACTCCTCTAACCTATAAAAGAGCTCAGATTACCATATTATCCGGAGGCAAAAAATGAAGTGTTTCCGGTCCAAACGCGTGCAACTCCCATTAAAAGAGAAGGCGCGTTTCTTCTGACTCATACGGCAAGCATTTACAGTCACACCCCAATAGCGTTTAGAAATGCGTCATGCTGATTTTCACATAGACTGCTTACGGACCCGGAACGCTGTACATGACTATTCATGTACCGAACGTCTGTTCGTATGAAATGGCATGTGGATCTGTATGCTTGTTGGTTGTAAAATGTAATTAATATATAGGCTACCATCATACCATGTGTGTATGTTTGTATGTATTTTGCAAGCATCGATATAATCCGCTAATGTATACAATGAATACTACAATGTATGTGTGTATAAGAAAAGTAGACGTAAAACACGTTCGGAGACTACCATCATAACATGGACAATTATTGACATGGTCGTACAGTACGATGTCATTTTGAACAGTAAAGCTTTTTATTTGCACATGAAACAATTTATTTTCAGTGGTTTCAACCCGTAAGCCCCTGTAATACATCCATTGTGTGTTCACATAATGTGAATGTGTGGATGAATTTATCTACGATTTATGTATGTTTGCACTAGCCTACCTCTCATGGATTCGTAAATTTATCGTGTTCATTTAGGTGTGAAGATGGCTACCACCATGGTCATTCGAGCACAGAACTAGTTATATATAGAGATGGCAATTTAAGTTATCAATAATTATGCTTCAATTCAGATTCTGCACTCGCTTACTTTACATTACATATTGGCCGGTACAAAAAGGTTCTCTATAAGCATTCTGCTAACAAATCAATCAATTCGTTTATTAGCAGCTGTATACTAAACTGACAGACTCAACTTAAGCAGACAATATTGTTCAGGACATTTAGGGAGACTGTCACAACGCACTAATGAGCCATATGGGTAAATTGATGATGAAGGTACTAACATACAGACTAAGGGATCAACTGGAGAAACAGATTGCGGATGAACAAGCAGGATTCAGAAGGGATAGAAGTACCGTGCAACAAATACTGATGCTAAGATTAATAGCAGAAAAAGCAAAAAGAAAAGACAGAGTTATATACAATTGCTTTATAGACTTCCAAAAGGCATTTGACTCGGTTAAACAGAATGTCATATGGGCAACTCCCCGATCCTATGGAGTGGGAAAACAACTGGTGCAAATTCTGAAAAATACCGGTGAACAGTCAAAGGCAGCAGTCAGGATAGATAAGGAACTAGGTGAATGGTTTAAAATCACTATAGGAACAAAACAGGGAGATCCAGTCTCGCCTATTGAATTATTCATTGGATACTTGGAAAGAGTAATGGATGAGATACAAGACAACGGGACGGGAATATCTGTGCAAGGACAAACAATTAACAATCTAAGATTTGCGGATGACGTATAGATCTCCTAGAGGAGAACTTTGACATACTTCAAAAGAATGTGGAACTGTTGGAAAGAGCGGGTGAAAAAGCAAATCTGAAAATTAACATCGGAAAGACAAAGACAATGGCATTTGAAAAAGAAGAAATAGGAAATAACATCAAAGTTAGAGGAGAAAACATCGAAAATGTCACAGAATTTGTATACTTAGGGAGCCTACTGACGTCAGATAACAACTGCACGAAGGAGATTAGAAGAAGAATTAACAAAGCAAAAGGGATAATGGCGGGATTCAACAACATATGGAGGAGCATATGGAGGAGCAGAACAATATCACAAGGCACAAAGAAAAGAATACTAGAAACATGCGTATTCAGCACGGCGTTGTATGCATGTGAAACCTGGACACTAAAAAAGGAGGACAAAAAGAGGATAATAGCATTCGAAATGTACTGTTATAGGAGAATATTGCAGATAAGCTGGACACAAAAAAATAACTAACGTGGAAGTGCGAAGAAGACTTAACAGCAAATCAGATATGATAGAAACCATAATGAAAAGTAAACTGAAATTATTCGGACACATCCAAAGAATGAGTGATGATAGAAAGATAAAGAGCATATTGACTGGAATCATGGAGGGATCGGGGAGAAGGGGAAGACCATGCAGAGAATGGTTGCAGGACATTGAAGAATGGTGTGGGATGAATGCACAGGAACTGACACATCGGGCACAGGACAGAGAAGTATGGAGAACAGTGGTCAAGTGTGCAGTGGACACCTACGGGCTGTTAGCCCACGGATAAAGAAGAAGAAGAAGAAGAAGAAGTCACAACGCAAGGATAAAATATTACGCTAGAAGATGTGCTAGTATTATTATACAGAATACGTGAGATGAAATTATGGCAATCTTTAATAGCTATCACTATTTATCAGCTGCATGCATGGACACCTGCAAACCTACATGTATAGCCATACCTATAGCAATGCCTATAGCCATACCTATTACCTATAGCCGGTATCCTATCATTTGGTCGAAAGTCATTTGGTCGAAATCATTTGGTCGAAATCATTTGGTCGAAATCATTTGGTCGAAATCATTTGGTCGAAATCATTTGGTCGAAATCATTTGGTCGAAATCATTTGGTCGAAGTCATTTGGTCGAAATCATTTGGTCGAAATCATTTGGTTGACGATGAAAAAATCGAACGATCAAAAAGTCGAATGATCGTTTGGTCGATAATCAAAAGTCGAACGATCAACAGATCGATAATCAAAAAAGGTCGAAAATCAAAGATCGACATTCAAAATGAAGCATGCTTATGATGTTTAACCCTTTAATGCCGGAGGGTATAGGATTTCCCATACATTTTACTACACTCTCGGCATTAAAGGGTTAATTAAGAGAATCCTGACGATTTTACTACAAGTTTTATCATTTGTATGCTATTTCAATGCTAATTCAATGCTAAGGCTAGTTTTATACATATAATTATAGCGTCATTATATAAAGATTGTCCATATAAAAAATGTCACTATTAGCCTATTAGCCTATGCTTGCAACTCAAGGTTGTGAGCAATTCCCCTCAAATAGTCTATATTCTGGCGCTTTCCATACTCGGCAAAGACTCTCTTCAGCCGTTCAGCACAGTCCTTGAATTTCTTCTTTCCCGCAGGCGGAAGTTGTCCAGCTAAGAATTGTTCCAGCTTCAGTTCGTTCAAGCTTTGCTCCTTCTTCAGGGCCTCAGTTGCGGTCTATTGACTTCGACCTTTTCATCGTTCCGATGCATTGACAAATTTCGCACCTTTCGTTAGGCCTATACACTCTCCTTGCTTTATTGGCTAATTAATTTTGTTTTCGTATTACTTTCTGTAGTTCATAACTTCCCTCTCTCACAGACTGATCGGGGTTCAAGTGTGTATGTGAGTGTGTGTCGGAGTGTGTGTATGTATGTTTGAGTGTGCGCACTTGTAGTAAAATCGTCGGAATTCTCTGAAACATGCTTCATTTTGAATGTCGATCTTTTGATTTTCGATCTTTTGATTGTCGATCTTTTGATCGTTCGAATTTTTGATTGTCGACCAAATGATTTCGACCAAATGATTTCGACCAAATGATTTCGACCAAATGACTTCGACCAAATGATTTCGACCAAGTGATTTCGACCAAAATTAATGATTTCGACCAAATGATTTCGACCAAATGACTTTCGACCAAATGATAGTAAACCCCTATAGCCAGCCATACAGCCATTGTTCGCTGTTGACCTGATTGCGCTGTTGTTGTTATTCCTTTGTTTTCTAACGATCATACCTTATCGTTGATTGAATCGAAATGCGAAGATGCACCGGTGCAGGCCATCATCTCGACCTCTTTAGAACTCTTTCCGTCTGCAGCCAGGGCTCCGTATTTGGCCGGTCGGTCAGACTTTGCTGCTCCCAGACGCTGCATGATGCCAGAACATACGCCAAGAAAATTATAGCAATTGGCAGATTATACAGGCTTATGCCACGACGATTAAAATGTCCTCTGTGTATCTGTCTGTCTGTCGATCTCAATATCTTTGTCTCTGTCTGCATGTCTGTCTATGAATATATATTAATATATTAATATATATACACTGTGTCCCAATAAATCGGGCACCCTTTTTATAATGTGAATAAAACAGGCAAATCTTGATCGATTTTCAAAATTTCAAAACTGTTTTTATCATGAGATAATTATCTTACACCGATTCAAATATGAAGTTTCTGGCATGAATATTGACGTCGCAATTACGTCATTTGCATCAGAGAATTCAAATGTTAAGTACCGACCACAACGATTTTTGTTGACATTTGGTTTAGATATGTAAATTAACGACGTCATTATGACGTAATTTTTTAGTGAGGGCCGTTCATAAATTATCAATTTGTAGATAATTATCTCAGAATAAAAACAATTTTGAAATTTTGACAATGATCGATGAATATTTACCAGTTTTATTCACATTATAAAAAGGGTGCCCGATTTATTGGGACACAGTGTATATATACATAATATTATAGTTTTGTCAACAAACAGTTAAGAGCAACATCTGTTATAGTCTGTCATCCAATGAGATGCGTTCTCTTCACAAAATCGATTTCTCGCAGCTTCAATCTGCTTCATCCATTCATTCTGGGCTAAACAGAACCGGAGAAATGTAGGCTATACGTCTACGAAGATGAACGCGTACAGTTTGTAGGCTACTGTACAGATTGTAGTTTGTACACATCTTTCGATCCAGACCGTTTGACCTCAGCCTTCAACTGATCGGGTGAAGTTCTTCACCAGCCACTGTTTCTTCACATGGCGCAACGAGGGTCTTAAGAGGATCCGTGCTATTATAATCACTGCAAATCAGGGCTTTTATAAAGTGTGGCATGACCGTCATGGACGGCGTCCTGGCACTTATTTTCAAATCTCTATGCCATCCTGCCACTTATTTGGCCAGCACACCTGAAAATGTAAGGGGCGTTCTGGCACTAATTTTCAAATCTCTATGCCGTCCTGCCACTT
This sequence comes from Lumbricus rubellus, assembly GCA_945859605.1. Taxonomy (NCBI): domain Eukaryota; kingdom Metazoa; phylum Annelida; class Clitellata; order Crassiclitellata; family Lumbricidae; genus Lumbricus; species Lumbricus rubellus. The sequence continues at coordinate 30,710,009 of OX243813.1, read as the reverse complement.
ATTTGGCCAGCACACCTGAAAATGTAAGGGGCGTTCTGGCACTTCTTTTGGAAAGGTAATGGGCGTCCAGACACTTTTTTACACTTTTAGCACTTCTGCAAATTCACCTCAAACGCGCAGAAACCTTGCTCTCCAGCATCCCTCCTCTTAGCTGTCTTGGTAGTGTTTGCTGAGACTGGATTATCATCTCAACCATTCCACGAGTCCATAACTCTTGCACTGAAGAAGTTCTGCATTAATTTAAAAAGTTTCCTCGACTTGCCTTGCTTGGTGCTAATTAAAAGCTCTTTCCCACTGTGGGTGCATGGCTTCCTTTCTATAGTGCTATTATTTCTATTGTCTAATCTTAATAATTATAGACTAAGCTTCCATTAGATGCCCTCTGCTCCTCCCCTTTTAATATTGGTCTAGTAAACTTTTGCAACCTTTCTTCATGGCTAAATTCTTTGTAGCCCCAATCATTTTTGGAGCTCTTCTTTGTACTTTCTCCAGTTTCCATTACCTGTTTCAGGTATGGACTCCGGCCATGCCTGGATTCAGAATTCCAACTGTGTCCTAACAGCTAGGTGACTTGTACATTGTACAACATCAGCATCGCTTTCTTGTCTTTTTAGTAACTTCTGTTCTTCTTATCAAACCTTAACGTTGAGCTTTTGGTGCGTTTCGATTCTTGTGTGCTTATTTTTTACTCCTTTCTTCATCTCTCGCTTTCGCATGAAACGTCGTTTCTCTTCCCCCTAGGATTAATCACTGATCATCTCTCCAAATTTCAGGACATTTCCCAGTTCTACATGTGACCATCCGAATATTTAGGCTACTCATCTCAGATCTACCCGCAGTATACCTCCGCTTCTTCCTCGTCCCCACGGCTTGCACAATTTTTTTGTATCATCTGTTAACTTAGAAACTCTAGATAAAATCCCACCGTCCATGACACTCTATGTTATTAGTGGGTGCTCGATAGTGCATAGGTTTGCGCGTTGGACCGCTAAACGAGAGGTCGGTGTTCAAATCTTCTTGAGAGCAGAAAATTTATGTCCAGATTTCTGCTCCATCAGCAACCCCCCTCCAGTCAAATGAGTACATTGACAGTACACTGTCGGTGGAAAGAGGAGACGGCGAGAGAGAGAATTGGCCACCCGTCCTCATTATGCTGAAGCTAATACAATTAAGACGCTAATTATACAGGGTGGACCAAAAAGACCCCCCAGATGTTTTGCCAATATCCTGGCCAGACGAATTTCGGTATGAAATTTTACAGGTTTAAAGACAATTCATATTTACACATGATGGACAGATTTCATCGAAATATTTCAAGCACAACAAAAAATACTTCTTCAAATCAAAGGCTATGGATGTTTTACAGTACTTGCACCGGTGTTAAGTATACCGCGTCAGTATTATTATCTTACATGTAGGTCAAGCGCTTCCTGATTGTGCCTTACTTGTCCTGTTACAGGATATCGAGAGTATACGCGTCCGTGCATACTGCGCAGAACTCTGTGAGATGCTTGTTGAAAGATAATGCTATTGAAGCGATAGATCCGTTCTAAAATCGAGTAGGCTACTAGCGCAACACAACCAACCAATTCTTTTCGAGATGCAGATCAGTCAAATGTTCAGCAAAGACAGACTGCGCTGCAGGGTGTCCTAACAATTGGTCACAACCAGAACACCCACTTCCTGTTTCAAAATACACCTCAACGAATCTGATCTGACTCATGCACTTTCTCTCAAGTTTCGTTACAGTAGACTGACTGCTTGATCGACTGCATCCAGACAGCATTGCCAAATGTATGTAGGTCCGTCGTATACCGTACCGTACCTGTGGCCTAAATACATAAAGCTTGTCATGAGACACCGGAAACAAAGGAACAAAGTAACGATGTCTCATATATCAATGGCAGAGGTTCCAGAGTCACGCCGCTCACGCGTTGTGGTGACTGGTGAAGAGAAGTCGCGAAGGAAGTAAAGGCGGCACACATTGAATAATGAGTATAGGCCTGCAGTGTCATAGTTACAGCCTACTCTTATAGTAGGCCTAGAGGTTTATTTGCAATGTTATTTTCTCTTGTTGTTCTTTCGTGCACGCTTGAGTATCTTTGATCATGTTCATCTATTTTTACTGACCAGTCAGTGAACAGTCAGTCAATCCTTTTTAATTAAAGTATTTTTGTCTGCCTGCCTACATCTTGCATAACTGCCTGCCACCGCGCAATGTTTGCTTCAATTTGACATTATGGTATCCCAGAGGCCGAAGTATACAGATGAATCGTATCTTCGATCCTTCCGAGTCCTTTCCTTATGCATCCACATCAACCAGGCTACATGTATCATAGACCACCTATTCTTTTTCCTTGCTATTGTATGATCAGATGGTTGCAATAAAACTATTTGTTGATTTATTGACTGACTGACTGACTGACTGGTTGAAGGAATTAGCCCTGTTTTAAGAAGAGGTCGTTCTTATGACATGCTTCTGTGCGTCAAAGGTTTCTTCCATGAATTATCTTAGTGTATGGCCAGTATGAGAATTGTGGAAAAATAACTGGGGGGTTGGCCTATGATAAACTTGAAATTGGGGTATGAAAAACATACTTTAACATGGGGCTCTAAAAAAGACGGGGGGTTGAACCCCCCATCCCCTGGCAATTCTCACCCTGTGTATGGCTGTAGGCCTATGCATTTGTGTGCTGAAATGTAGGCGCACAATGTACACTGCAGGACGAGGTGTAACCATGATATTATGACGTGCGTGTAAAGTTACATCCTCGTCCATCTAAACTAAAATAGTCTATTTTTATTATGCTGCATTAAAATAAAGCACAAAGCTGACAGAAAACCGCAGACTGACAGACATGCAGAGGCGTTCATGCATGTCTTGAGACGTACACGACAGTTGAGTAGGCTATAATATTATTCATCGTCTTTATTGAATATGATCTCATCGGTCTTTTAAATCTGACCGGGTTCGCCCCCCCCCCCAAGCAACACCTAACTGACGAATTGCTTTGAGACACGATCAAAACGCTTTGAAAATAAAGACGAGAGAAAAATCAATTTCACGATTTCTCAGCCGAGATCGAGAAAATGAGAAATCATTTGCGAACAGACTCGTACCACAAGGATTCAACCTCTCGAGAGATGTTTCCTCTCGAGTTTATTTTGAATAGGCTTAAAAATATAGTATTTTGGAATTGCTTATATCGCCTCTTCAAGGTAGGCTACTCTGCAGAAGCGCTCCCCTGCCCATAAGTGCAATCACGTCCTAAAAGTTGGGGGGACCATAATGAATCACGTCCTAAAAGTTGGGGGACCATAATAATAAAGTTAGGGGACCACTCAAAAGTTGGGGGACGCGTCCCGTGGGTCCCATAGGGTGGTTGCGCCTTTGCCTCTGCCCAACCATGGCCACATGTAACAGTTTTGAGATTCTCAAAGCAGAGAGTGGAGGGGCTACTGGGAACTAACCGCAGCGTGACAATGACTAGCGACCGAGAATGAATGGCGCTGCCTGTAAGCGGGAAACCAGACGCTCATCCTGGTCCACCGATCGAAGGGTGGAACAACAGGGTTCTCGCAAATTATACGGTGGGGCACTGGGGCTAATACCTCATTGCACTGCTTATTTGATGCAAGACATCCCGCATATAATGTGAGACATGGACACATTTTTGGGGTATGACCAATAATAATTATTATTTATTGTCGCGCCACAGAGCGCATAACCTTTTCCTCCAAATTTCCAGACAGCCAATCTGGTAAGCTGGTAGAGAGCGTCACAGTAGTCAAGACGGATAACTACGAAAGGATGGACTGGACAAGCGCAGAGGTCGCATCAAAATTCAGAGAGCGGGATACAACCCTGAGCTCGTTCAACTCGGCTAAGTAATGCGCACCGAGAGGAAATCTACACATGTTGATAATTTAAGCAGAACCTGGCCAAGAACAATGCAAAAATGCCACATTTCAAGACAATGGATGCAGCAGATGAATAGCTTGTTCTTTAGCTTAGCTTATCTGATGATCTTATGAGGTGATTACATTCAATCTTATTTTAACACGATCTTTTAATTTTATCTTATTGGCTATCATGTGAACCAAAGTGCGGTATAAGCAATTGGTCGTAATGAAGAATCTAGCTTATACTTACTTGCGTACATATTGGAACATGATATTATAACAATTTAACAAATGAAGAAGCGATGAGAATGATCGGAGAAGAAAGATCCATGATAGAGTAGGCCTACACAAAGTAAAATAAGACAAAGGAAGTTATAGGGCCTATATATATAGGGCCTACGACATAGGTTTAGAGCAGACTCACTACATGCTAAGAACGGTCATCGAATGGAAAATAAAGCGTGGCAAACGAGAGGCGAACCACGACGACCAAAACTCAACACGAATCCGATTATATAGGCTACACTGTTTAGATGATAACGACATCAATTACCTCTCAGTATGTATGTATCCGTATAAGACTTGACGACTGCAACACGATATTCCGACGTGTCGTATACGTTCTATAGATAGAGTTGACGTAGCCTACTATGACGACTGGGCGGCTACTGTGAGTCTAGATACTGTACGTGCTATTGTTGAAACGAAATGCAAATTTAGCCTAATTAAATGTCACAGCATCCGATCCGTGACGTGCTGCACTACTGAAGACTTGGCTTGCAATGCAAGTGCATACATATACCGTATATTATTATTGTAGTCTGATGATCACTCACAACGCAAGAATTGAATTAGGGTAGATCCACCCATCACCTGTTGATGACGCTCTACCCATTGTCATTGCGCCTATATATAGTATATATATTTGCGCTCATATATATATATATATATATAATGGATATATATATATATAATTATATATATATATATATATATCCATTCAAAGTAGGCGGCTTTCATATACATCTACGTATAAATCATAAAGCTTTAGACATGGGCTATATATAGGTGAACACGTGTTTATAAAGTATGCTATTTTTCATCTTTATTTATAGGCCTACTCTATCAAAATGACTGCTAAGCCTATGTATGCCTATGTGGGCATATATCATAACAGTACTTATAAATCCCCTCGTTGAGCAGGAATAACCAAGCTTTGGTTGGCTCTAAGCGGGTACGTTACGCTTGATCTCACAAACATTTAAATATACTGTAGTGCATACGGTATACACTTGATATATAGCATGTAATATATATATATAAATGGCGCCGTACCAGGTATAGGCTATGTATACACAGTTGCTGCTAATGCCACGCAAGGGCAATTGCACAACATGACGAACGAAAACTGTTTGCATTGTGAGGTGCGGCCAGTGAAGTCGACAATGGCAAAATGAGTCATGCCATATATATATATATATATATTTATATATATATAAGACACAATTAACTCAAGATCAGCCTACATGTTTTGAAAGAACCTTGGACACAACTAGTATTATATAGAATGCCGCAGGGTAAGGCTACTATAATATTTTATAACTGGCTGCGTATTCGTCTATTAATAGTCTTTAATTCCAACTCTCACTTCCTAGTGTGTGAATAGGCCTAAGCTTATTATGCATGTGTAACATTTGTGTAGCCTATAAAGTGTATACACGATATATACACACGATATATAAAGGTGTGTCAGTCGGCTACTGGTCGAGTAATCCTAATTCCAGGGGCGCCGTTAGGCGTACGCACGTACGCAAGTGCGTACAGCGCGGAAAGGCAAAAAATGTTTTTTTCACAAATTGTAAATTTATTATAAGCGATGAAATTCTATTGAAATTTTTTAATCTATAGAATATACTTACTTCCTTACTTACTTACACTCTAATAGAGAGCCATCTTGGCATTGAGCGTCTTATAGCCGCCTATAGGCCCTAGAGGTCTATGGATCCTGGGATTCCTGGATGTAAAACCGTTAAAACTTTTTTTTAAATTTAATTTTTGTTTGTATGGGTTTTTATGTGCACTTTTTATAGCCAGGGGCGGATCCAGGGGGGGCAATCCGGCCATAGCCACCCCATTTAAAACTGCCATGGGACGTGGCCCCCCATTTGGTATGAAATTAGCAATATGCATATGGGTGTAATATGGCATATTGCCCCACCCTATTCGGAAAATGGCATGGGACGTGGCCCCCCCAGTCGGTTTTCAAGTGGAGGAGTAAAAAAAAGGTCATCAACTTTTTGGCGGATGAAATGGTAAGATTTTCTCCAAAAAAAATTTGGCAGATGACTAAAAAAAACCTCATCAACTTTTTTTGCGGATGAAAAGTACTTCAACCAAAGACTGATCCCTATTTATTTTCGACCAACAACCAAATTTCGAAATTTGTTTGACCTGTCCCATCCCAGGTTCTAAGATTTTTGCCCCCCCCCTTGGAGGAGTTCTGGATCCGCCACTGGTTATAGCGCCCCTTCAAGCTCTCTATATATACTCCGGCCGAAGCGCTGAGCAATTGTGAGTGAAGGGCTTGCCCAAGGACCTTACGCGGTGAGGTGGATTCGAACCTGGAAAATTCCGGCTTCAAGGCGACGATAGCATAGCAATATACCGATCTAAAGGTATCAAATTGCACCTCCTAAACATCACCCCCCGGTAACTTGTACCGTAACCGGTTTCAGATTACCCCCGGACACTAGATTTGCATAGATTTATCCGTCATCCCACTGTGGTTTGCTTACTTTGTTATCAATATTTTACTCTGAAAAAATAATAGCCTCGAAGCCATTTCTCCATGTAACTTCAGCGGCGATTTAGTATTTTAGTTACATATGAAAATATTCATAACAAACCAAACCACGAAGTGGGATAACGGATGAAAATCTTCAGACCAAAACAAGAAGCGGGATCATTTTTCTGATATTTTTAGTCCAATAAATGCGACGATTGATGCAAATTACAGTTTGCAGGGGGGGATAATGTTTAGGAGGGGGGTAATAATTTGAAGCCTTTAGCATGGGCGTCCGCAGGAAGTTTTCTAGGGGCGCAAACTTTTATATAATTGTCACATTGTCTAAATTTATTGGGTGACAGTTTGAATTTCCATATTACCACGAGAGAATCCTATAGATCCTATCCTACCTATACGTTATGCGCCCAAAGAAAGATAGATCTATAATTCTATATTATATAGCTTCAACATGACTGCCTAAAATGGCTCCATTTGAGGTCGACACAGCCAAAAATGCGCTGGTCGCTGGGTCTCCGCCTCCAGACCCCGCTGGGGGAGCTTACTGTAAAGACAAAACCTTTCTCTTTTACAATAACATTTTAATTTTTATTGTTATCCTGGTAGCTTGCGACACTGAAAAACGACTTATTTTTAAAAATTTCGCGACTTTGTCGTTCACAAATAGCTGGCAAACAAGAGCCTAAAAATGGCTCCATTTAAGGTCGAAACAGCCAAAAATGCGCCGGTCGCTGGGGCTCCGCCCCAGACCCCGCTGGGGGAGCTTACGACGCTCCCCCAGACCCCCTAGTCGGGATGGGCTTCGTGCCTTCGGCACTCGCAACTTCCCGCCTTCGGCGCCGCCACTGACGACCAATTAGGCCTACAATACAGCGTCCCGGCACTTTTTTACACTTTAAGCACTATATATAGCATATATATATATATATATATATATATGGGATTGGATTGGTAGTATATATTTACGCCCCCTAACCAGAAATCCTGGATCCGCCCCTAAATATAAGCTCGTATCGATCGCTGTTCGCTTCATATTATTTTATGCAAGTTGTGCGTACAGAAATAAAATCCTGGCGGCGCCGCTGCCTAATTCTATACCATTGCGAAACACGAAGCGACCCATTCAAGTTACTGTAAGGCGTAAGCCTCATAGTCTACAAACTACTAGGTGTATTATAGAGGGGCGTATACCCATTTGCTAAGCTTATAGCTAAATCGCTATAGATGGCTAAACCTGCTTCTAAGGTTTCTATGCCACAGGCTACAAGTGCAGGGTGTTTCTTGTCAATTATATTATGATGTCACTTCCTATTTGAACGCACTTACATTGCATTGTGAGGAAGTAAAACCCAAATAATGTTTAATTTGCTCGAATGTTGTCGCGTAAGTAGTCTATACAACAACGACTCACTGAAGCGTGTCTATAGCATGCAGTAGTATAAATATTATATGCATGTACAGTGGCAATAACTGTGGAAGGGGGAAATACTCTCGGTCTTTATTGTACTTCCATCCTGCAAAGCCGTGGTTTTTTCTGTGGTTGACCCGATGGTGTGGATCCGAACGGCCTCCCTTCTGCGCTGCGCCTGTTCCCTATATGTCACGCTCTGACGCATTCTATAAGCACGTGAAAACTGTTTTTTTTATCATGCTGGAGTCCCATTGTTCCTAGTAGTGTCCTTGAAGAATTGCTATATATAGCCCACATGTAGATGCTCAAATGATTTGAATTAATTTACCTGTAATATTTTACGCGTAAACAAAACTTAATGAGAATAACGTTTTCAACAAGAATGCTTTATGATGCGCTGTTTCATGCAGGCCTAAACCAAAGTTTGGTATGCAGTTGAATTTATAAAAAAAATATACTTACCTACTTACGGTACTTAATTTACATACGACGTAGGCCTCGGCTATATAGTATATAGGCCTACTAATCAGTGCTGTGAAGTCAGCTCGAGTGCAATCAGTGCATTTATATTGCAGAACGGTTGGCATGACAGCAGATCCATTATCCACAATGAAATCACAATGCTATTTTGCAGAATTGTTTTGACAATGAAATTATAGCTTCTTTCTAATTATTGTTTGGTCTGCTCTTTGTGAAATCGATAAGCAGGTAGCCTAGTGTAACACTGTGATCGACCGGTTACTATGACAAAATAAGTAGGCTATTACGCGTATCTTAGGCTACAGATAATAATCTCATGCGACGTAGGTCATATGCTAATCAATGAGCTGTGAAGTCAAAATGCAACAAGTTGCCATGACAACAGCTGCTCAATGACATCACAATAGGCCTACTATTTTGTGAAGATTGTTTTGACAATATACAATTATACATGTAGGCTTACATGTAGCAGCGTTGCTTCATGACATCATAATATGCTATTATAAGAGAAGGCTATGACAATAATATTATTAGTCTACTCCTTTGTCTGAAAACGTAGTGCAGTTATTGTAACGTCGTGACAGCCTACTGTGAGCCTGTGACGATGGTTCTTTATGATGTCACAAATTACTCACAATGCAATTATTGTAGCAGGTTACTATGACGATGGCTCTTGATTGAAATCACAATGGAATTATTGTACAGTGGTGTGCAAAGTCTGACACAACTTCCAAATTTCGCGTGTTCAACTTCCTGGCCGTTTACTCTCATTTCTTCATCTCAGTCAGGCCCGCGTTAAGGTAGGTGCTAAGGGTGCTGCAGCACCCGGACCCGCAGCTTTGGGGCCCGCAATTTTGAGGGCCCAAATTTTCTGAATTGATGAAATTTCTTAGCAAGAATGCTGCAACATTAAGAAATACGATGCCATTCCAAAGTTCTGCCACACACATAGGCGCAACCACCCTATGGGACCCACGGGACGCGTCCCTCCCAACTTTTGAGAGGTTTGGGACCATCAATGGGATGGTCCCCCCCAACTTTCAACGAGGCTTGGGAGGTTCCTTCGAACTTTTGCCACTGACTGCTGCTAATAGCCGTTTGAATACAGATTGGCATATTAAAAACATAGTTTCTCAGCATTAAGGCTGAGTCAAGAACGTTTTTATCTGGATTACTCCGACAGTGTTGGCGTCCCACAGATTGCACATGAGTGAAGTTGAGAAATTGAGAAACCTAACTAAATTGCTAAGTGTGAATCACGGATACTGAATTTGGTTATATTAAGTGACTCTTCAATCTTGACTTTCTTTTATTAGGCCTTTTTCGAGTCTGGTTTGAATGTTTTTGTCTTTTCAAATGCAAAATACCAGGTCTTTTGCAGTCCAATGTGCCAGAAATTATCATAGCTTGATAATTATATGCACATAGAATTAATTTAGTTAGGTTTCTCAATTACTCATTTTATTCGTACAGTTTTTGTTTCTGTGGTAATGTACTGTATGTCTACACCGTGGGCGTATAGACACAGAGGAACATCGGGGACGGTCCCCTCCAACAGGGCCGTAGTAAGGAAGGGGGTGTTTTGGGTGTTTGAACACCCCCCAAATGGAAAATGGAAAAAATAATAGATCTATAATGCATTTACTAGCATATGATGTAAAAACCATGAAATAAAACCATGAAAACACCATCCGAAATTGAAAATGTCAAAATTAATACAATATTATTCACTAGCACATAATGAAAAAACCATGAAATTAAGCGAAAGATACTAAGAAAGCAGTTTGCGATGGTCTTCTGAAAATTTGACGATTAAAAAGGTGTCTTCAGAAATTTTGACTACTAAAAAAGGTGTTTTCTGATATTTTGACAACTAAAAAAGATGTATTCAGAATGTTTTACACCTAAAAAAAGTCTTCAGAAATTTTGACGACTAAAATAAGGTGTCTTCAGAAATTTTGCCAACTAAGATAAGGTGCCTTCAGAAATTTTGCTAACTAAAGAAAGATGTCTTCAGAAATTTTGACAACTAAGAAAAGGTGTCTTTAGAATATTTTACACCTAAAAAAGATGTCTTCAGAATTTTGACAACTAAGAAAAGGTGTCTTCAGAATATTTTACATCTAAAAAAGTTGTCTTCAGAACTTTTGACACCTGAAAAAAGATGTCTTCAGAAATTTTGACAACTAAAAAAGGTGTCTTCAGAAATTTTGGCAACTAAAAAGATGTCTTTAGAAATTTTGACAACTAAAATAAGTGTCTTTAGAAATTTTGACAACTAAAAAAGGTGTCTTTAGAATGTTTTACACCTAAAAAAGGTGTTTTCAGAAAAGTTGACGACTAAAATAAAGTGTCTTCAGAAATTTTGACGACTAAACAAAGGTGTATTCAGACATTTTGACGACTAAAAAGGTGTTTTCAGAAATAAAGTCGTCAGAAATTCTCCGCCGAAGAAACCCCCCGAAATCAAATCCTTGCTGCGGCCTTGCTCTCCAACGTTTTTGACGGGGGAAGGAGGAGCTTAAATTCATCTCCAATATTTCAGAAATATTTAATAAATATGATCGTAACCTTCTGCAGTGTTATCTATTGTCTCTACGTAATGATCAATTTAGTTAAGATGGCAGCTTTAAATGCTAACATAGCAGTATAAAAATTAAACAATTAAACAAAGGGAGGAGACATTTATTAAAGTCTTAAATCATGCAATTTTTTCAAAAAAATTATGAGAAATTAGTTTGAGATGATGACTTAAGAAATCTAAAAATATTTAAACAATGTGGGGGAAATTTTGAGAAAAAATTTCAGATGACAGCTTAGAAAGGCCGCCAAATTTTACATCATGGAAATTTGCAAAAATGACAATTTGAGGAGATGCTTGTTAAGTCTTCAGCCACTGAAGTCAGCACTGAAATGATGAGCAATTTCGTAAAATGACAGCCTAAAATGCTACCATTGCAGTGTGGAAATTCAAAAATTTCCCTGCTCGGCGCTTCGCACCTCGCCGATCGTCCTTCGGCCGCTCATTCACCCCATTCCAAGTCAACACCAAGCATTCGCTTATGATTTATACAGTCAAGAGATAGAAATGGACACATAATAATGTTTCTAAATATTTAGTTCCACTCTGTGCTGATTTATATGGGCATTGTGCAATTTAATAAATGAATATTAGGGATATTTGTTGTAAGACAATAAAAAATTACCATTTTACCGTTTATAGATAGGTTTCTCTAAAAATAAGTGGGACTACTGTCCCTTTTTCCGGTTAGATGGAAATGAACACTCATGATTCTCATTCTTTAGTTTCATTGTGTCTTAATTTATGTGTACATTAAAATCAAAGATCTTAGTCTTTAGACTCTCTGTTAAAATTATTGAGTAGGCCTATTTGTTGCATGACTTCTGTCCATTTAGGATAAGCTTTGCATCCACAGAAGCTGTGAATTTTTTTATTTGCAAAGCAATGTCAAAATTAATGTCAATTTTGATGGCTCATTAAGTGATTGATTGACTGATTTAGATTTTAGACTTTCACAGATTGAGGTGGTTTAGGTAGGCTACTTCTATTTCGATATCATCATTGCAAAATTTCAGATAAACTAGAACCCAAAATGTACTCGATTGGGCATCAAATGCTCAAAATTGCGTCAGTTGCTGGGGCTCCGCCCCAGACCCCGATGGGGGAGCTTACGACGTCCCACAGACCCCCTAGTCGTTAGGACTTCTTGCCTTCGGCAATCGCGGCTCCACGCGTTTCGTGTTTGCTATTATTATTACTCCTACTAAGAACTTCCATCGGTCCCGGTCCCCCCCAACTTTTAGGACGTGGTTGCGCCTATGGCCACACATCAGATTTATGAACTCGAACTAACTATTTATAAATTTCTTGATTATATCTTTGGGAATTTTGAGCTAATAGGCCTAATGGCTAAATTATTTAGAAGAAGCGTGAAAAATGCAAAGCAGAAAACTAACCACATGCGCATTTTTAGTTTAGGTTTCTACATCGCAATTTCTCAGCTTCAGTTTGTACATCACTAGGCCTATAGTGTAAGCTTATCTAGTGCTTTAGGGCTAAGAAATTTACTAAGAGCCCTAAAGTAAAACTAATAGGCTAAAGTTATCAGTTACACATAGGTTTCAATTTTGCAGGGCAAGAGCCCATCTTGCATATAGGCCTATGTGCAATGTGCATTGTGCACTGTGCAGGCGTCCATTTTTACGTATTATGATTATTACCGCCTGTGCAAAATCTATAAGCGCGAAGAATTTGTCAGGATGCCACTCATAGCTTTTTCCACCTAGATCTAGGTTTTTTGATATTATCTAAGTTTCCATGTTTTTTTATGATCTAGCCTTTTTCTCACGGCGGTTTTTCCGACTTCTTACACATAAAAATATACTTTTTTTAGGTGAAAATGCACAAAAGACGTGACAAAAATATTGTGAATACGAACCACAAAAATTGTAGATTTTATAGCGAAAGATTAAAAAAAGTCACCAGAAAGTTTTTCGGGAAAAGGAGCAAATTGTGGTCGAATGAATAAAAATGGTCCTCAGAAATTTAAATTTTAAACGCGAAAAAACGAGAAATCCATTTATTTTCTCAGAAATTCTCATTTTAGCCTTTTCTAGCCTTTTTCGGCCGGATCTGATCTTTTTAAAATTGAGAGTGGCATAACCATAACCATAACCACAGTTTTTATTGCTCAAAGTGACAGTTGACAAAACATCTTTATTACATATAGTGTCTATAGAAACTAACAAAAAGCAAAAGGAGAGAACCCTTAAGGGACTACTGTCCCACTGACAGGGTTTCCCATATACAAGTGAAAGTAAACAGCAGGGGCGGAAACCTGGTCCGAACTTTGGGGGGGACGGACGAGCGGCTGAAAGACGATCGCTGAAGCGCGAAGCACCGAGTTGGGAGGGGTGAATTAAGGTTGTTTTTAATATTCACACCTAATTGTAGCATTTTAGCTGTCGTCAAAAATGAAAAATGATCCATTTTCTTAGTCCCAATAGAAGTAGTTCAAACTGTAATTTGTTATTGAACACGATCGGAGTGCAGATTGTATTAGACACCTTTTTAATGCTGATATCACAAATTTATATAATGATGGAATGTGCTAAATTTCGCAAAACAGTTTTGCAAAAAAACTATCTATGCATTTAACATAGACACCTCTGTAATGCAATCAATCAAAAATATATATAAGAAAATCATGCTATGTAGTGAATATTACTCAAATTCATGACTAAAATATTTGCGTTAATTTATTACATGCAAATTATGTTTATTAGAAAGACTAAAAAGAAAACACTGATAGGAATGAAAATCTACTCTTGTCTATAATTATTATATACATACTATCAGAGCATATCAAAAGAATTCCGTTACAGAACTGCATGACTTTTTCTCAGCCTTTTGATCTACCCTGGTAAATAACTGCCAACCAGATGACAATGACTTTTTCAAAACTATTTTTTGCTGCGAGGATGTGATTTTACAACTGTCTAAGACCATTATAACTGCCATTTTATTTAAAATCAACACTTCTATGTGAACTTGCACGTTTAAAAGCCCTGCCAACTCTCATTATGCATAGATTAAATCCGTTCAAGAGACCAAATCGTGGACGGAGTTTGGTTTACATTTTGGGGGGCTAAAAAAACTTAAAGTTTGGATATGAGGCGGAGACTTGGTCCAGATTGAGCGGCGCCGGAATTTTTTTCTCGAATCAAAAGTTAATGAGCCTTTTTAGTCATCGAGTTTAATTTAAATCTAATAAAAACCATAATATTTCCGTAAACACCTTTTTTAGTCATCGAAATTTGCTAAATTCTCATAAAAACCATACTATTTTGCGTAAACATATTTTTTGGGAGTTTAATTTAAATCTCACAAAACCATATTATTTTTCAGACAAAAAGTGTGTCGACCTTTTCTTGGTCATAGAGTTGAAATCTCATAAAAACGATTCTTTTTCCTTACACACGTCGAGTTTAATAGAAATCTCATGAAACCATACTAACTTTCCGGACACACCCGTTTTAGTCAACGACTTTAATTGAAGTTTCACAACAACCATGCTATTTTTCCTGGATAAAAAAGCGTTAATCATCGGATTCAAGTGTCGCTCGTGAAAATTTCTTGGGGGCTAACCCCGGAAACTATACCATTTTCCTTGTGACAGACCTGAATCTGGGTCTTCTTGAGGGGTTTGAGCCCCCTAGCCCGTTATAAACTCCGCCCATGGACCCAATGATGTTCTATGTCCCACTGTTCGTTTTCCAGAGGAACAATAAACAAAATACTTACTTACTTACTTATTTACGTATTAACTTTTCCTTTTACTTCTGATGTTGAATATGACGCTGATTTGAGCCTGAAGAGTAGAAGCTGAATTGAATTTAGCAGAAACCCGACATGTGACGTTGTGAGTTTGTGACGTTGGGTGTTTTCAAGTCTTTATAATAATTGGAAATGAGTTAAAAGAGGTGTCTTATCTATACAGTATAATGTTCGCAAACTATCCAATGTGGGACTTAATAACTTTTGGTTAGTGCCTGGATTGCTCTGGAGTTCATAACATTATAAATATTTACTTCATCTGCTAAACTTTTTTCTCTAGTTCCCTACTGAAGATTGTGTACATGTCCTAACGCTTGAACATTGGGGGGGACAAATGCATGGGTCGTCCCCCCCAACGTCTTCTTTGGGGGGGACCGTCCCCCCCTGTCCCCCCTAGGTTTCCGCCCCTGGTAAACAGCAACAGGTTATACGAATAATAGAGTAATAAAGTTAAATTTTTATCTTAACTAGTTAACTAAACATCCTGGGGAAAACATCTAAAGGTGATGTTGAGTGTGCCAAATTAGAAAAGTCGTTGAAAATAAAAGAATAAGGGCAGATACATAGATTGAGATTTTGTAGTTTAATAGGAGACAGCGTAAAGTAAATGACATTTAAGTTTACGTTTAAAAATGGTGAAACAGAGGGAATTCCGAATAAACAAAGGCAAATTGTTCCAGGTCTTAGGACCAGCACTTTTAATTGAGAACATACGAGTATTTGTTCTAGTGATAATACGTCTATAATTACATGAGGATCTGAAGTTATAGGGAACTAAGTCAGAGGTTAGAGTGAAGAAATCCGCAAAGGCATGAGGTAAAAGATTATGCATATGTTTGAACATAAGTTCGGACGTTTGCATGACTCTTATCTGTTCAATGGTAAGTATTCTTAATTTAGATAATAGGAGATGTGAAGAAGACAGGCGGGAGAGCCCCATAATAATCTTTGCAGCTCTGTTTTGAAGTGAGGTAAGTCTTGTAAGTCGAGAAGAGTAATTAGAAGCTCAGACAAGATTGCAATATGAAAGATAGGGATGAATAATAGAGTAATATAAGCTAAGTCTAATTCGAGGTGGAAGAAGATAAGAAATACGGGTCAAGATACCAACACTTTTAGCTATCTTTTTAGAGATGTTTTCAATATGAACCTTCCAAGTTAGAAATCGGTCCACATGGACACCCAGGAATTTAGTTGATATTACTTGGGGTATATTGAAGTTGTCCATAGAAATTGTTAAATTTATGTCAGGAATTGATTTACGATGAGAGCAAAATAAGATATAGTTAGTTTTCTTAAGATTCAAAGATAACTTATTAACACGAAACCAATCAACAACGTGTGAAAGCTCTCGATTCATCAACTGAAAAAGTGATTCATAAGATTTATTGGAGGCAAAAATGTTAGTATCATCAGCAAATAGAACAAAGCGCAGTGAAGGGGAGGCGTTAGGAAGGTCATTGATAAAAAGTAAGAAGAGGAGGGGTCCAAGGATAGACCCTTGTGGGACATCAAATTTGATCAGATTGATTTTGGATAATGAACCATTGCACGAAACCTGTTGCATTCTATTTGAAAGATAGCTCCTAAACCAATCAAGGGCAATACCCCTTACACCAATATTTTGTAATTTCGAAATTAGAATGTCATGATTTACAGAATCGAAAGCTTTCGCAATGTCAATAAATATGCCCAATGCAAATTCACCTCGATCAATTATAGAGGATATGTTATCCTGGATATTGAGAAGTGACATGGAAGTAGAGTGGCCTGGTTGGAAGCCATGTTGAGAATCATGTAGAATATTCTTTTTGGTAAAGTATAATTAAATAATCTTGAATACATAACTTTTTCAATAAATTTGGAGAAAAACGGCAAGATAGAAATTGGCCTGTAATTCATAAGCTCTTCTTTATTACCTTGTTTAAATATTGGTATAACCTTGGCTATTTTTAGAGCAGATGGAACAATGCCAGTTGATAGAGAGCAATTGATGATTTCAGCCAAAGGGCCAGCAACAAGTTCAAATAAAGGGCTCATAATAGTTGGGTCCAACTCATCAAGACCTGCGGAATGAGAAGTTTTAAGATTATGATTAATTGACAATAGGCTAGTTCAGTAGAAGAAGTAGGGTAGATGGCAAAAGATGTTGGAATTGGTGGATTAAGATAAGTATGGATCGTATTCGTGGAATCAGGTATATTGTTGACAAGATCTTGAGCAACATTGGTAAAATAGTTATTAAATTTCTCAGATAAGATACTAGCGTCTGTCACACTCTCACCATTAATGCAAAGATTTTCCTTGTGCCTTTTGAACCGTTGGCTGACAGAAGGGGCCCTCAAGGTTGTCGCAGCACCCGGGCCCGCACTAACCTTAATGCGGGCCTGATCTCAGTTTCAGGGCTGGCCTTAGGCACAGGCAAGGCAGGCAGTTACCTGCATGGGGCGCCAAACTCTAGCGGGGGAGTCATTTGAACAAAATGTATAGGTCTATTTTTAGCCTTTAAAAAAAACTTTTAGCCATTGTGCACGAAATTGAATTTTATCGAGCCTTCAGTGTAGGCCTACTAATAAAAATATTTTTAAAATATAAATTATCCAGCTGAGTGTAGAGGCTCTGGCTGGTTCATCTTTAGATTCTGAATTCTGATTGACGTGGGATGAACAAGTGAATTTGAGTGGGGATCTGAGGGCGCGAAATGTATGCTTTGCCTAGCATAATTATGGCGCCAAATGCATGCTGGGGCGCCAAATGCATGCTTTGCCTAGGGCGCCATTTTACCTAAGGCCACACCGGCCCTGCATGATATTAGTAATTGGTTAATAGCCAACCACGATGTAAAAAATTCGTAGGCTATTTCTTTTATCGTGGTTAACACGTAGGCCTACGCTGGCATGGAGAGCGAGATGTAGGCCTAGGTCTATAGCATACAGGCCTATCGGGATCGCGCTCGGTCGGGCGGACGTACGCAGCGTTGCCACTCTAAAAAATGAAAAAACCCAAGTTAGAGGGTAAAAAAAACCTAAGAAAACCCAAGTTACCCAAATCTTTGAAAATGTACACAATTTCCCCTTCTGAAAATTTTTTACGATCTTTTTTAGTCTTCCGGACCAAAAAATCTTTTAATTTCTCGTATTTTCCAAAAATTCTTATGACCTTTTTTTAGTCATCCGGCCAAAATGTCTAAAAATCAACAATTTCTCGATTTTCTTAGTCAAAAGGAATAAAACAAGCAAAAAATCCAAGTTTTTCCTGAAAAACCCCATTTTTCAAGTTTGGAGATAGAAAAAACCTAAGATTTTGTCCAGAAAAAACCCAAGCAAAAAACCCAAGTTCTTCCCGAAAAACCCCATTTCCCAAGTTCGGATCGAAAACCCCAAGATCTTGTGAAAAAACTCAAGGAGTGGCAACGCTAGACGTACGTTCTTGGGAGCTGCTATTATATAGCGCCGTACTTTGCGGGCTGTCTGTTCTGTTAGTAATTAGGATTCACGTCTTTTATACTCTGGGTTCTTGAGACTTGTTTCAGTTACATAAATGTAGGCCTATAGGCCTGCACTGTACTACGTAACCAGTTGCGGTAAGTCAACCGGAATGTTTCAATTAAGAAAATATTAGGTTATTTGTGGGGCGCGGTGGTCTAGTGTAGGGTGACCATTTTTTGGCCATCAAAAACCGGGACACTTTCCCGAAAAACTAACAATCTACAGTACACTGTGTCCTGATAAAAAGGGACCCATTTTGTAAATATGAAAATAGATAGTGAATATATGCACACTTGTTAGGCATACAATATAGTGCAACCTTTAATTTAATTTTCCATTACGTTTTCTGTAGGTCTGCTCTCTGGAATTTTTCCGCACTCTACTCATTTTACAAAAATTGTTCGACGGCCATGCATAGTGGCAAGTCATTTGTCCTGCTCATTTTAGCTTGACCTGCCTTATGACCTAGAGTTCTTCATAATTTTTTAGGTAGACATTTAATTCCTTGAACCTGCTGAATAGCTCTCATTAATCATTATTACCATAATCGTGCGACCTAGGCTACTGAAATCGATATCTTGTGACCCACAGAAATATTGCAGGTTTTACTGAAAACTTTCTCGAAAGACTTATAAACTTTTAACTAAACTCACTACTAAATATGTACTATAGGGCTAATAATAATTCCATATGAATCGACAACTTCTCTTTCGCTTTGACTTCTTTTTGGGTTACAGGCTGTAGACCTACTTTAATAGTTCTGTAATTTTACAAAGAACTGACGTTTCCAATAACCAAGTTTGCAATTTATTTCCCCTCTTGTCAAAAACCGGGACAATTTTTCCTTTTTGTCTAAGTCGTTGGGACACCGGGACGCACCACAAAAAACCGGGACATGTCCCGGAAAACCGGGACGTATGGTCACCCTAGTCTAGTGGTGGCGTCGTTGCCTTGGAGCCGGAAGGTCCGAGGTTCGAATCCACCCTCAAGCCGCGTAAGGACCTTGGGCAAGTCCTTCACTTACAATTGCTCAGCGCTTCAGCGTGAAACTCCGATGCAGTGTCCGCTCTGCATCGGGAGCGCCTCTGAGTAGAGAGAGCTTGAAGGGGCGCTATAACAAGTGCACATACATACATACATATTAATGAATGGTCCAGTCCGTTGTGTAGGCCTAGTTTTTAAATTTCACACCGACTGTTTTGGTAGCATTTAGCCTAAAGCTGTCAAGCTGACTACCAAACTATAATAAGTAAAGTCACATTAAAAATATGTTATTTATACTGTGGTAAAGTGTATAAAATTACTATTAATTAGGTTATATCACATATATTATATTACTGTAATATAATATAGGCTATGTGGTTATATTTCGTGGACGGTGAACCGTCGTAGCCTATAAAATGGTGTCAACCTGATAAAATCTTTGTTGTCATCAGACAAAAATAAATCATAATAATTTATAGGCTATGCTTTCGGTTTCACATCCGGGTGTCTGAGTGCTGTAGAAATAATTGTTTAATGCGTTCAATTTGTCAGGTGAAATTTACAGTTTAAAATTGTTACTTGCTACACTTACGTAGTTAAGCTTGTGACTTTTCGTTTTTTTCCAAAACAGAATTATTAGTGAGCAACTGAGCATATTGTATAAAGTAGTTTACACGTACATAGGCCAAGGCTAACTGCTGCTGAAGTCGCACGTCAAAAGATTGTTAGACTGTCCATATCGAAAATGAAAACTGAAATGATGCAAGCTTGACGATTACGATTTAGTTGGCCTTAAGTAAACAGTAACAGTTTACGGTAATCTAAATTTTGTTTTAGCGTCCGAAGTTATTCTATCATTATTATATGACCAATAGCAGAGGTTCTCAACCTTTTTTTCAGGCGCGACACACCTAAGCTTACAACCAAATTTAATTTGGTGACGCACCATGCAATCGTCATAATTATGTGAATATCTTTCAACTTAAAATATAGGCCTACTTATGTTAAAGTTAAAATCGCCGCTATTTATTTTAAATTGTTAAAAATTCCATTGAATGAAAATGTTGGTAAACACGCACACTGAGTGCCCGTACTCCAAACAATATGGCTGCCAACGAATGCCGTAAAATTAGAACGCGACCGATCGACGACATCGCAACATGCATCTCAACATGCAAAGCGTGAGGGTCGGTTAGGGCTCAGGTTAGGCGCCGTGAGGGTCGGTTAGGGTTAGTTTTAGGGTTAGTGCAGTCATTCTGCTGAAATTAAAGCTGAATTGATGAACAATGTCGTCTATAGGTCGCGCTCTAATTTTATCGCATTCCTTGGCAGCCATATTGTTTGGAGTATGGGCACTCAGTGTGCGTGTTTACCAAAATGTTGACACTGAATGCCTTTTAGTTTCTGATGATTCTAAATTCCACCGATCTAAATCTGCGATTGTACGTTGTTTCATGACTACGTCTATTGTTTGGCCTAACAGTTAATTGGGTTTTGCTCCGGGTGTATGCTGTGAAAGTTCGTGACACACCAATTCTTCGCGACACACCAATGACACACCATTTTATGCGACACACCACCGATCTATTCACAACACACTAGTGTGTCGCGACACACCAGTTGAGAACCTCTGGCCTATAGTGTAAACGTCATTAATGAAAATACAGTTCTAAGTAGCCTAGTGCGGTAAAATGAGAAAATACAACTGAGATTGCTATTTAGAGTTAGACCCTCTTTAACGCAACAACCGTTGGAAATGCTACTGAGTTGAGGAAGGGAACTACCCAAAGCCCAGTTTCAACTTTCTTTTATTCGTGCTTCTTCCTAAAAGATTTTTGTTTCTTGTTTTTTTTGCTTATGTTACATTGAATAATGTTGAATTAAATTGGCAGCTGAAACGATATGCTGCGATGGGCCGAATAATTTGGGATGATAAAAGGAAATATTACGAATTACGAATATTCTCCTTTTTGCTCATCCCTCATTATGCCCTATTAATGTTAACTGTAATATTTACTATCCCCTATTGCAGGTTGCACACTGATTATTATACTGTGGAATTTGTGTGTGGTGAAGAGAAAACCAGTTCCATGTCTATTTGGTTACCATTATTATCATATAATATTCTTCTGGTTTACGGTTTACAGATTGTTTAAATTGGACAGTGACTCTTATATTTAGCCTTGTACTGAAGATCATTTATAAGTATTTTCATTTTCACAACATTTTTTGCATTTTCGTTTTTTTTAGAGAATTTGAAGCTTGTGCAAAGAGGCTTATCGCAATCTTTATCCATGGCTTATCCTGTAAGTTTACTCATTTCATAATTTAGTTTTTCTTTTCTGTTTTATGTAACCTGTAGATAAGAAGTACTTTATTTTACTAAGTTTTCAATATGTTAATGATGAGTAGCATAGAAAACTCTTGTGATTGTATGCCGTATTTTAAAAATATGATCTGATAAAGATCTGCCAATATGTTCATGATGAATTTCAGTTGTTGAGGTCAGTTAGTTGTAATTCCCAAATTGTAAAGATTTTAAATGTTATACAGACCAGCAAATCTGATTCTGAACTTTGCCACGAATTGATGCATTTGACTGAGAAGGGTTAATTTGTATGAGAAGATCATTGCAGCATCATGCAAGCCAGATAATTTTGGATGCTGTATAAAGCCTGTAGAGTGTTGACTTTAAGATACCTTCAAAACAGAGTTAGCATAATTGAGGCAAAAACAGACAAAGGAGCAGTAAATCGCATTGTCTTTTTCGGTGCTTAAAGCGTAGAAGGGGAAATGCCTGCAGGACACCCCTTACCTTTTCAGGCTGGCTGACCTAATAAGTGGCAGGATGGCATTCAGGTTAGAAAAGAAGTGCCTGGATGCAGTCCATGACTGTTCAATCACACCTCAGCCCTGTATTGTGTATTGCCCTGACATGGTAGAAACAAGATTTTCAAATGTTTGTTATGTTGGGCCGAAATTATGTAAGATCACTGTTCAGAGTGGCCCCAAGTGTTTTGAAAATTTTGTTAGCAACATGACATGCCAGACAGATCAATGCAAGAATACTTAGAGAACGAACGCCATACTGTCAGAGCAATGTCTTGTTTCATGCAGTCAGGTGTGCAAACCTCTGTTCCACATCTCATCCAATGCCAGGATGTCCAGTTTGAACAGACACTGATTGTTGGCAGATCTATGGCCGTTGATTAGACCAATGAGAAGAATTTTAACTATCCTTTGGAATGAACTGGACTGATACTTAATATCTATTACCGTAGTTTAGAAATTATAAGCTATTGTACAACATGTTTCTAGCAATTATGATAAACAGACTTTTATACAACAACAACAGCATGCTGCCCAACTTTCAAAAATTTTAACTTAAGAAGTCTTCATGTTTTGTCTTCCTTAGTATCCTCAGCAAGCTCCAGGTCCTTATGGGGCTCCGGCACCATATGGGGCTCCAGCACCATATGGGACTCCAGCACCTTATGGGGCTCCAGCACCATATGGGGCTCCGACACCATATGGGGCTCCAGCACCTTATGGAACTCCAGCACCATATGGATATCCAGCACCGTATGGGGCTCCAGCACCATATGGAACTCCAGCACCATATGGGGCTCCAGCACCACCACAATATGGGGCCCAGATGCAGTTTCAGCCACAAGCTCCATTTGGTGCAGTACCAGTTTCCTCTCAGCAACCACCACCACCATATTCTGGTAAGTTAAACCTAACTTTACTTAACGTTACTGAGCTTGTCTCAAATGCGTTTATTATCACAAATACCAGGTAACTGCGTTTTTCATTTAAGGCAACTGAAAGCCGTAAGATAATCATCCATTGCCCTGTCATCTTTGCAACAGTAGTGCATGCATTTATCTGATGTCTTGTAGATTACTATAATTGCAGCTCTCCTCCCTCCAGTCAGTCTTAAACATTGCTGCTAGACTCATAGCACGCCTTCCTCGGTTTTCTCACATTTCCACTTGTTTGGCTGGTGTCTTGCACTGGTTTTCTATCATCTCTCGGATCCAATATAAGATCATCTTCGTGGTCTCCAAAGCTCAACTTGGTGTTGCCTCAAGAATGAGTCAAGATATCGCAAATAACTCTCTAACTTAAAAGTTGATCAAATTGGGTTCTTGTTAAATAGGAGAGTTTATGTACAGCTTTTACCACATGTATTTAATGATTTCTTTTGCCTTAACTTTGATGTAACCAGCTAAGATTTCATTTTATCTCACCTTACTTGTATTGTTGCTTTGGTACGTGGTTGCCGAATAAAATTGGATTTCATTTATGGCTCATATATTTACATACATAAAATATACAGCTGAACTTCATTATCAAAGCTCTGCCGAAGAAATTGATGTATACATCCAAAAGTTCAAAGTCAGTCGGATATTAATGTCTAGCTGTGTAGCCTGTGTTGAACTGAAGTTGTCATAAACTTATGATAAATATGCTCAGATATGTTTTTGCAATAATAATGATGTGCGTCAGAAACAATTACCTGTGATAATAAAATTAATATCTGTGTTAAAAATAAAAGTTTAAAACATTGTACATTTAATTAATAAATAACTGCAAGAACACTGTAACGTCTCTTGAAAGATTGTAAGCTTGAATTGGAAGTTGCTATAAATTAGGGCATAGCCGGGTGCCGTTTTTAACTGGGTACCGGTAAAAGTAATCGTTAATCTCTAAACTGAATAGTATGTCTCCACTTTGAATGCTGTCAAAAGAACACCACTCAGTTTGTTAGCTACCTTTGGTGGAATTGAGTCAAATTCTTCGATGTCAGAGTTTTACTACAGTTGAGTTCTGCCAGCGGTTATTGATTAAGAGGTGCCAGTAATATCTGTTCATGAACTATGCTGATAGAATCATTCTATTGTATAGAAATGCTGATCTGTACAGTCAGGCAAGAGGAGGTCAGAGGCCCATGATAAACAGTCCTGTTTCTGTGGTGTGTGCAGTCCAACTACATGTAGATATATTTCAAAGTGCACCATCCCTTAATCTGTGAGATGTATACTTGGTCATACAGGGGGGGGGGGGCAAAGCCTATTAAGCTTGGCTGCAAAGCATGTCAACAGGTGGAAGGTATCCCTTCTGACAAGTCCTAGTCTAGAGCTCTGACTTGAATGAGTGTGACAGATCAAACAGGCTTTAAAGATAAGGGATTAACAGATGACCACTGGCTAACCTTTATAGCTATGGTCAGTGAGCAGCACCTCTTCCCCCTTTCCTATACTTCTTCACATTCTACCACAGTTCCCCTTCCTCCTTCATCATCTTCTGTCTCTCTTTGTTAGATATTTCAAACAGCCAAACAGCAAGAGGAAGGGGTAATAGAAGAGAAAGAGGAGGAAGGAAGAAGAGGAGAAAACATGAAAGAGGGTGCCACTCTTCTATTTAAATATATATAAATATATGTGTGTATATTATATATATATTATTCCTCTTCTCCTTCATGGTCTACCACTGTTCCTCTCAGGATGGGGTAGTAGAAGACAAAGACCAGAAGGAGGTGGAGGAAGGAGGACAGACAGCATGGAAGAGGGTGATACAAACTCTCCCCCTCCTCTTCTTCCCCCTCATCTTGCTGGTCCCTGTTTGAAATAGGATAGTCTAATATAAAGCAACCATCAGCAGGCTGTCTGTTCTGTGATTGTCTGTTCATTGTACTACAATGCCCAGTTCAGAGATCTTGCAGGTTAACTGTTAAGCCCTTTGATGTGTGGTATGCTATTCATAATTACCCACCCGGCCCGGAAGACCTTTTATTACCGGGTCCGGTTATCTGCCGGGTGTCAAATAACCGGTAATTCCCGTTAACCGGGTCAGCACCCGGCTATGCCCTACTATAAATGCTTAAAGATATAGAATTCGTTAGCTAAAATTTAGCACAGCGTTCATTGGATGAGCTCTACGTGCTAAATGACATGCATTATGAAATAACTTCAAAAATTGTTTTTAAGAACCTGGTAGTGAGTGTTGTGGCTCACTTTGATTTTGTTGTGCATGCAGTTTTTTTAGTAATATGTCTGCATGTTTATGTCTGCATGTGTGTGTTTCAGCGTCTTTTTCACAGAAGTCTTATTTCTTCATCCGAAGTCGTTTGAACGGTCTCGTGCTTGATGTCCAGGGAGCAAATCCCGCTCCAGGGACCGCAGTTATCACGTGGAATCAGAAGAACAGTGACGAAAGCAACCAGTTGTGGTTTGAAGACTCTTCCACGGGAACCATCAGAAGCAAGCTGAATGAATACTGCCTTGATGTTGCCGGTTAGAATCTCTCTCGACCTTTAAGCAGACTTCGGTTTTTGTCTTTCTCGGAATAATTTGCAACTTGTAGAACTTTAATTTATAGTTTTAGTAGTGCTGCAGTAGTGTTTGCTATTGAAATGGTTTAGTATATTTTGTTGGCATTAGTCATTATGATTTCATAATGTCATGTAGTGTAAGTGATCCTACTATGTGAGATTTAGAAGTTTTTGAAGTTTTTGCACCTTGAATTTGTTCTTACTGCCTCATCTTTTGTTCTAGTTTTAGGAAATTTAGGCACTCTTAACTTGAATAATCTGAAACAAACTTCTTTTGCAGCAATTGAACAACAACTTATACAGCATCTTACACAGTTGCTTAGCACCTTCTATTGATGCTTCTCCATTAGATTGTGGCTCTTGATAAATGTAGGCCTGCTGCAATAAGAGACAGACAATGGTTTTGCAAGTGAACAACTCTTTCCCCTACATACATTAAGTGTTGAATTCTAGGCATGGTATTGATGTTACAACCAAAATATTATGGTAAATAGTTATTATCTTTTGGCCTTGAATTTACCTGGTGTGTTGTTTTAGTGGCATGTTTAAAATAATTTTCAGGTAACAAGCTTGTGCTGATGCCCTACCAGCCTGGCAACCCAAACCAACTGTGGGAACCATTTTCAAACGTGATTCGAAATCGTCATCAACTCACCAAAGTTCTTACAATTGATGGTAAATAATGTAGAGATGTTTGAACGTCTGATTATTTTTGTGTGCTTTTTGATTTATTTGAAAAGTCTTATAAACACAATTTTTTCCACTAAATTGCATGTTCAGAGCACAAAGCAACGAACAATCTTTAGCTTTGTTTAAAATTTAATTCCTATTATGAGCAGCATGCTTCTAAGTGAGTGACAGAGTTAACTTATTGAAGGTAGGTAATTGTAATATGTTGGAATCGTAAATTTTAATACTTTTTTACTTGGTAAAATGCATTTCCATGTATGTCCAATTAATTATCCATCCAAGTATTATTGTAAGCTAGAAAATTGCTATTACTGCTTTTCATTTGGCTTTAAAGTTCTTATATTCTCATGTCCTCTGGCCAAGTCTGCCTTTTCCTATCTGTTAAGTATATAAACTTAGAATTCGCTGTCTGGTCATATTATATATCTATATAAATAAAAATGAAACTTTCCAATAGTGCGGTACACAATCACGCCCAAAGTTACGCATGGATTGTTTTGAAAATTTTACAACACCTTCCATTCCCATAGAACCGTGTTCTATTATGCTTTTTTCCCGAAAAAACGCTACCTTTCCCACAAAAAGTGAACTTTGCAATCCGTTCGACCGCCATTTGCAAATTCAACAAAACACCACGGCTGCCAGATTTCATAAACACATTGTTCCCAAACAGACCAAACATCAATGAGGTCGCGTGCTGTGACGTCATAAGCGACTCGCTTATTAATTTCCGAAAGCGGCCTTGGACGGTGTGACGGAGCAAAGGAGCGGAGGAAGCGGGACGAAGAGGGTGGGGAGGGGAGGGGAATGGGGGAGGGGGAGGGGGGAGGAGGAGGGGGAGGAGGAAGGGAGGGGCAGGGGGAGGGAGGTCTTTTCTGCCACAGCAACGCGTGGCCGGGTACAGCTAGTTATTTATATACACCTGTGATGTGCATGTTACTTCACTGCTCGATGTTGCTTGATGGAAGAAATGTTTGTTACTGGACATTCGGGCTGCACCAATCTCCTGGTTGCCAATGAGGCTCTTTTCTTTGATATTTTTATACTTACTAGGAGTACTGAATAAGATTTTTTACACTTACTATGAGTACTGAATAAGATTTTGATGTCATTTCTGATTGTCTCACAGCGTCTGGGAGTGGTCCTGGAGCTAAAATCGTGATTGGAAAGCAGAGCCAACAGAAGAACCAAACTACGCAGCTCTTTGACTTCCAGTTCACCTCGCCACAAGACGTAGCTGCAAGCGCTTCTGTTTCGCCTGCATCCTATTCCATGCCAAGGTATTTCAGTTTGACTCTGTGTGATTCGTAACCCTGCTTGACAGCTTTATATGTATGTACGGTTCACATAATGTTCCTTCTGAGTAGGGCTGTACTGAATCTAGTTGATTATCATTATTCTATCAGTCATGCTTAGTAGTGAGTTAGTCGTGTACGCTTGTCATGAAATTCTCAACATGGATTCTTACTTGTGATGACTGTTTTAATTCTTCCAGTGAATGCTAATTTCCTTTGTTTCTTTATTAATTTGGACTCTGTGTAATTTTCACTGATTTTTACTAACAAATCTGAATATTGTTTGTCAACTCAATAGTCGGCTGAACTTTGGACAAAATAATATTTGTACGTGCTACTTTTACTTTGGAATCATCAGAGTTGGATTAAATTTCCGTTGTGGTGGTACGTGGTAGAAGAACTGACACGTTAGAAAACGGACATTCCTGATATATTTCTGGAGGTACTGTCAGGGTTTAAAGTGGGTGGGAACGGCGTTCCCACTGCTATCAAAATTCTTGGCTTGCGTTCCCACTGCTCACCATGCGTAGAATCCTGAAAGCATGGGCGTTCCAATAAACTCTTCTTAAGCGTTCCCACTGCTCTCCCAAACCACTTTAACCACCGGGTACTGTCAGTGGATAAGCTTCCTGTGTTTATTATTAACTTCAACGGAACTTTTTCATTGTAGACGCAGATTTCGTATCGTAAGTGAGATGAACTGCAAGGTGCTGGACATCAGAGGAGAGAACCCATGTTCAGGCACGGATGTCATCATGTATCCGAAGAAAGCTGGACATCATAAGAACCAGTTGTGGTACTTTGACAGCCAGGGAACCATCCGTTCTGCCCTGAATGACATGGCTCTCGACTCTGGAGGTAAAATAACTCACGGGAAAATAATCCCAAGTCAGATCTAATGTTCTCATCAGAGTATTTAATTGCATATTTGCCATATTTGTGCTCAATAGGGTCTTTATCACTCTTCATGACACCGGTCAGTTTGCAGATTTAGTTTCAACCTTTAATTACCTAGAGATAATTTCCTGAGCACTTTAGAATGAATGATTCATTTGAAAAAGAAACAAATATGCAAATACTTGTAATTGTTTCTGGCATTGCCTTCCTTCCAAGGTTAGAAGTGCACAGATACGATATGATATTATGTATCCATTCCTGCGACAAAGACTGAAACTGGTGATCGGGCATTTTGGGTCACTGGCCACACTTATGGAACATTCTTACGTCGCCATTCAGGAGACAACAACTCTTTTATACTTTTAAAAAGCAGTTAAACTGCATTTTCTATCGAACTCTTAAGCTGACAGTTGACAGTGTGTAAAGCATCCTCAAAGTAGCATGCTAATGGCAATGTTATAGAAATGGTCGTAAGTACAGCACAATGATAGAACATGATGACAATGAGCAGTTGGGCATAAAGGACTTGATGAAGAGCCCAACACAGTACCATTTTGGGAGAGAATTTGCTCTTCAAATTACAAGCATTAAAATCAGTGCTAAAAGTGTAAAAAAAGAAGTGCATGGACGCTCCTTACCTTTCCAAAAGAAGTGCCAGGACACTTCTTACATTTTCAGGTGTGTTGGCCAAATAAGTGGCAGGACTGCATAGAGATTTGAAAATAAGTGCCAGGACGCCGTCCATGACGAACGACCATCCTGCCACACTTTAAGCCCTGATTAAAATCTTGCGCTTTATTGCATTTCATCGCCTCATAAAATTCGTAATTTATTCACCTCTGTTTTATACCTTTTAATATCAAGTCTTGTAGGCAAGCGTTATTATTATTATTAAACCATATTCACAGCTCCTGGTTATTAGAGCTGAAGTTATAAGAACTTGTGTCATGATCGATTAATTGTGTAGTTGGTGGTGAGAAAGTGAAAATGATGCCATACACTGGAGCTGCACATCAGCAGTGGAGCTTGGTTGGCAACAGGATCACTAACCAGGCACACGAGTGTCTCGACATACGCGGTCAGTCAAACAAGGATGGAGCTGAAGTCATTTCGTACAAGTACAAAGGTTCAGCCAATCAGCACTGGCGCATTGAGTACGAGTAGAATGCGCCGATTACGTTGTTTCGAATGTACGAAAAACAATCCAAAAAGATTAATTTCCTTCTTACTGATCAACTGAAAAATACTGATCAACCTTTTTCAGACGTCATAATAAAAGTTGAATTGTGTGGTTGCATGTTATGTCTCATTTTAATGAATCTGTTTAGGGCCCATCCATATATTAAATCATATTTTTGCGACCCCTCCTCCGTTTTGAAAATCGTACATTTGCGTACGCGTACAAATAAGCTTCTCTACCCCCCCCCTTACAAAAGTAAATTGGATAGTCATCTATAAAACATCTATGTTACTTTAGGCCACTATTTATTTTCGATAGACATCGTATTCACTAAAATTACCCAAAATTACCTAAATTTTTGACTATTCTCGTTTATGGTTTTGATCTGAATAGAATTAAATTATAATGTAATCAAATGCCATTGGATGACTACAGGATAATAAAGACTTGCAAATACTTAGGTCATTTGGATAAATTATAAGTTTATTTTGCGTATGTACATTTTGTACGCAAATTGCGTATACCGGTGACCCCCCTGCGTACATAATATACAGGCAGCCCCAATGTAATCAAATTATTCACTGCAATTTTTGGTTTTGGTTACTTTGGCATTTGTTATAATTATCAGTGCTTTAGCTTTTACCGGCATAAGTTCTATAGCATGGTTAATTGGAAGTGTGATTTGTTTTACTGTTTTAATTATATGCATTAAACATTAATTAATTTTTAATTGTAAGCATTGTTTTATGTTTCATTTATTAATTTTGAGTTTTTAACTTATTTAATTTTGACTACATTTTAATCATAAAGTAATTGTTGCATGCAAAGTCGTTTCATAAACTTCTATTAGTGTGTTGTTGACTTGATTTTGACATGATTGAAATGGAAGAAATAACTGGTTTGAACATTGAGTTGTACCAATCAGCTCAGATTAAAATTAATTCCTGCACATGAAGGTATCTGATCTGGAATGACTGCATCCTTAATGTTTTCAGCAATTTTCATTGAATGGCAGATGGATTTTTTTAGCATTTAGTGTCGTTCATTGCAATTGGCATAATTACCATTCGGGCAGATTTCTAACCTCGTCAGAGTACTTCTTCCGTTAAAGTAATATTCATTTCAAAACTATATTTGCTTTTGGAATTAATTATCTAGTGCTTTCATTGCATAATTTCTAGCAATGTATTTTCTGTAAATGAAATTTAAGCGCAGGTTTAAAAATGCCAACATTGCTACTTAAATGTTTTATGTTATTATTAGTAGATTCTGTCCATGACAAAAATAACTAACGTTGTGAATCTAGAACAGTTTTATGACTTTTTAATTGTATCTAACAGTGTGTTTTCCAGCTGAAATATTCCAACACGTTTTTATATTTTGTAGCAGGCAGATGTTTTCTATTAGTAGAAGTTATAAAAGTACTGCAACTGCTCCAATTTCAGACACTTTTACAGGATAAGGGGTCAGCATGATTATCTTGCATGTATTTTCATATCATATCGTAAGCTCCAAATTTCTAAAGCTCTTACTCAGAAAAACCATGTGAAGATCCATCTGGTTACCAGAATCTGAAGGACATATTTTATTATATATCTTGGTCATAATCAGAGTTAAAGTGTTCGATTAAAATGCAAGTTTGATTAAATAAAGTTGTTTCAATGTGTTAGTATTGGTTCTGTCAAGGTCAACAACTGCTATTCGATACAATCGGAACTTTATATAGCACCAGATTTCAATCAAACAAAAGCGTTATTGTATTTCATATTGTATATGTTAAAGACAACTTTAAGTTCTCGTAGAATTGGAATAGATAGAATATTTTTTATAAACCAACCAATTGCAAACTGCATTTCGGCTTAAAAACAATGTTCGTGCAAGTAGTTAAGATAGCTGGAAAGCACTGGAAATGAATGATCTGCCAGTTTAGAACCCTTGACATATCAGTATTTATTACGTATTTAAAAGACAAAAGAGGCATCTAATCTAGAAACTGTTATTGTATCATCATCATAAGGAATCAATGGGTTATTTCTGTCCACAAAATAACTGGCCAGAGACCACCACATGCGACTTGAATTGCATACATTTGTCAGACATGAGGCAAGAAAACATGCATAAGAACAATTTTTGCTGAAGTGCATTATGTTTAAATATGCACGACATAGACAACATACAAAAATACCTACAATACTGAACAATTTTTAAATTATGAAGTATCAAAGGAGAAGCATCAACCAGGGAATTTTATATAAGTTTATCTTTTTAAAGGAACTCGTCATTAAAGCCTGAACATTAGCTTCTACAGACCGTATGTAATCAAAATTGTTCTTCAAAACTTTTAAAAGTCAACAAGTTCATCAGCAGCCATAAAAATCCAGTTCACAACACACAATAATAAGACAACCACCGTTTCTTAACACGTTGGCCGCTGATTTGCTGTGTTAAATGACTCGTGGCCAACGTGTTAAACGTATTCAACGTGGCTTCGTCTAAACGTTATTCTCTGCAGTGCTAGTTCAAGACGACTTTGAATCGGACGAGACTTTCGGTGGCTCGTTAATTCCCAATTCGAGCGACTTTCGCCACCACCAGACCTTCATCCTATCCCAGCATGCACCAAACGAGTCCATCGCCGGTCGAACGTCGAGAAGAGCGAACTGATGCGTCTTTGGATCGACAGCTCCTCCGTCGTAATAGTCTATTACGTAACGAACGTCGCGTCCACATCGATCCACGATCCAATCGTGGCGATCAAACGGAAGTTCGTAACTAAACGTCAACAAACACAATAAGTCTGTAGCATCATTCATCGGTTCGTTTATAGTTTAAATACTATATTATACACAATCTGAAACTCATTAAAAAGCTATTTATTATCTGACATTGTCAACTTGATTGGATAGAGGTTACTGGTTTTGAAAACTACCGGCTTTTTCTGTTAACAAAACAATAAGAAATTTGCCGTCAGCAAGATGAGTTAATTACATAACCCCAAATACATTTTACATCGAAAATATCGTCGAATGAAATGAATCTTTGTTTAAATCTCAGCCAGCTGGGAATACTAGGCAGATGTTCTATACTTAAGGTCAAAACCGATAATCAGTTTAAACTCGGATTTCTACAAACAAAATCAGTTTGCCAAAAGACGCTAATATTAGCAACCCTACTGACAACAACGTACAGTCAATGTACTCATAAGCAACTGAATTCAACAGAATAATTCAAGCGACAGATGCAGCAATGAAAAGTAATTCAACAAAACTACAAGAAACTGGGAACATTGGCATTAACGCAAAGTGATAGATTGGAAACTGTCTCTCAGAGTTAGGAGATAACATACAGGCCAAAAGGAAGCTTAAGCAATAAAACTAAACAAAGAGATGTAATATACTGCATTGCAAATTCCTACCCAAGCCAAGACCTGAAGCGTGCTCTTGGCGAATAGTCCTTGGCCTTTCCACCAAAGCTCTTAAGTCTTGGCTGTCCGCATTCCCTGTTTGAAAAATCAGTAAAAAATATGTGGTAAAAGCACAGAATCGAAAAAAGTGAAATAATGAATTATACCGAGTGCACGTTTCACAAAAGCTGAAAGCTACATTATAGCTTCTAGACTACTTAGAACTGCATATTTTATGAAAAATACCATGAACATCGAGCGTAACGGAAGTGCAAATAAACATATTACACCAAGCAACAATCACTCCAATTCCCAGGAATCTCCGTATCTTACAGCAAATTTTTATAGCATGCCTTCAAGAGCCTATCCAGGAGCACTCTCAGCCCATCCCCTGAACTAGGCATATCTTCAAGGCAAAAACCAGATGTCAAAAGCATAAATCATCATCATCATCAGGCACCATGGGCTCAACGCCCGTAGGTGTCCACTGCCATTTTCACCAAAATACCTTTGTGCAAATACCTTTGTGCAAATACCTTTGTGCAAATATTTTGCTTTCTCCAAAATTGTGCACTAGTTAAGGAGACTTACATTAAGGCTTAGATTCATAACCTCCATCAGATAACTAGACAAATGCTGACATGAACTGACAGGATCCATAATTATATCTTACCTTGCATGAAGTGCTTCCCACTTGAGAACTTCTCTCCAAGCCTCTTCATTGTTTGCATTGTGAATGAGAATGATGTTGTTCATGTCTTCCTGATTCAGATCTTCATCTTTCCAGCGCCATCCTAATACAACAGATACAAAATTGATATTCTTTTAACGCTTAATGGTATTGAAGTTCAGAAACAACCATATCAGAGCTGAACTTCATTCAAGTCAGGACTGGAAGCACAGGTATCACACGACCATTCTCTGTAAGACTGCATCTTTGCAATCAGTGACACAAAATCATGAGTCAGTGTCGTTATTATTATTCTTGGTCTGTAAATTAGCAATGTCAAAATAGCAAACTTACCATAAATAAGCACACCTACCACTAGAAGACTGGCTCTATTTATTGCCCTGTACTTTAGCAGCATTTATGCAGAACCCTAGATTCCTTGTCACAACAAGGCAGATTGTTTGAAAGCAAAAACTTCAACATAGGAATTTTTATCTGTCAGGCCTTTGGTTGACTAGATAATGAATTGCTAGACCAGGGTGAGGTGGATGCTTTTAATGATATTGGGTTGGAGGAAGGCTGAAGGGTAACATGCTGGCACAAAGATCTTAAAGATATGAGTTTGATACTCATTAGCACTGTAAGGTAACTCAGTCTTCAACCCCCTAGTGTGACTTAAAATGAGAAGTGGTATAAATGCCTAGCAGGCTGCAATGCAGTTAAATTTGACTCTGGTTAAACTTGTTAACATCTGTTTCTACTCTATCACGTATTCTTACTGCATACTTGTCAGTTTTGAATAAATAAACCAACTGTCGCCATCATAGATTTATCTTCAAAGGCTCATATAGGAATGACTGAGAACTTATATTGCATACTGTCACTTAAGCAGGCTGAAACAGCAAGCGA
Organism: Lumbricus rubellus; assembly: GCA_945859605.1. Lineage (NCBI taxonomy): Eukaryota > Metazoa > Annelida > Clitellata > Crassiclitellata > Lumbricidae > Lumbricus > Lumbricus rubellus. The sequence continues at coordinate 30,675,201 of OX243813.1, read as the reverse complement.
GTTGGAACAAATAATTCCACTTGAAACAGTAAATTACCTTTGCGAAGCATTGCATTCCAGAACATTTGAGGTGATGGGTAGACCCAGCATTCTCCGTCTTTGTCCGCACGTGGGATGTTAGAGATTTCACGATCCAATGACAATGGAAATGGCTGATCCGGAGCAGGTCGTTGGTTTGGAGGCGGCATCTAAAACCGAATACCAATTACATCACACCTGATAGGGTCACTAAGCCGACAAAGATGCCTACTCTAAGTGCTTGCAATATAAAGCTTAATAATCTAACAATATACGTGGGGTGCGATGGTGCAGTGGGTATGTTCGTTGCCTTGGAACTGGAGGGTTGCAGGTTCGAATCCACCTCAAGCCGCCACGTACGGACCTTGGGCAAGTCCTTCACTCGCAAGTGCTCAGCGCTTCAGGTGAAACTAAAATTCAGTGTCTGGCGTCCACTCTGTAGCTGGGAACGCTTCTGAGTAGACAATCTTGAAGGTGCGCCATAACAACTGCACATACATACATACATAGGAGAAAAGTTACAGCACAAGTATGTTACTAAATAATAAAATAAATGCAAGAAAATAAAAATATCAAGCCTAACCATGTTGGCCGGGTTGATTTCGTCAGATGCGTTGGACTGTTGGGTGTCGACAGTTGCTGGACATTCGCTGATGAACTTCGATGTCGCATTGTGCTGAACTGGACATTCACTCTTTCCTTTGACTGGACATTCATTTGACGATGCTGAAGAGGAGGCTGACTGTTGCACTGAAGCACTCCTCTTGTTATGAGCATGAGCAGGGCATTCTGCTGGTGGAATCATATTTGTGCCAGCAGATGGAGCTGGTGATGAGGAACTCGACCCCATGATGTTTAAATCTTTTATTCATGTTAACACATAACAGAGGCATCAATTAAAGGCAAAATATTAAAATCCATGGCAGGAGTAGGACAATGGCGTAATAAAATTACTAAAAGCAGCATGCACAATTGCACAACTCTTATAACATGGAAGTACTGCTGCCCTTCAAACTTTGTTTCATTGAACACTTAAGTCGAATTTTCTTTAGCCGTGACTGGGATGGGAACACGCCTGAGAACATTTCTCTAGGGGGCATTACATAAACCCATAGAAGGTTAAACCGTAGTTTACGTTGTTTAATTATTTGGCCAAAAAGTGACGTTGTTAAATTATTTGCATGTGTATAAATGATATACAAGTAATTTCTGGATCGCCAGGTTCAATCCAGCTTCCATTTCAACTATAAATATGCCTTTATCCAGCTTCCATTTCAGGTATAAAATGCCTTTATCCAGGTTCTACTTCTCAAGCGTTTTTCATCAATCCAGCTTCATTTTCAGCAGAATGACTACACTAACCCTAAAACTAACCCTAACCGACCCTCACGACGCCTAACCTGAGCCCTAACCGACCCTCATGCTTAAAATCCCGCTTCTATTTCGTCACTAAATATTTGTCATCGAATGTAAGAAATTGGTTGTCGGATAAAAAAAGTACCGTTTTTTCGTCAATCCAGCTTCCATCTTCTCGCGTTTTCGGTTTATATTGCTACTTCCGGTTGCGAATGTTCAGAAATTGGAATAGCGCGTTTTATGGCGCGTTACATTCATGATTTTAGGCGTTTATTAATTAAACAACGTAAAGTACGGGATATCGATAATGAAAATAATTAAACAACGTAAACTACGGTTTAACCCCATAGAATAAATGAATGAGTGTATCTCGGATAAAGTTTCTGCACGATCTGCTTGCCTCTGAGCAAATATTTTAGAGCATGTACAACATTTCTCAATAAATTACATGGGTAGGCCTATTCTTTAGAACTACAGTACCAATCTATGATGCTGATGCAATTCAGTTTTAATACATGCAATTCAGTTTGTTCATAGTTGGCATTCACATGCCTTCGTCAAATCTACTAAAAAAACAGCATTGTCTAATTATGAACATATATAATTTAAATATATTTATCTCTACTGATTTCTGAAGTTTATCTCGAGTTTTCCACGTAAAAAAGTTCAATTTTTAAATGAAATTACTTCCAAAATTATGTAACCTTTTTAAAGAATGACTACACATGACGTGGCTAGGCTGGGAGCGCTCCTGATTACGTTTCTTTTACAGGCGTCATGTAAGTCCATAGAAGGAATGACCATGAAATCATTAAATTTTGCGGACCGTAAATTTTCTACAAGGGGACTTCGCATATTCATTTTTTTACACAACCATCAGAAATGTTCAGCCAGTCATTTTTTCAACTTACAGAAACTTCAGATTCGACTTACGCGCTAAAGCTACAAGTGCTGTACGTAATCTTACATGTAAAAGTTAATTTAACTACAACTACCACACAGTTGTCGGTTGTTTAGCAGGCATGCAAACACGACCAGACTACGACCTTCTCTTATTATCGTTCAGCACACGCGGGTCAAAATATTCTAGCGCCATAACAAGCAAAAATACGATGCATTATTCATTAATAATAATAATTATTAACAATTTAACACTGCTAATATAGCCGAACGTTGACTTCACTTTACTACCTAACACACATCATTTAATTTCCAAAATTCATCACAAAATAATGGTGACCTCACTCACGTCTCGAATTTGGCTAATTTAATTATATTCGCCAGATGGCAGCGGTGGCGCACGAAGACTCGCTTTATCTAATACTGTAATGTACATTTAATGCATAGGCCTAATGCTCCTACGTTTTTTGAAGTATTTGGAAGTGATATTAGCACTCAAAAGAACTTCTCTGTGCTCTGTCATGTTCCCTTGTTCCCTGTGTTCCTTGTTCCATGTTACTTATGTCTGTGTACCATTATGTTCCCTATGATGGCTCTGTGTTGCTCCGTGTTCCTTGATCCCTATGTTCCATGTATGCATTGTTACCTAAGTACTGTAAAATAGGAACTGAGCTGCTCTGCGTTTCTTGTTCCCTATCTCTTCTGGTCTCTTGTGTTCCTGTTCCTTAATTGTTCTTACTTCCTTTGCTATCTGTGCTTCTTGTCCCTCTGTCCCCTGTGTTTCCATGTAATGTTCCTTGTTCTCTATGTTCTATATGTTATCCATGTTCTCTATAAGCTGTTCTGTGTTCCTTGTTCCCTATCTCTTCTGGTCCCTTGTGTTCCTGTTCCTTAATTGTTCTTTGTTTCTTTGCTCTCTATGCTTCTTGTCCCTCTTTTCCCTATGTTCCATGTGATGATCCGAGTTTTTTGTTCTCTATTATAGTCCACATGTGTTGCTTATGTTTCTGAGCTGTTATGTGTTCTTTGTTCTCTAGCTCTTCTGGATCTTTGTGTTCTTGTCTTTGTTCCCATTTGTTCTATTCTCTGTCTAATGGTTTTCAGTGCTTTTTGTTCCTTATGTTCCGTGTAATGCTACGTCTTCCTTGTGTTCCATATTACATGTTCTCTGTGATATTCTGTGCTCCCTTGTGTTCCCTGTTCATTGTTTATTTTTATTGTTCCATATGTTCCTAAATTCTTACATCGTGATACGGGCAGGGCACCATCATAATTATATTGGGGAGTGCTCTTGGTTCCGTTTGCTCGTACCTCCATCGTGCAGAGTCGTGCTTTTTCTGTGGTTGGCCAGGTGATATGTAATGCCCTCCCACTTGAGCTTCGTCTGTTCCCTATAGATCACTCTCTGACACATTCTATAAACACTTAAAAACTGTTCTGTTTGGCCGTACTGGAGTCGGGAGCGACTCTGAGTAGTTTCCTTGAAGATCGAGGCGCTATATAAGTACTTGAATGAATGAATGAATGAATGAATATATATATATATATATATCACAGCACTCATCATGCTATGCTAGCGACATCTCGTGTGCAATAATTTAAGGTTGTTATAGAAGAGGTCGTTGAATTGCGTAATTAATATAATAGGCCTAGTAAGTAACGTAAGTAGCCTACGTGTAGGCTAGGTCTATAACTATTTTTTTCGTCGAAGATTTAAATACATAGCCTATAGTCCTACGCATAGGCCTATAATTAAAATCACAATAATAATTTCTGTGTTCCTATCAAGTTCAGCAACTCGGTTCTGCTGCTGCTGCTGGACTATTGCCCATGGATTCGAGAGTAATAACCATTGGCGGAGTCTATCAGGGGTTAGGGGGACTAAGCCCCGAGAAGGCGCCCAAAATAAATTTTTCCATGGGGAAATGGACCGGAGGGGGTCTAAGCCCCCTCCACAGACGGCTTCGCATGCAAGTCCCAAGTCGTCTTCCGACCGAATGACGACAAAAAGTCATCAGATTTTTTGGCAGCGATAGGTCTAATGGAATATTTTCTCAAGATTTGGACCGGATGACTTTAAAAAGTCATCAGATTTTTTGGCGGTGAAAATGGAATAGCCTATTTTTTCAGGATTTGGACCGGATGACAAAGGTTTTTTGGCGGCGAGAATGGAATTTTTCTCCAGGATTTGAACCGAATGACTAAAAAAGTCATCAATTTTTTGGCGGCGAAAATGGAATATTTTCTCACGAGGTTTCCAACGACAAAGACTTCGCCCAAAACCTCATGTTATTTTGAGCCCCCCCCCCTATGAACTGAAACCAAACTCCGCCCATGGTAATAACCGTCTTATTTTATAACATTTTCAGAGAAGACAAGAGTAGGATTTAATAATGAAACACACACAGAACATAGGCTAAGAACGAAATTATTATTAGAACGATGCCAATTTTTTGTGAACAAATTCCAAACGTATAAGGCAGATAATTATAGCCTAGCCTAGATGTAGGCCTATGCAAAACAGATCAGGCACAGCAGTGCAGTTCATTATAAACCTGAGACAATAATAATATTTAGATACGACCGTTGAACTAGGCCTATAGGTCTACATAGGCCTACATGTATCAAAACTGTTTTCAAAGCACAAATAAATTGTCCCTTTCGTCAACATTTCATTAAAGTAGTTTCTTCAAAGTTCCTTCAATTTAAAGACAGTGAAATCGCATTGATCCACAAGGTATCTCATATCACTGATTATCGTCTCATTCCTGTCGCTATTGTAGTGGGATCGAACACTGCTGAACATGGACTGATCTAAATGAAGCCGGGGGTCACGTGCAAGATCCATCAGATTAAATTCTGAATCTAAAAGCTGCGCTCTTTTCTTACCACACACAGTTAATAGGCGGCCATGACTGTCTACAATAGTTGAATCCAGAGCTCCAGACCCATCTAGAGAACACAGATATTCGCGTATCTTCGTGCCATTCATGTCGATCTCCGTTAATTTTGCCTGCATTTCGTAGCCGTCAACTCCGTCGTCGTCGTTATCATCGTCGTCGTCGTCATCGTCGTCGTCGTCGTCGTCATTGTCGTCGTCGTTATCGTCGTCGTTGTCGTCGTCGTCATTGTCGTCGTCGTTATCGTCGTCGTCATTGTCGTCGTCGTTATCGTCGTCGTCATTGTCGTCGTCGTTATCGTCGTCATCGTCGTCGTCGTTATCGTCGTCGTCGTCGTCGTCATTGTCGTCGTCGTTATCGTCGTCGTCGTTATCGTCGTCGTTGTCGTTGTTGTCGTCGTCGTCGTCGTCATTGTCGTCGTCGTTATCGTCGTCATCGTCGTCGAAGTAGTAGTGTGGATATCCACTCAAGACAAGGTTTCCATTTGGCTTGGGAATTATCTGATTGAACTCATCAGATATATCAGATGGCAAAAATATTTCGTGCTGCAGAGAACCATTTGGATCAAAGACGCTTATGGCAGGTATTAGCTTGGTTTGCCGCCTTGAAGTGACGATATTACCGGTACCATCGGCTGTGACACAAAAAATACTTTCAGGCCGGCTTAGGTCAAATTCCTCTATCACATCAGATGGGGTCGACCAGTGATCATTTTCTCTTGTAATACGACGTATTGAGAAGTAATTGACGCTCTCTCTATTTCTTATGTACAAGCAATTTGACACGGTGCAAGCGACAATGCGTTCTGGACTCAATCCTGGTAGCTGGATGACATATTTCACCTCTGCCATATTGTAGCAGTCGTAGACATTGATGTAATCATCTTCACGGTACGGTGAACAGAGCACGAATACTTCGTCTCTCAAAGTAGTTACGCTTGAAACGCAAAACGGGAACGAAAACTGTTGCAAAATTTCCAAACGAATCGTTCCCTGATCTAAAAAGAAATAATTATTAGCCTACACTGTCATGCAAATTTATCAAAATAATAACGCAAGGCTTTATTCAGTGTGCAGTTCTACAAAAGGCAGTTAATTATGCAAATTATATGGCTACGAATTTGTGCAGATTTAAGGGCGTTTCTGTGCAGATAGAAATAGTTGACAATGTTTCGTTGTCATCCGATTGGAATAATCTACCGTGGAGGAAGAGAAGAGAACATGGGCGCCCGCGCATAGGGGCAAGAGGGAGCACCTGCCCCCCTGGAAAGTTGAAACCTTTTTTATAACTGATACTTTTTGGTTGTTAAAAAATTTCTTTGCACTACAGAAATTATATTCATAATAAAAATTATAAGAAAGTGAAATCAAGACATTTATATTAGGAAACCTATATGAAAAATACCCGAGCATGTTCTAAATTTCATGAATTTGCATTTTCAACTTCATGTAGCAAAAAATTTTAACTGTGACCATTGAGTTTTGCCCCCTCCTGGAAACATTTCTGCGGGCGCCCATGGAAGAGAAGGAAGTCGGCGCAGTTCTAACATTTCTTCAAAGTATCCCTGTAATACCGTGTGATAAAACACACCATCTCAAAGGCAAAGTTACCAAATTGTACATAATTATGCATTTGTGCCCGTATAGGCATAGGCGTACGGGAGGTTTCAGAAGTGGGGGGGGGCAAAGATTGGACTTTTGCCCGAAAAATTTATCCGGCCAAAAAGTTGACGACTTTTTTTTTTAGTCGTCCGCGACTATTTTTGCCCGAAAAACCAGACTCGCCCGAAACTTGACGACCTTTTTTTTAGTCGTTTGGGTCTGTTTGCCCGAAAAAAACACCAAACTTGCCCGAATTTGGGAGGGGGAGGAAATTGCCCCCCTGCACCCCCGCCTCGTACGCCTATGCGTATAGGCCCTATAATGATTGTGTAAACAGCGCTGATCAGAAACTTTACCAATACTACATGTAGGCCTAGGCCTATATATATATATTATATATATATATGTCTTGCTCATTCTACTTCAGGTGTAAGGTATGCATAGGCTTATAGTATGCATGAGGAAACTGGAACTTAAAATGAACTTTAAGAGTGAACACAGAATTAGCTAGTGGATGACGAGTGACGACGTGTAGGTCTATTAGTGTTTTTGCGTAAAACGAACTACAACATGAAGTTATAATAGCAAGAAAAGTAATAACTGGGGTTGATCAAATCAAACGAAAGCAGTATCGGCTGGGGAAGACGGAGTGGCATGAACAGTTTGAAATCTCTGGGTGTTAAGTTAGTATACGCTATTAACTTATAGGCCTTAAGTCTATAGGCCTATGCAAGAATTTTATGGGATGCGCGACAGGCTACTTATCCACATCAAGGGAACCGAGTTTGAAATCTATCTCCGCTAGAGTAGAATGGGCTTTACAATAATTATGTCGGCTCTGTTTGCTTCAGTGGTGTAGCCTAATCAGACGTGTCAGACCAGACACCATCCGTGATGAGTTAGAGCTGAAGTTGAGAAAGCTGAATTCGAAAAAAACATAATGCTAGCTAGTGCATTACGCACAGAATAAGTAGGCCTAGGCCTAATTGTCAATTCAGGTAGATAAGGGCACGCTTGAAATTTGGATGCTTTGTCTATTTCAAAGGCTGACCATATAATATTATAGCCAGTAGGCTAAGCTTACCTTTCAGAGCTCTGTCAAGTCGATTTCGAAAGACGCCGGTTGAAAGAACACTGCTCCATTGCAAACAAACACCTGCTAGTCGATTTATCACAAGTTCAGCCTTTTCTTTCCACACGCTTTTCGCCAGCTTCGTGCTCTTCACTTCCATAGCTACGACTTTAATGAGGATGCACTCGATTAGCTCGATCGGAAGATCTTGCAACTATAAGCAAATATTTAAGGGATATCTGACATGGTGTTTATATATGTATGTATGTATGTGCACTTGTTATAGCGCCCCTTCAAGCTCTCTACTCAGAGGCGCTCCCGATGCAGAGCGGACACTGCATCGGAGTTTCACGCCGAAGCGCTGAGCAATTCTGAGTGAAGGACATGCCCAAGGTCCTTACGCGGTTTGAGGGTGGATTCGAACCTCGAACCTTCCGGCTCCAAGGCAACGACGTCACCACCGCGCCCCACAAGTATAGTCTACATGTTATGTGGACTATAATACTGTTATAACTTAGCATCACTTTCCAAGAAGTTCAATAATCTTCAGAACAATTTTGATCGGATTATACTTCGAAGATTGTAGCAATCAATCAATCAATCGATCAATCGATCGATCAATAATAAATTTATATAGCGCCCATTAAATTTCTTTAATCAGAATTGCTTCCAACCCAAACCTTGTAAAATTTGACTATTTTCAGCTGCTTAATATTATTAATTTATTATCAACATTTTAAAGCAGAGACCAATTAAGTCTAGTAAATGTCAATCTATAAACCAAACTATAATTACTATTATGCAATTCACAAAGTAGTTTAGAGTTATAGAAGATCATTCTAGACTGATTCTAATGATATTCATTTACCGTCGTGTCACTGAATGTCATGAGTTTTGCACGTTTGGCGTTGTCATCTTGAGTGACGTCAGCTGCTGCAAGAGAAATAAATGCGAGATTAAGCTTATATCCCGATACAGTTACCCACCTTTATCGGTGTTTACTCTAGTGTCCCCTGAGCTTTTTGGGGATGATGGCTAGATTCGAATCCCCCCAGAGAGTCAGAGACGTCTAGATTAAGCACTGTGCCTTAAATAATTATTGCGCATGCCGTATATATTAGAGGAGTTCATACAGCGATTGAAGCTATAGTAATAGCATCATACGTTATTGTAAAAGTTTGAAGTACTGTAGCATTAAAGCCATGCAATTAAAGAACAGACCCTCGCATCGTGTGCCTGCAGCGTGTGCTACGTAATAAATGCATTAAAAACTGCAGACAACCGTGGAATAAGCTTAAAATCTCATGTACCGCGGGCATATGCAATATCTTTGAATAGTAGCCTAATCTCATGACGACACTAACCCTAACCGAACCTCAGGACAACTAACCTAGCAGCTGACACTATCCGACACTCACGGTCCCCGATAGCCTGCATAAATTTCGCCGACAACCGTTAGCCGCGACATCAAAGCGACAAGCAACTATAGGCCTACATGTATAATGCATGACATTAAGAACTTCCATAAACTAACTTACAAGCGGCGCCGTCATTGAATGCTTGCTCCTCAGTAGACTTACTACTGTTACAGGATTCAGATGATGCTCGCTTCTTCGACATGGCGAAGAAATTACGCCCGTCGACTGTTGCCGGAATCGACTCGGTCTACTAAAACAACCGATTCATGCAGATCTAGACTAGAGAAAAGCAATATAAATGAAGTTTAGAGACTACAGCCGCTTAGGACGGAATTCTTGAAGAGTCCCGGACGGTACAATGTCTAACGAAGCATCGCAAGCTTTGACACGAAAATTCGAACAATGACGTCAATATTATTGTTAACAGAAACATTGTGACGTCAAACAACGAGAGCGATGTCTACCGGTAAGACAAGACAGCCGCACGACAGCCTCGAGAGCAGTCTGCAATATACCCGGCCGTTACGGTCTCAAAATTATAATAGCATGTTGACGAGTCTGCGCACAGCGCTGCACAGCCGATGATTTGATGTAATTATGATCAAGCAAGCAGGGCCTATCGATTTAAATAAATTTAAGAGAAGATTCTGTATGTCTGTGTGTCTGTTTGATCGGGTAGCATTTCAACAGTTTTTGAGCTTTTCCCTCCAAACCTTCACTACTCTGTCGGTATCGGCATGGGACACCTCGTGGAGTGGTTGGCGAATCTCTCCCACCATGGGGGCAAAGGTGAAATGGGGGCGAAACCCCAATTTTTCCGGTGAAACGCAGCTATTAATCTGAAACTTTGTACCTACCGTATAGACAGAGGCCCGGGCCATCAGAACCACCCAGTGGAGGTGTTGGCGAATCTCCCTCACCATGGGGGCCAGGGCGGGGGCGAAAACATTAATTTTCGCTGTTTGACCTGAATGCATTTCGAGAGTTTTTGAGCCTGTCACTCCAAATCTTCACTAAGTAGACTGTGTCAGTGTGGGCATGGGGCACCCAGTCGAAGGGTTCGCGAATCTCTGCGACCATGGGGCCAGGGTGGGGTGCGAAACCCCTAATTTTCGCTGTTGACCGGGATGCATTTCCAAAGTGCAGGAGATCGGAGTGTGATGAGGTTGGGAGTTGGGTGGGGTGGGGAGCGGGCGGTTGGGGGAGCCTACTTAGACCACCAGTCCACACTAGTCTTGTGCATTCGGACGAAGACCACGCGCTTACAGCTCAGGTATCTCTTCCTTTTCGGAACACGACTATAGGCCTATAATCATCTGTCAGCCTGTTCGTCTGTCTCCAAACTTCCTCAATGACTTCAGGTGTGCGGATATTAAACATAACGAAACAGCCAATTCCAGTTAGTAGGCTTATTTGGCCCATAATAATTATTATATAATCAACACATTAACAAACGCATAATAGACTATAAGTAACGTCTTATCACAAAATACTTCAAGTTCATTTGACCGAAATATGATTGTTGCTCATTTACCAAACAAACGAGCGTTATAAGAACAATCAATCCTTTAGTTCACTGGATCCTATCTTGTTTATCAGACAATGTTGATTAATTATTGATGGTCACTCTTGCTGTACATTTGGTGCAATGGCTGAACGAACAATAGGGAAGGAAGAGTTGTAGTTCTAAGACATCTCCTTGCATCTCCTTGCATTTTTAGTCTTTCCTCGCTGCAATGAACGCGAACAACCTACCGGTAGGCTACACCTATAGATAAGCAATTCAGTTAAGTTTGCAAAAATCCCAGTAAAGCTTTAAGCCTATTAGCTAGGCTATCATAGCCTACTCATAGTAAATTCTGGATTATGGTCTATTTTTGTCTGTGTAGGTTACTCCGTGTCTGTTTATCTCCCACTTTATAGGCCTATAGGGCATATATATATATATTTCCTTGTTTAATTCCATATTTTTAATTAGGCTGTTTTGATGATATTCGTAATTTCGTAGGCTACATAAATATACATAGGGCCTAGGCCCTATAGGCCTAGCGTATTCCTCCTAGAATTTGTGCGATTCTTTTGCGCTCAACTATGTAACCAATGTAGCATATAAGCATAAATACCTCGTCGCTATGTCATTTTGTGAAAGCGGGTGTAACAGCAACATAGGCTACTTGACTAATTAGACTATCTTATTTGAAAATTGGAGTGACTTTAAAATTGAAAAATTAGACGTTTCTTGTTGACCGTCGATTGGATAGTTGATAACTAGTTGATAACTAGTTGATAACTAGTTGATAGCTAGTTGATAACTAGTTGATAGCTAGTTGATAACTAGGCCTATTTTGGGTTAGTATGCACAAACTCATATAGCACATTTTTCTGTAAATGCCTATCACGTGTTCGCAACAGAAACAACGCGCAGTTCATAAGCGGACAAAGAACTGGGCGCACATTGTGGGCGCATTATGTCTTGATGTGCTGCTGACTGCAGTCAACTGGGTCGCTCCTTGCAGATGAGCACGGGTACGTTGCCTTTGTTGAGTACGTAGTCGCTTACACTTCCAAGAATGACTTTCTTCAGCACTCCCAGCCCGCGTGAACCCATCACGATCAAGTGGACGTTTTCCTCGCTGGCCACCTTGAGGATGAGCTCACCAGGACTGCCTTCGCTTCCATTCACCCACCGATAATTGATCTACTCGTACACACACACACACACATACACACACATAGCCTATAGGTTACTCGCTACGTAATATATATAATTATATATAATACTATTTTATATGTATATACAAAAATACATGTAATTGTAATTGTAATCGAACATTTATATAGCGCCACTTCAAGAGAACTCCTCAAAGGCGCTCCCGACCTGACACCAAACCATAATCAAAGAGAATAGTTTTCAAACGTGTACATGTATATGCAATTATGCATCAGAACCTTCAATATGCGCACAACTTCTGACAGTATAGCATAATTATAGTACTTTAGCTATACAGGTCTACAGTACTGTTGGCAACAGAGGGTGATTGCAAGCTGCAGCATGCGAATCATTTGAGAAGTTGCGCATCCAATTTATTAACAAGTGGATATTCCGTATAGGCCTATGCCCTAGATGCCATGCAGGGGCGTATCCAGAGGGGGCCAATCCGGTCATGGCCCCATTAAAAAATGTCATGGGACGTGCCCTCCCCCATTCGGTTTGAAATTAGCAAAGACCAATGACTAATAAAAGGGTAATCAACTTTTTGGGCGACCAATGACGAAATTTGTCTCTGTCCCAAGACCAAATATTTTGCCCCCCCCTTCGAAAAGTTCTGGATCCGCCACTGGGCCTACTATCGCATATAATTTTTAGGAGCGCTAGCTGAGACTTTGGCTAGGTGGATCTGCTGTATAGGTCTAAAAATTCTATAGGTGACTTAGGTCAGTTGATAAGCACGTGTAGCAAAAGTCTGCCCGGAGCAACTAGCAACAATGTGGATAATGTGGTCTAATTATATTATAATTATCTATTATAAGGATCGGATACCTTACGCTGCAGCAGCCTTGTTTCGTACGTTTCTTGAAGTTCCATCAATTTCTCTTCTTTGGCATGCAGATCTTTATCGTTTGCTGTAAAATATTATAATGTTGCCATGCATGATACACGACCGGACGAATATGAATGAATCTATCATTTGGTATAATGACATCAGCAAGATTTATTGTAAATGTGACTAGACATTTATTGGCGCAAATAAAGAACACCACTCAGTTTAGATGTGGAACTGTGAAATGAAAGGAATAGCGTACGGATTGGCTCAATTAGGAATCTGTCAGTCAGTAATTTTTAATGAAACGAGCGAAGTTGTATCTTTCTACTATAAACAGAGGCAGGTCCAGAGCAGAGTATAATATTAACCTCGTGGAACGCCACAAAATTCTCACAGTCGGTGCAAAAGTAAGCTGATTTATACTAATGCATTGAGCAACTCGGGGCGGACAATTAGGAGCGGACAATTCGGGGCGGAGCCCGGCGGACAATTCGGAGCAAATCGACGAATTTTTTTGGCTTGAATAGATATTGGATTGATGAAAATAATTTATGCTTCAATGGGACTTGGATTGATGAAAATAATGTTGCTTCAATAGTAGATGGGTTGATAAAAAATTGGGGCCTATACTGTTGCTCAAATAGAAGTTGGATTCCTGATAAAATTATTGCTAATGAACTTAAATTGACGAAAATATTGTTGTTAGTTAAATGACAGTTGGATTTAGGCAATAACAGTCTGCTCAGATAGAAGATGGATTGATGAATATGATAGGCCCAATATTATTCTTGCTTCAATAGAAGTTGGATTGATGAGAGCAATTCTTGTCCGCTCCAAATTGTCCGCTCCGAATTGTCCAGCTCCGAATTGTCCGCTCCGAATTGTCCTGGAACCTCAAAATATGTCAGTCTAAGGATCTAAATCAATTTTCAACACGTGTTCAACATCAAAATCAACCAGCAGCTTCATATATACGGTAATAGGCCTAACTGTGTTATCAAACAATTTTTTTAACTGCTATGTTCAAACAGTAGGCCTATTTCAGAATATTTAGAGATATTCATAAAATCGTTAGCCTATTGCAAATATGGTTTCTTATAGGCTACTTTAAAAAGCCGATCAAATTATGCTCAGACATGTTCAAAACTTATAATAACATACTAAAAAAACAAACTCCTTAGCTCGGTTATAATTATAGTGCTGCGTGTCCTAGCACAAACTAGTTCCTCAGCCCTACTCCATCAATTGCACTGGCTTCCTGTTCGGTAGAGGATAATTATATAATTCAAAATGGCATGTCTGACGTACAAATCCCTCAGCACCAACTCACCTTCCTACCTTCAGTCACTACTAACTCCTTACAGGCTTACATTCCTCCTCGTTGCTTGGGTTCATCTGGTACAAGTCTTTTAGCTGAACCTAGATGCCAAGCAGTTATGGGCTCGCGTGCATTCCATGCCTCAGCACCAAGGGAATGGAATCGGCTTCCACACTTTTTTCGAAGCTCAATTTCACTTCCTTCCTTCAATTGAAAAAGCGGCTCAAAACACACTACTTCTCATTAGCTTTCAAGCACATTGACTGCATCTTCCTCTGGCGACTGACTATCCGTGCCTCTGATTCACATTTCGGTGTGACATTGCGCGCCTTACAAATTTATTTAATAATAATAGGGCCTAATAATAATAATAATAGGGCCTAATAATAATAATAGGGCCTAATAATAATAATAGGGCCTAATAATAATAATAATAACAAGTATACCTCGGGGCAACAAAAAATAACAATAATAGGGCCTAATAATAATAATAATAATAGGGCCTAATAATAATAATAGTAATAACAATAATAATATATAATATAACATAATATAATATAAGAAGTGCTCTGAAACTCACACGCTCCTACGAAGTGAACGAGGATGACTGTCGTGCTCGGCTGGTGAAGCCAATGAATGTAATCTACAACGAAAGACATTTAGGCCTAATGTTAACTTAAATCAAATCAAATCAAAGATTCGATCGATTATATAATCGAAGATTTCCAAACAATCAGCGTAGATTACGTCAAAGACAAATAAATAGAAATAGGCCTAGTTACAAAGACTAGAAAATAGGCCTAGCTGTCCCTGTCTAGTGTCTACTGCATCGCATAATTATAGGCCTAGGCCTACTCGGGGGTCAGTCATAATATTATAGTATACCTGGCATAGTGTCATTTGGCAAACGTCCATGCGCTGACGAGGAAGCGATTGGAAAGCGAATTACTTATAAATGTGCCTAGCATGCATTTCATTCACAACAAGCAGTAGATTTAGGCCTATAGAACTGTGATTAGATCTCTATGCATTGTCTAGATAGAGTGCAAAAGCCAATAGGTTAATATAAGGGGAAGTAGAATTATCAGTTCTCCTATACTATTATAGCCTATAGACCCTAGGCCCTATTCCCGCCCGCAGAGATCTCATCTGGTGCTCTATAGCCTGTAGGCTATTACATAATACGAGTGATTTCTTCATTTCTGACACATAATACGATCAATGATGTCTTGCTGTTATTGAGTCTGATCTCCAGCTTTCATTCAGCCTCACCTTATCTTTGACCGACATCACATCGCACGCTCTTGCTCTTTATAAATAGGATTTATAAAAATTATAACCTACTTCCTATTGCACACACACAGGAGCGGATCCAGGGACCAATCCGGCCATGCCCCCCCCCCATTTCAGAATTGCATGGGACGTACGTCCCCCCCATTTGGTTTCAAGAACCTTTAAGTCAATACACGACTAGAGAGGTCATATATCATATTCCGAAGAGAATTCTAGAGATCATGATGACTAAAAAAGTCATCAGATTGTTTGGCAGGGAAATGGTATAGGCTATTTTTCACACATTTCGGCCGGATGACTAAAAAAGGGTCATAAGATTTTTCCGGCAAAGATCACCGAAAATATATCTCCTTCTAAAATTTCTGTATTCGCTCTCTGCACCCACACACCAGGGCTGTTTTAAGAAATTTTTAGAATTGCACAACCCCTTCTTTTCGTTCCCGTCCTCCATGGTAAATTACTTCCAATTGGAGGTCAATGACCATTTCGCTAGTACTGTTGTTAACTGTGCAGATGTGCTTCTACAACTGCACAAATCCATTTAGAACTGCATATTTTGTGTACAACTGCACGTTAAAAAAGCCCTGCCACACACACCACCACCAAATCGTGCTTTATATTGCTGATCCAGTGTTTCTTTTCAGTGGATTCGGTGGCTAAGTAAATAATATTATTACCATACCCAACCGCTTTCCTGGCTGCTTCAATTTGACTAAGTGAATTGGGTGCAACTTCACTTAGGCCTCGGAGCTTGTTGATGACCGGAGTGCCTGCAGATGGCCTAATTCTAAGTTAAATGCTAGTCAAAATTGTATTAGCCTAAATTGATGCACAGTTGTAAATTATGAATTAAAGCATAATAATTATGGATAAAAATTGAATCTGTATGAACCGTATGATTAGACTATAATTATTATTATTATGCCTATATTAATTCAGTGACTTACAGTCAAATGCCTTCTGGCAGTTGTCGCTCCAATCTATGGGTATGAGAACTTTCATCATCGGCATCTTTTCTGTTCGTCCGGTCTGCGTATACAATATTCGCAATTCTTCTTCTTCTTCTGTTCTACCAAGAAGATGGATCTATTTTCTCAGACGTGCACCTGCTGAATCAGCACATTACGCAGGACTTTAGCTATAAGCGGAGTCTTGGTCTGCATGGGCAAGCCGGTTAATATAATTTCAAACACACAGCCAGATAAATAGAGACAGACAGACAAATCGACAGACAAGCACACAGATAAACACACAGACAGACAGATACAAAACAAACCGTAGTGTTAATCAGACCTTAAACATGAGGTGTGGGCTAATCGTGATCTCAATCGTTTTTTCTACAATGTCAAACGGACATTAGAATTAAGTCCGTTGATTCATTGCTTATTACAGCCAGACAAATTTAATTGATATTCAGCTTATATAATTCAGGTTTTGTTTCAGCTCAAGATCCATAGTTCAGCTATAGATGAACCGCAGTCAGACATCTACCGCTGCGTGGTGTAATCAGGTAATGGTATGGTGTAATCAAGTAATGGCATAGTGTAGTGAGGTAATGGTATGGTGTACTGAGGTAATGGTATGGTGTAATCAGGTAATGGTATGGTGTAATCAGGTAATGGTATAGTGCAATCAGTTGATTGTATGGTGTAATCAAGTAATAGTAGGCTATAGTATGGTGTAGTCAGGTAATGGTAAGAGATGGAATCAAAACATTCTGTGAAAGGAAACTATACTCAGAACTCGTGTAGTGATCGATGTAGGACCTCTTATATACGGTATTTACTAATAATTATGGCTTCTGATGGTTTCTAAAGAGAAAGCTAGACAGCTAGGCATAGCCTACACCACAGCGCAACATTACGCATTGGAATAGCTTTCTTGCCTAGGTCATAATTGTTACCTTGTTATCCTACGCCGGCTTTTCCTAGCACAGCTGTTAACAGCGCTACCGCTCAGTTCATTGACTATAAGGAGTAGGCCTAGTCGCAAAAATAGGTAAATTTTACATTTTCAACTGTAATTAATAAGTTATAACTTCTCCCCGACTGGTAGATATATAATCGTAATCTCGAAATTTCTACAGCGCCACTTGAAAGTCAAGCGCGGGCACCAGCTTATTCACAAGCTGTGCGTTGAGTCAAAGGGGTTGTCTCATACGAGTAGGCCTAGTCCAAAGGATGTCCGGAGTCCGTAGCCTATAGAGCGTATATAGGGCATCACCAAAAATAAAGCCGTAATCTGGCAGGCTGGAAGATCAGTCCGTAAGTTCTTAAGACTTTGTAGCTTAGGCTACGTTGCTACTATTCACCATCGATCTTATATATGTATACATGTAAGCTTAGGCTTGCGCAACATGAGCCCAAGCATTCAGCATGGCCTACCTGTATACCATCCGCGTGTTACTCGGATAGCCTATCACTTTTAATAGAAGCCTCCGAGAACCTAATTACAGCAATGCAAACAGCCGCAGCTGCTCCAAAAATCATTTAGAATCTACAGGGTGGGTCATCAAAAGGTAACACCCTGAGGTCATTTGCTTATATTTCAGTCAAAAGTACCGGGTTTACATTTTTCATTCTATAGCCTACAGACTAAACAGAATTCATATTTATGTACAATAGAAAAATTTGACAAAGATTTCAAACTGAACAAAAGTTGTACAACTTTAAGTGAGTCCATCCAATGTTTTTTGGACAATCCCAAAGCATAAGGATAGAATGTGTCTTTGTTATTGAAGTAGGCCTATATTATTACTACCGACGTCCCAAGTAGCCTATATATGATTACATTCAAAGGACTGTAATGAAAGTCCTCAGGTCGCTTGTCGTCAAACCTCAGATGAAGAAGCTTGGGTGATTCTTTCGTCGACACTCCGAGTGCTCACAAAAATGATGTCGTCACATAGCATTTTACAATGTAGTAGGCTAAATGTGATGTCATCTATAATTGCAAAATGACAGATGAATCGACTAACTGCCAGTTTGCAGACAAACCTCTGGACAGTGTTGTTGAAAGTATCGGGAAAATGTACTTAAGTAAAAGTAAAAGTAAAGTGGATTTTAATTACTTAAGTAAAAGTAAAAGTACTCATCACAAATTTTACTTAAGTAAAAGTAAAAAGTATCCCCTTCCAATAATACTTTTAAAGTAAAAAGTAAAAGTACCGAGCCTTTCAATAACTCAATTGATTATTAACCTTTAAAAATACTAAATTCTCGAAATGGTTATCATTGAGTCTAGTACGCACGCTTCTGATTCATTTGAGCACAATGCACAGCTGAAGAGTCGTTCTGCTGCAGAAATGGCAGTGCATCCAGCGTGCACCACCATCGAAAATCTATTTTTAGGCATGCAAATTTGAGTAAGATGTCTTAGCTTAGCAAACGAAATGTTAATTAGCGCTTTGAAGTAACGAACATTGTAACGAGTGTCACATAAATTGTAACGAAGTAAAAGTACTGAAATATGGGTAAAATTTTACTTCGTTGAAAGTAAAAGTATTTTATTTTGTCGATACTTCGTTACATGTGAAAGTACTCAAACTTTTACTTAAGTACAGTAACGCGTTACTTTTACTTCGTTACTGTACAACACTGCCTCTGGACCACATGTATACATCTGCAGCATATCTACATGTTCACAACTCTGAGGTGGAAATGATCATGCATGTTCAAACGAAGCCACTTTCGTCTTTATAATTAAGGCAGACGACGTGTAGGTCTATATACAGGCTAGCCATGCTTGCACCAGGAAAGCAGGCAGCCAAGGCCGTAGCTATAGGGGGTGTTTTGGGTGATTGAACATCCCCGAAATAAAATAATGCTACCAAGAAATAATGCATTTACCAACACAATCATGATGTAAGGATTAAGGCGATTTCATTTTGAAGCTCTTATTTCTATGTGACATTTTACAATAGATTAAATCATCCTCCAATCCCTAGTCAGTTGATTAAGTTGGTGGTGGGCTCGCTAAAAGTCTATTAAACTGTAACTCACCCACCCCATAAAATAAATAAAATAAAATAATGAAATACTGGATACAGATTTGCAGGCAACCAAAGTACCAACCTTTTGTATTGCAAGCCTGGTGTTTCTTTGTACCGTATGATAGACTTGAACGCTATAAGTTACCACAACTGATAGAATCTCGAAAATAAGAAAGCAATGTGTTATCTTTTGTTTCACTATCGTTGCTCTGCGGTTGTGTTCTCTTTCGTATACACGACTGTGATAAGCCGCATAAGCGAAAGGGCTTACGCGGCCGTTGATCCGGATCAGTTTGTTTATGTTGCAGACGCCGATATATACATGTAGTTTCTCTTCAACACAAATAACATAGGCCTATGTACTGCAGCGAAACAACATCGTGCGGTTGTTCTTTGTCATAAAAATTACCCAATTTTTTGTCGAGCACGACAAAGGCTTTCGAATCAGCTTCATGAGAGGTTTAACTGGTAGAACGGTATTACTCTCTACCGTACTTAGGCTATAGGGTTGGAGCTGGGTCGGGTGGAGGCCCGGAGGGAAGGCGAAAATCCAAAATTTCCCGGGCAACGCCGGGTACCACAGCTATAATGTTATAAAATGAAGCTGCTTGCATTAAAGACCCGGATCTTCTTTGGACTATATAGCCTACCCTTACAGACAATTCTTTTGCACCGTGCTTGGCTTTCGAGTAGAGCTTTAGAAGTTTGAAGATAATCGATTACGATTAAGGTAATATCTCGATTCGTCCATGCAAGTCTAATCCGAGTCACTTAATTAGCCGCATAGTCACGATTGATCGCAACTTGAACTACTATAGGTCACTGAAGAATAATGTCATCGTTGTCATGCATCTGATTCATAATATTCCGAGGAAGCGGATATAGGCCCATAGTTGCAAGGCATAGTCCTACTTATAATAATTATCGCTTACCTTCAAAATAAAAGTTAATTCACTTTCGAATGAGAGAAGCAGCGCCGCAGTGTTATCTTGACATCATACAATCGATTATTTTCAGAATGTTTGAAGGTCGAATTCTAGCAATAACTTCGGATAGGCTATACCTAATATAACAGATTAGAAGAAGAATTCGACTGATCCGATCGACTGAGGACAACAGAGAAGAAAAACGTTTTTACTCCTAGTGAGAAAAGGACGTTCGCTTCAAGCTGCAGACAACATTTGGTCTGCGCAGATCTGAGTCTGACAGCAACAGAAACAGTGTGGCGGAAATGCCACAAGACAAATTTTTAAATATGAAACATAAGCTGGTAACTGACAATACATGGGCGGCCAAAGTAGGGTCGCGGGATTCCTTATAGCGCCGGAGCTATGGCCGATAGAAATGCGCGGTATATGCGGATCGACTAGTAAATCGTTTCGCTACAAGTTTGCCGTGAGGCGTTAAGCGGTCAAAATTCACGTTGAAAAGTTTCACCTACGGAAGACCGATTCGTGTTTTATAGCCAAAGTATAGTGTGCAAGCAGCTACTTTTGACTTTGGGCGCATATAAAATTTGCGCGGATAATGGTATCGAATTTCTGAATACACCGTTCGAAAGATAAATTATCGGGCTGTCGAATTGCCGTTGAGAGCTAAGCGATAGCTGTGTCCGATCGAAAGATATGAATTTTATTCGAATTACGGTCGAATTTACGTGCATCAGCAAATGACTGGATATAGAGAGCTACATCTATAAAAATCGTTAAAACATCGGTGGAATAAACCCTGCCACACGCTGCTCTGCTTAAGTGTCGGATAGGTGTAGCAAGACAACACTCTGTGTATGATTCTGCATTTATCACGATATATACGGCGCGCTGACGACCACTCAATACCTTGGTATTCGATGTCGTTTACCGGCCTAACGTATCCAGTGGCGTATCGATAGCTGCTAACCCGGCTAATCTGCGTCATAGCTGTTTCGGTTAAGAGTTCGAGGGCAAAAACTGATACCGGTTCGATTATCCGCGGTCCCCGACCGACGGAAGACCCGTGTTCCCGTGGTGCAGGCAAATACTATCGACGGGGTAAGGGTTGGGCCCCTCCCTGCTCGATCTGCTACCGTGTTACGTGCTCGCTTTCGGAGCGTGGTGAATCAGAGTTCGTGTACTCGGTCGGGAAGCGTCAGCACCCCGGCTGAGCGATCACAGGTCTGTGAAGGCGACCCCGCGGCGCCTGGTGTCCGCGGACGTTACAAGCAATACGTTACGAATTCTGTGACTTACGAATATCTTTTCTTGCACCTATTGGTCTGTTGTTCGGCCGAGTAGAAGGGCCGCGTCGAGTGATCGCTAGCCATACCGGCGTGTTCGAGAGATAAGGGTTGAATCCATTTCAGCGCACGACGCGCGTGGTGAAGTTGCCTCCGCGAAACAGGCGGGAGTAACTGTGACTTTCTTAAGGTAGCCATCTGCCTTGGTAGTTGCGTGTGTTAACTTTGATTGACGATATCTCGGTCGGTTTTCGTCCGATCGTCGAGCGGCTAGTGTCAAACTACGCAGCGAGGACCGCTGCTTGATCCATCTCACGGCACCGGTGAGTGCCCGTAGAACGGTTTTCGAGATATTTACGTTAGAAGGGAGGCCACCCGGTCTTTTCCCGTGTTTACGCGCCGCGAGCGCAAATCTGATCCATCGCCGCGCACGGCTTGTCGCCTGCGGCCTGATTGCCTTGTAACCTGTTCGTGTATTTGACGGGCGTGTTCTGCCCAGGAAATCTATCGAGAGATAACACTGTGAGTAGGTGCGCCGCTGGAGGCCTTGGCCTGATCGGTATCGACCCGGGAAGAGTGCCCCGAGGTTACGCACCGTGGGTCTTAATTTATCGATAACTGTCGAACGGAGTGTCGCATCAACAAGCGGTCTTCACTTCCGTGTTCCTTGTATCGTGCCGCGTCTTTCTTGCCTTGGTCGAGCAGGGAAGCTCAAGGGGAAATATTGTCACAGGCCCTGTAAGGTTCGTTGCCGGTGCGCCTCGGATACCAGGCCGGCAACGAACGTATCGGTCGCAGCCAACCGATCCGTCGGGGTAGTTAATGGTTCATCGTCATCGTCATTTAATGTCAGTTACCAGCCGCTAATCTGATACCCTAGGTCCTAGGCGTTAGCTAATTGCATTGCTAGCTCCCAGGCCTTTTAAGCGCGCCAGTTTTTCAACGGTGCTGGTCTGAGCGGTGTCGAGCGAGAGTCAGAGTGATTTCAGGGACACTCTCGAGAGCGAGGTATTGGCTGGTGACAGTACGGCGCCTACGGGCAAACGTTTCAGGCAAGGTTCGAAGTCGGCGTGAAGCCGCATACAGGTCAACGCCTACGGGCGAGCAAGTCAGTGAACGAAGAGGGAGAGTGAATTTGAAGGCCCCTCTCGGTGGCGACAGTTCGGCCGCGTGAAGCGGGTTGGTTACGGAAAAGAAGACAGTGAGTTGAAGGAGGGAATTTCTGGACACTCTCGGAGTCGGCGCGAGGCCGCACTCAGTGCAGTTGCCTACGGGCGAAAGAGAGGGGGAACGCGAGGAGAGCGAGCGGTCCGTCTTTTCTTTGAAGACCGACTCGGCGTCTCAGTTACCTCAGCGAAACAAATTGACGGCGGTCGTCCGGATCTCCGGCCGCCGATCGATCGACACAGCGACCTGGTCGTACTGGGCGTTGTAAAATTGATCCTGGTACCAGCTGGTTAGGTTGCCGTTTGCGAATCGACGCAGCGACCTAGTATATTGTCCGTGTTTTCCATTCCCTGGTTTCGAAGTTGATAATGTCATTTTGGCGAGGCTTGGGGCTCGGACCCCTCGAGTGGCCTTGGTTCCGCGCGTTTTGGCCGGGCGAGAGAAGACAAACTTCGGTGATGCCCGTCGGTGGCACCAGTACACGAGCTGTGGCGTGTAATATGATAAGACGGAGATCTGGACGGTCGGGCAAGCGAACGAAGAAGCCCGTGGCCGTGAAGGGGAGCTCCAAGCGAGGGTCGTCTGCCCGGAGAGGAGCGAACCCTGATTTGAGCACAGGCGGCCATCCTGGCGCTCAGGTTGCTACCCACCCGGTGGCCGCGGACGGGGCAGAGTCGGACTCCAACGCCTCCGAGCTCTATACTCTCTCACGAGCGACCGTTTCAGAGCCGTCTTGGCCGGATAGTGAAGGGAGCGACGGCGCCTTGGCGGCCCGTTACGCCGATAGTAGACACCGGCGAGAGAGCGACTCGGGCGGCTCCGATCAATTTGAAGCAAGGGAGTTGCGCCCGAGTCGAGAGGCCCAGCTCGCGATCCCTCGTGCGTCGGTCGATGCGCCGGCGGCGAGGGGGCTTGTGCCGCTTGTGACGAGACGGGTAGGTCCGCCACAAAGTGGTACCAGAAGTGGGGTTCATTTTGACTCGCTTCTGGTTGCCGCAGGACAAGCTGCGGCGGGTGAAGTCGAATCCGGTGAAGAGATGGTGGCGCGAGCGAAGTTGTCTTTTCCGCCACGGCACAATTATGATGTTGTAGCTACAGATGTTGGTTCCAGGAATTTGGCTCGGCCTGATGTTCGTTTTGGTGAATACTCCGGTGCTCGTCCCAAAGTTTCGCAGCAGGTTTCGCCTGATGATTTTGGTGCAGTCGGTCCAATCGCTTCTGCTGCTGTCGATGTTCGGGATCCTCGTTCTTCGGCTACTGTGGGAGTTGAGAATTGGCTTCGTTCTGTTCCAGAGTCTCAAGAGACTGGTGATGGACGCCAGGCAAGACGTTTACGATTGGGTTCCCCAGTTGCTTCAGAAGACGCACGGTTACTTGTTAATTTCAGTGAACGGAGCTCAGCAGGTTTAGCAGCCGCTGAAAGACCAAGTGTGAGACAGGTAGACAGTCAAAGCTACCGTCCGCAGTGTCCGGAACGAAGAGACAGTTTAGTGAATGCTGAAAGAGGGTCAGCAGAGTCAAGGGCGTCGCGGAGAGACGACGCATCCGATGTTCGGGCCGAGGTGTCGTACCTGCGCGAGAGCATGGCGCGGATGACACAGCGGTTCGAAGAATTGACAGTGCCTGTCGTTCGGGAAAGGGAAGCGCCTTGGGCTCAGGCGTCCCGTTCGATGTCGTATCCAGAGTTCCGTGCAGACCCGCGAGAGACAGTGCCGATGGAGGTGATGCCATCGAGGTTACGTGGACCGCCGGAGGTCCGGAGACTTGTAGTACGTGATGCTAGGGCAGGAGACCCTAGGGAAACAGGCTACCGAGACAGGCCTGAACGGGTTCATCGGTCTACTGTCCCGATCGACAGCTGGGCGCCTGATGATACCGTGTATCGTGACTTACCGACAGTGGCTCCACAGGGAACGAGTTCGAAGCGGAGGTTGTTATCGTCGGATGACGCGTCAACAGAAGCGGACATCAACTATCGGCGTACAACTCCGGATAAGCAAAGTGTTAGTCGTCAGGCGCATAAGCGGGGCGAACGACCCAGAAAACTACGGTTCTCAGATGAGGCGGGTGTCTACCGCAAGCCGATGACTTCGACCTCGAAGCATCGTGCATATCAGGATAAGGAGCGAGAGACGCAAAGGGAGCGTCGGCCGGGAAGGGCCAGAAGAGAGGAAAAGGAGACGTCCAGTGAAGAGGACGTGTCTCCGGCGAAAGTGCGAACAGAGCGGAAATCGATCTTGCACGTGGGCAAGAGTCATGAGAAACGGCCTGTAGTTTCCAGCACAGTCGATGAAGGTGAGACTAGCGACGACGACGACCGTCCGAGGAGACGACGCCATCGCGCGGGTTCACAGCGTCGGTCTGTTGATCGGGAGACGAGAGGCAGGAGTCCAGCTGACCGTGGTATACGTATCAAGCTTGAGAAGTACGACGGCAAGACAGCCATCGCTGCTTTTCTCGCAAAGTTCGAAGTCTGTGCCAGGTGCAACAATTGGAGCGACCGAGAGAAGGCCGACCAATTGATGTGTGCCTTAACGGGGCCAGCTTCGCAGTTGCTATGGGACATGGGTGCCCAAGGCGACGTTACTTGGCAGGCGTTGGTTGATAAATTGAAAGCAAGGTACGGTTCGGAAGAACAGACGAGCCTGTACAGAGTAAAGCTACGAGCTTACCGTCAGACGAATAACGAACCGTTGAGCAGTGTGGTTCAAGAGGTCAGGCGACTTATGGTTTTAGCGTATCCTGGGCCGTCAAGCGAGCTCGTTGAGACTATTGCTTGCGACGCGTTTCTAGACGCGCTGGCTAATCAGGAATTAGCGCAGAAGGTGCGGGAACGGGAACCCGTCACTCTTCAGGCCACCTATAAGCTAGCGGTCAGGCTAGAGGCGTATGGCCGGTCGTCTACGGCATTGGGCGACGCAGATCGGAAATACGGGAGGGTTAAGACAACCCGTGAAGACCGGGTCGCTCCGGTAGTTAACGAGACACAGAGTCGGCGTATAGAAGACCTTGAAAAAGAGGTCAGGAATCTAACGCAAGAGTTGGGTCGTCTCGTGGCCAAGCAAGATGCAGCTTCTGCTCCGGGTCACCCATATTACTCGGGCAAAGCCATGGAAGGTTCGCGCGAGACCGAACCGGATGTCATTCAACGACGGGTATTTCCGCCCGGTCGGTGGAGCAACGCTAACGCGGAATGCTACCTGTGTAAACAGAAGGGGCATTTGAGACGTGCTTGTCCACAGAGAATAACAGAGGCGACTAAAGAGGTTTAGCGTCTCGGGAGTATCGCTTAATTGCGACGAGTTGTGATAGTGTCGAGTGTCGAGAATTTTCAGTTTCCTTTTGATGAACATACTTTTTCTTTTGGGGTAACACGGTGTGTTACTGCCGGTGAATTGTGAAGTCGGTGTTGGTGAGTTTTCTGGTTCAGGTGAAGTGACTGTTTTGATGTTGGCTTTTGCGACAGTGTTCGGGTTCGTTTTGAGTCGGGAATGTTGTTGGTGGATGTCGTGGACGGCAGGACTCGGTTTTGGTAGAGGAACGGTGATTTGTTTGGCTCTGTGATCGAGTACTTGGTGAAGTAAGTCGTCCCTTGGCCGTTTGCTCTGTGTCTGAGTGCCTCGTGTGCAAGTCGTCCTGAGACTCGGTATATCCTGTGATTGAGTGTTTCGCCTTGTAAGTCATCCAGATGCCTGGTTGTTCGCTTTTCGGGTTGCCTGCTTGTGTCTGGGTCGGATATTGAGAGACGAATTGAGGTTTGAGACGCAAGAGTTGGTAGGGATGGAGTCCCTAGAGTTGGTGTGTATGAGAAACTTACGAGAGAATGAATCGAAGTGATATCTGTTGTGTGGCTGAAGCGAGTACAGCCGGATAAGGAGCCACGGAGGGCTTGTAGTGATGCTTGAGAGACCGAGGTAGGTCTCGGGAATTTTCGGCGTCGATAAAAGCCGCATGGGTCTTTGCCAATCGACTCGCACTGTCCCTTGAGATGCGACTGAGATTTATCGGATCGGACTCTGTCAATAATATTGCTTTGTCCACGGTTATCATGTCTTGAACAATCGACTCTTCCTGACGACTCAATGATAACGGAAGAGTACGCCGATCTAGTCCCGGTGATTTTGAGTTTGAGATTCTGCAGTGAATTTAGCGGCGCCAGCCGTTCTCGAACTGGTGGTCGACGATAGACCCGTCAGCGAGTGTACGTCAGTCTCGTTGGAGATGCGTACAGGAGGTCCGTTCGCACGCGATGGTAGTCCACGTAGATAAACTCAAGAAGTTTTACGGTGAGACCCCGCGTAGCTGGGTGTCGGGAGAGGACGTAGAGCCTACTACGGAGGCCGGGCCTTTCCCTGGTGACACAGAGTTGGTGGGATCCAGTGCAATCCCCGCGGAGTCCCCCGCGCCTGTTGTGGATAGCGTCGGAAGACCCAGCCGACGCTTGCATCGACGCCCTCGTCGAGTGCAGCGGCCCTAGTGGCTAACGGTGAAGACAACGCTTAATTGCGTTGATTAGTGAAACGTCGGTGGTGCACGGCGTAGAGAATGATTTTAGTTCGCTTTATGATGATACACTACAGTTATGTTTGCCATGTGTCCAACAAGTCGGGACGACACAAGGACTGAGGGGCTAGAGTCCGCTTGATTGCGGTGGTTTGAGACATGTCGGTGGACATACTTTTACGTTTCCTTTTGATGAATCTGTTTCTGTTCAAGGCTCCAAATCTGGTACCTTCTTCTCCGCGAGACGACACACACGGTAGTCACAAAGTGGACCCGTTGGTCTATAGTAAAGTGGTGCCTGTGGGGTCTCGCGCAACGCGTAATGGCGTTTATTCGATATAGACTTGGTGCAGTCTTTTATTCTATTTCGATCTGCTGACCGTGTTGTCTACGGTGGGACTGTCCGAGCATTGGCCGGATGACTCAAGGTTTGAGTCGCTCTTTCGTTTTGACACTCGTTTCTTTTGAGGACAACGGTAGTGCGATGAGATGGTGACATCGCAGGTTCTGGGACTCGTTTGGTGACTTTTCTCGCTACCAGTCCCCTAGCAATCGAGTTAGGTGGAGCTTGGCGGAGAAACAGAGGGGCTTATGAGGTTGGTAGGCTCGTGGCGTTGAGACGAGCTACCAAGCAGATGGTATTTGGTTCGTGGAGTTACTCGCACCTGAGCGAGTCGTTGTCGCCGTAGGCAACGGGTCAGGTAGGAAGCCGAGGCTCCTTCAGTCGGAATTACTCACACCTGTCAGGCTGACGTTGTCGGTAAGAGGATTTGCTTCGGAGTTTGTGTGAACATGGTTTGCGGTCTTTGATCAGCACCTAAAGCGCGTCTCCGGGTCTTGTCTCTCATGGAGTTACCCAGCGATCGGGCGAGGTCGGAAGTTGAGGTTCCTGTTGTCTGTGTTCTATGCGCTGTAATTGCCAAAGCCAGCGTGATTCGTTAGCGCTTGGCCTGTGCTTGGTAGCGGAACGGTGTCTGGGGACGCGATCGGTAAGTCGTCCAGTTGTTGTTGGACCATTCTGCATCCGTGATGTTGCTCGGATACTCGCACTCTAATCAAAGCCAAGTTGGCGTGTTTCTGTCACGGTGGATTGTCTCAGTTCCTGAAGCCGGTGCGCAGCACCGATGAACGGTTCGTGTTGGAGAGGTGATGAACTACGGAGACTGGACCGATTAATTCGGTGGACTTTTCGGAGAACGGTCGGAAGACCATGGTTACGTTTCTTTTGATGATCCATTTCGTATACGAGACGCCGCTGTAGCGTTTCACGGCGCAACAAAAGGGCCTCGGGACTAGCAACGTTTTATTTTGTGGTGGTAAATCACCCCACTCGTGTCGGAGAAAGGACTCCATTTTTGGTCTAGCGACTCTAGCGTTAGTCCACGTTTCTTTGTGAGAGAGGAAAACCCCACTTCTGGTCTAGCGACTCTAGCGCTAGACGGTCTTGATTTATGTTACGAATGTTACCCCACTTCAGGCTGGTTAGCTTTTAGCGAGCGGAGACTCGCGCGACGACTCGTTTTGGTTAATAGTGACAGAGGTACCCCACTTCTGACTCGTTTGATTTCTGTGAGCGGAGACTCACGCGTAAATTGGTTCCTTTGAGGTAACCCCACTTCCGGACTGTAGGCTCCCAGTTCGACGTGGTTTAAGTGACGGTTACTCTACTGCTGGACCGATAGCTCCCGTAGCGGAAGACCTCGCTTCTGGACGTCGGGACTGTTGACTGTGACCGTGTGGTGCTAGAGAATTCCCCACTTCTGGTCTTGAATTTCCAAAGGATAGACCGCTAGTGGTGAATTGATGGTTCCCCACTTCTGGCCTGGAATTTCCGAAGGATAGGCCCTGCGACAAGTAAATTGTATTTTCTGTTGCAGATGGTGATGGAACATTGGTGCAATGTGGATGGTTCGAGAGACGTGGAAACCCAGCATGCCGCTGGATGGAAATGCTTTATGGTGTAGACGGAGACGGAAGCCGCCGATAGGCTTCGGAGATGTACGGAAAGGATTCCCGTCTTAGTCCCAACCGGTGGACTCGCTGCAACGAGGCGCTGGAGACGGAGGAATCAAGGCCTGAAACGAGGGCTATACGAGCGAGAATGAAAGAGCTTCGACTACGAGTAAAGGGCTTCGAATGTACGGAAGAACAGAAGATTATGTGAATTTGTGATAACTGACATTTGCATTGCTGTTTCTGTTGAAATGTAAACGTGTTCGTGTTGCTTTCTTGATCGGGAGATAACGTGTTAGTGTTATCTCCCAAGATTCCAGGTAGGTAGGCGTTAGAGGGGGTCCCTCTAGGCTTACCCACGTACGCATCTTGCCAACGGATGCTCCGCATCAAGGTAAGGTGGGAGGAGTGTGGCGGAAATGCCACAAGACAAATTTTTAAATATGAAACATAAGCTGGTAACTGACAATACATGGGCGGCCAAAGTAGGGTCGCGGGATTCCTTATAGCGCCGGAGCTATGGCCGATAGAAATGCGCGGTATATGCGGATCGACTAGTAAATCGTTTCGCTACAAGTTTGCCGTGAGGCGTTAAGCGGTCAAAATTCACGTTGAAAAGTTTCACCTACGGAAGACCGATTCGTGTTTTATAGCCAAAGTATAGTGTGCAAGCAGCTACTTTTGACTTTGGGCGCATATAAAATTTGCGCGGATAATGGTATCGAATTTCTGAATACACCGTTCGAAAGATAAATTATCGGGCTGTCGAATTGCCGTTGAGAGCTAAGCGATAGCTGTGTCCGATCGAAAGATATGAATTTTATTCGAATTACGGTCGAATTTACGTGCATCAGCAAATGACTGGATATAGAGAGCTACATCTATAAAAATCGTTAAAACATCGGTGGAATAAACCCTGCCACACGCTGCTCTGCTTAAGTGTCGGATAGGTGTAGCAAGACAACACTCTGTGTATGATTCTGCATTTATCACGATATATACGGCGCGCTGACGACCACTCAATACCTTGGTATTCGATGTCGTTTACCGGCCTAACGTATCCAGTGGCGTATCGATAGCTGCTAACCCGGCTAATCTGCGTCATAGCTGTTTCGGTTAAGAGTTCGAGGGCAAAAACTGATACCGGTTCGATTATCCGCGGTCCCCGACCGACGGAAGACCCGTGTTCCCGTGGTGCAGGCAAATACTATCGACGGGGTAAGGGTTGGGCCCCTCCCTGCTCGATCTGCTACCGTGTTACGTGCTCGCTTTCGGAGCGTGGTGAATCAGAGTTCGTGTACTCGGTCGGGAAGCGTCAGCACCCCGGCTGAGCGATCACAGGTCTGTGAAGGCGACCCCGCGGCGCCTGGTGTCCGCGGACGTTACAAGCAATACGTTACGAATTCTGTGACTTACGAATATCTTTTCTTGCACCTATTGGTCTGTTGTTCGGCCGAGTAGAAGGGCCGCGTCGAGTGATCGCTAGCCATACCGGCGTGTTCGAGAGATAAGGGTTGAATCCATTTCAGCGCACGACGCGCGTGGTGAAGTTGCCTCCGCGAAACAGGCGGGAGTAACTGTGACTTTCTTAAGGTAGCCATCTGCCTTGGTAGTTGCGTGTGTTAACTTTGATTGACGATATCTCGGTCGGTTTTCGTCCGATCGTCGAGCGGCTAGTGTCAAACTACGCAGCGAGGACCGCTGCTTGATCCATCTCACGGCACCGGTGAGTGCCCGTAGAACGGTTTTCGAGATATTTACGTTAGAAGGGAGGCCACCCGGTCTTTTCCCGTGTTTACGCGCCGCGAGCGCAAATCTGATCCATCGCCGCGCACGGCTTGTCGCCTGCGGCCTGATTGCCTTGTAACCTGTTCGTGTATTTGACGGGCGTGTTCTGCCCAGGAAATCTATCGAGAGATAACACTGTGAGTAGGTGCGCCGCTGGAGGCCTTGGCCTGATCGGTATCGACCCGGGAAGAGTGCCCCGAGGTTACGCACCGTGGGTCTTAATTTATCGATAACTGTCGAACGGAGTGTCGCATCAACAAGCGGTCTTCACTTCCGTGTTCCTTGTATCGTGCCGCGTCTTTCTTGCCTTGGTCGAGCAGGGAAGCTCAAGGGGAAATATTGTCACAGGCCCTGTAAGGTTCGTTGCCGGTGCGCCTCGGATACCAGGCCGGCAACGAACGTATCGGTCGCAGCCAACCGATCCGTCGGGGTAGTTAATGGTTCATCGTCATCGTCATTTAATGTCAGTTACCAGCCGCTAATCTGATACCCTAGGTCCTAGGCGTTAGCTAATTGCATTGCTAGCTCCCAGGCCTTTTAAGCGCGCCAGTTTTTCAACGGTGCTGGTCTGAGCGGTGTCGAGCGAGAGTCAGAGTGATTTCAGGGACACTCTCGAGAGCGAGGTATTGGCTGGTGACAGTACGGCGCCTACGGGCAAACGTTTCAGGCAAGGTTCGAAGTCGGCGTGAAGCCGCATACAGGTCAACGCCTACGGGCGAGCAAGTCAGTGAACGAAGAGGGAGAGTGAATTTGAAGGCCCCTCTCGGTGGCGACAGTTCGGCCGCGTGAAGCGGGTTGGTTACGGAAAAGAAGACAGTGAGTTGAAGGAGGGAATTTCTGGACACTCTCGGAGTCGGCGCGAGGCCGCACTCAGTGCAGTTGCCTACGGGCGAAAGAGAGGGGGAACGCGAGGAGAGCGAGCGGTCCGTCTTTTCTTTGAAGACCGACTCGGCGTCTCAGTTACCTCAGCGAAACAAATTGACGGCGGTCGTCCGGATCTCCGGCCGCCGATCGATCGACACAGCGACCTGGTCGTACTGGGCGTTGTAAAATTGATCCTGGTACCAGCTGGTTAGGTTGCCGTTTGCGAATCGACGCAGCGACCTAGTATATTGTCCGTGTTTTCCATTCCCTGGTTTCGAAGTTGATAATGTCATTTTGGCGAGGCTTGGGGCTCGGACCCCTCGAGTGGCCTTGGTTCCGCGCGTTTTGGCCGGGCGAGAGAAGACAAACTTCGGTGATGCCCGTCGGTGGCACCAGTACACGAGCTGTGGCGTGTAATATGATAAGACGGAGATCTGGACGGTCGGGCAAGCGAACGAAGAAGCCCGTGGCCGTGAAGGGGAGCTCCAAGCGAGGGTCGTCTGCCCGGAGAGGAGCGAACCCTGATTTGAGCACAGGCGGCCATCCTGGCGCTCAGGTTGCTACCCACCCGGTGGCCGCGGACGGGGCAGAGTCGGACTCCAACGCCTCCGAGCTCTATACTCTCTCACGAGCGACCGTTTCAGAGCCGTCTTGGCCGGATAGTGAAGGGAGCGACGGCGCCTTGGCGGCCCGTTACGCCGATAGTAGACACCGGCGAGAGAGCGACTCGGGCGGCTCCGATCAATTTGAAGCAAGGGAGTTGCGCCCGAGTCGAGAGGCCCAGCTCGCGATCCCTCGTGCGTCGGTCGATGCGCCGGCGGCGAGGGGGCTTGTGCCGCTTGTGACGAGACGGGTAGGTCCGCCACAACACAACTCAGCAGCACATCTGGTTCTTGGATATATGGAGGAAGAGACGGAAAGAAAAGAGGGGCACGTAGCCATATTGACGAACATATAAGGAGGAAGAGATGGAAGGAAAAGAGGGGGACACAGCCAAATGGAAGGAGATACAAGGAGGATAAGGCGAAAGAAAGAAAAAGAGACTAACACACAGCCAAATGGAAGGAGATACAAGGAGGATAAGGCGAAAGAAAGAAAAAGAGACTAACACACAGCCAAATGGAAGAAGATACAAGGATGAATTAATTAAGAGGCGGAAAGAATTAAAAGAGGAGGACACACAGCCAAATGGAAGAAGATACAAGGAGGAAGAGAGGGAAAGAAAAGAGGAGGACACACAAACCATGCATGAGCACCTATGGCGCGGTAGAAGCACGTAGGCTATACCCAGAAGCAATTAGGCTACTTAGAGGTAAACATCAGTACAAACGTACCGAAAAAAACCCAGAGAGACACTGACAGGAGCAGCAGACACATGAACAGATTCATGCATGAATCTTAAGAAAGATACGGAATCAGAATAATATATAGACACACACAGACAGATAAATCATGGAAAGTAGCTGTTTGCGGATATTGTATTTCATCTCGTCCATAGAGTATACATGTATAGCAGCGGCCACAGTTGCAGCAGCAGCTGCCATCTCCGCATCATTTCCTCTGTTGTCTGCCTCCCACCCAACTTTCCATCATCTCAGATGGAGGAGGAGGAGGAGGAGGTTGAGGAGGAGGAGGAGGAGGAGGAGGAGGAGGAGGGAGTAACTCTCGATTTAACGCCCACTTGGTAAACTGGTATAGGAGGCTCCTGGATGTTTACTTACAGACCAAAGTCATGAAATAACAAGAGGCTCGGCAAGAGTATAGGCCTATATAGCTGCAGAGGAGAGACAGAGCAGCAACAACGTTCCGCCTTTGCTTGCTGCGGTTATTGCTCTTTCGCGTGTATAGGCCTATAGGCTATAGTCTATACTCTATAGACTATAGTGTTAGTCGTTCTAGGCATTCTGTCTCGTCAGGCCTATACTATTAGTTCAAAACAATGTGAACAAACAATACAACATTATAGCTTCTCTGTTTTTCTCACACATTCTTTCTCATGCGCCAGGTATTTACATTAGGCTATAACAATGTTTATAATGATAGCCTACGATGTTAGTGCTGTTAAGTCAGATAGACATATCCGTTGCAGTGTGTGCGATATCTAATGCTAAATCATACCTAAGTTGCTAACATTAAGTGTATGGCGTGTACAATACATTGCAATATGCTTAACACTATCATTTGACTATATTCTTCTTACGAGATACAATCATTAGTCTTTATTCTAAAGTGTGCACTTGAGGCCAGTATACATTGACAGCCATAAGTAGAACAGAAGAGGCGGGTTTTCAATGTAGGGGCCTAGATAGAAAGACAAGTCTTGGTAGGAGAGTTGGGGAGTAGCAGCCTATGCCTACTAGAATTGTTCAAGCAGATGCTGTTTTGATGACCTGCTCGATCAGCCTTGCAGAAAGAGTTTACATAATAGACCTAATAATTATTTGAGAATGAAGGTCAAAATTTGTCAATCTTATGGTTTAATGAAATTATAATTATGTGATGTCAGTGACTGAAAACGATTATGAAAATAAAGATTTCTAGGCCCAATTTTACTGTAGGTTTATATATATGCATGTAGACCTGAACAACTAATTTTAAGATTTAGTTTTGCAAACAATTTCTGGACGCGCCCATCGATTTCGACCGAGTTCCTTACTCCCATGAATTATGATCGATCGGGAATTTCAGGAGCCTTCGGAACAACAATCATGCCACCATGACTTTTTTGTATAGCCAGCACCATGCTGGATTATTTGTCACCCAACTGCTATTAAAATAGATTTAACACTCCTGCTAATGTAATGGCTGCCATACAGTGACACAAGCTTATAACTTTATTATACGACTTATCAATTTGTGTAAATTGGATTTCTGGTCAGCTGGTCACTTTAAAATTTTGTCCATGCCTTCAGGTCTAACAATAAATCATTCACTAAATTTAGATGAATTAACATCACATCAGTCATAAGTACTTCTTAAATAGATTTAGTAATTCGACCAGCCAACCAGATGAACACTCAGTAAAGAAGGAGACCCTATAGTTAAGTGTGCCATGGAATAGTTAGAAGAGTAGGTCAAAGTGTCAAACCGTATTTAACGAAAGTCAATGGGACGCTGTGTTGGAAGCACCCAGGGACCTCTGGCAGTAGTACGTCACAAGTGCTTCTGACGTAACTGTGTAAGCTTATACAAACAGAGGATAAGTGCCTCAGTTCAGTCGGTTGCATGACTTCCATCCAAAGAGACGCCAAGAGCACTCGGCATAGCAAGCATGCCAGTCTTTAACATAATAATCATCCTCAATTGAACTGCAGGTCTCACGTTCGATGCAAAAGATTCAGACAAACAGCCTATTGCATTTGTAGCATAGGAGGCTATAGGCAAAACAGACGCTGATATAGTGTCTGGAGAAGCTACAAGACAGTTCGGTACGTGACTTTTTGGCACCGCCGTTTTGGCGCCGGGGTCATGAAACAAAGTCTTCAGTCTCCACCCGGTAGCCTACAAAGTCTCCCTCCGAAACAGAGTCACCCTCTGGCTAAAACTCTGCATTGGAAGAGATTTCTGATCTAAAAGTATGTAGGTCTATACGTTCTTGTCAAATATATAATTTAGCGGATTCGCTGGGGGAGAATCTATTTCAAAATAAAATCTCCGGGGGAGACTTTTAGGGGAAGACTGTCACATATCCGTCCGAGGCATCCAGTCGTTTTGGCGCCGGACGCTTTGGCGCGACAGTTTTTCTTGCTCAAGGTCTGTAGGTCTACACAGTAATTTTTGAATTTCTTTTCAGTTGGAACACAGCCATGAGCATAGGGCAACATGCATAAGCTTTAGGTACAATAGCATCTAATAGACATGTACCACTCTCTCACGTACCACATTTCAATAGTTCTCTGCATGCCTGCCAAACTGCTGCTTGTGTGGTCTCTGCGCTGCAGATGGCATGCAGTTTACCTGACCACATTATTTCTATGCCCATCTTGGCATAGGATATAGGCCTTATGGATAGAAAAGTGTGCTACATCGTTAGTGCATAAGATGTAGGAGTATCACTTGCAATGGTATACATGTAGCTTTGGTCGCGAGCAGGTGCTTGCGTTATGTGCTAACAGACTAACAGTGAAACCTAGGCCTAAGTGCTGTACTTAATTCATACACAATAACAACAGCTAGGGAACATAGGCCTCTCTTTATGTTTATAGGGAGTCTGTTTGATCAACGGCAATAACTTTTGCAATAATTACATGTATAGCAACCTACATGGCGAGGTTTGTCGGGAACACAGGCAGAGTCCGGTACCCACATTGTTACTATGAGAGAAGCTAATCATCATCACATCATCATCGTCATTATCATAATCATCATCGTCATCGCCATCATCATCGTCATCATCGTCATCGTTATCATCATCTTCGGCATTGTCATGACATCGTCATTGTCATGTCATCGTCGTCGTTATCATCATCGTCATTGTCATCGTTATCATCGGTATCGTCATCGTTATCATCAATGCATCATCATCGTCGTCGTCGTCATCATCGTCATAGTCATCGCCAACGCCATCATCGTCGTTGTCATCATCATCATTATCATCATCGTCGTCGTCGTCATCATCATCAACAGCAGCCAGAGCAGCATCAGCATCATCATCAGCAGCATCATTATTATCATCATAATCATTATAATCATCAGATCAGCAGCATCATATCATCATTATCTGGTCTTTTGTCTGAAACCTCCTATAGATAAAACACAATTAATGACACAGAAACAGTTTTTGCACAAAAAATCACTTTTAAATGTAAGATAAATTGCACAGAAACATATTTAGAGTTCGGTTAGCAATAACATAATTATGGGCCTATTGTGGAGTACGTACGATTACTCGATTAGGGCTTAGCCTATAGATAGACCTAAGCCCTTAAAGCCCACGCAGATACATATATAGCTTAAAATATATTTGCACATAGCCTATATATATACATATATTAGGCTATAGGCGCATGTTGGATTCATTTATTACTATAGGCTACTTAGTTGGTAATTGCACACGAAAGATGTTGGATTGGCAACAGAAGATTTCTCTAATCAGCTTAGTTATAGACTTTACATCGATGCCAGTAGCTCTCCTTTACCTTGATGCCAGCTAGACGTACAGTGTTGAACTGTTATACAGCTGTGCAGCTGTTCAAGATGCTATGCAACGTCCGCTTCTACTGACACTAGGCTCATATAAATTACTGTCATTCCGCATTCCTGAATAAAGCTTGCATAATCCATTCCTGAATAAAGCTTGCATAATCTACCATATGTGTAGGCTATACATGTAGGTCTACCGGTTTCATTTCTTTTACTACTGTAGATGATTCTTCGCAGCTTTTCAGTTAGTAGGCCCTATTTGCTTCTATTAATTTTTGGCGATGCTCATTTAAAGATCGCCAAGAATTAACGGGCTTCTTCTGACCATACCCCTAAAACTGAAGTCATTCACCTCATTAACCCAAGTAAAAAAACTGCAAAAAATTAATTTGATTGTCTGATATATCTGCTCAAGGCCATAGCCAGAATTTTATTGGGAGGTGGGGGGGTACTCGACGTTGAAGCAACCGCATCAACGGACTATGGGGTGTGGAGGACAGCAGCAGATACAGAAATTTTGAAAGAATAGGGGGACAAAAGTGTTGGTCTTTTGTTAAAAAATTAGGCTTTTTAACAAAAAATAAACATCCGGGGGGAAACTCCGGTTATCTCTCTCTCCCTCCCTCCCTCCTCCTCCCCTCCCTCCCTCCCTACTCCCTCCCTCACTCCGTCTCTCTCTCTCTCTATGTCTGTATGTCTGTCTCACATTTTCCCGCTGCATTGATTGAATGCTTGTTGAAACCTGATGGGGAGCCACGTCCTGTGCACATCTCTGAATTAGGGGGTATGGCCGGATTGGCCCCCTCTGGATCCGCCCCTGCCTATTCATTTATTGTTTCGTATGTTTTGTAGCTCTACAGCCGTCGTCCATATATCTCATGCTTTTTTATGACTGCATACGGAAGACTCGAAATGTTCTGCAGTCGACTAAGCAGTCTGAGGGTGGGTGGGTATCTTCTCCAAAGCTTCCGGGAAATTACGATGCGGTAAATATATGCCCTGGTCTAGACCACTAACACACAACACATGATCGAGCTTCTTAAATAAAAAGTCCACTTAGGTTCGCTATGCGCTTATATGCCTAATAAAAGTCCACAGGCTTAAAATGCATAACCTATATATCCTGTTGCAATATTATGTGATCTGATCTACAGGGTGCGGCCAAAAAAAATACCCCTTTACGAAAATCGCGATTTCTCAAAACCCGCTGCTCATTTTGTTATAAAACTTCACCAGTCTATTTGACACATATTTATCTACAACTTGGCTAAATTTAATGAAATTCGAATCATGAACACCAAAATGGTGCAACCCTAAAGTGAAACAATGCAATTTTCGTTTCAACAGACATTTTAGTGACAGCAATAAGTAACAAAGTAACGGCGCAAACAGAAATGTAACTAAGTTCAAGGTTACTTATTGTTCTTGACAAGATTAGGCCACACTGTTAAGTTTTGTGCAATGAATGTTCGAAGTGAACACCGTTTGCTTTTACTCAAGCTTGCAGACGTTTTCGAAAGCCAAGAACAGACTTCTGAGTGGTCTCAAGTGGCAGGCCATTCCTAATGATTTGCAGCGTATTTTTCAGTTCAGAAATGTTCTTTGGCTTTGTGGTAAGTTTGTTGTAAGTCTCAAGCATTGCACCCCAGTCTGGGGTGCGTCGAGTGCGTTCATATCTTGGGAATTTGGCGGCCACGAATCCTTGTCGATGAAGTCAAGACAGTGGCTTGTTAACCAATCTTGGGCCAGCTTGGCGCCGTGAGCGGGCGCTCCATCTTGCTGAAAAGGGAACTGATTTCCCAAGACAGTGTGACAATCATCGACAAGCTTAGGCAAAAGATTCTCCACGTAGTAGGCTACTTAGCATTGACTTTGACCTTCTCGTCAATGAATTGTAAGCGTTCTTTACCCTCATAGCTGACACATGCAGAAAGAATGATGTGGGGAGAGAACTTAGCTCTTTCGACCAACAGACGCTTGGATGGATATCGGCTTTTTACTTCTACGCACAGAGTGCCACAGACACGATTGTTTTGATTATTAATTGGTGGATTGATGTAAAAGATCTTTTCATCGGTGAAGAACACGATCCGCAAAGCGGAAATGACGTAATTATGGCACACCACAGGCTATTTTATGTAAAAATATGATTTCTTATTTCGTGAATGCCTTGTTCAGTTGAAAAAATGAAGTTCTTTCTTCTGCCTGATGTCTTGATCACAAAAATAAAGATACTGGCATAAAATTTTCAGAGAATGTGTAAAAATATGTTACGAATAAGAATGAAAATATTTGTAACAAAATATTCGGCGGTCTTCGAGAAATCGCAATTTTCGTAGGGGGGTATTTTTTTTGGCCGCACCCTGTATATACAATGCATGGTCATGGTGTGAATCCAGCGATTATTGTGTAAAATAAGAAGTACCTGGACGCTCATTAGCTTTCCAATGTGTGCTGGCGAAATAAGTGGCAGTTTACAAATAAGTTGCTAATGGTGAATGTCTACTATATTAAAGTCATGCAGATGCAGAAGTCAAGATGAAGATATGAGTCACTACGTCATGCAGATGCAGAAAGTCAAGATGAAGATATGAGTCACTACGTCATGCAGATGCAGGAAGTCAAGATGAAGATATGAGTCACTAAGTCATGCAGATGCAGCAAGTCAAGATGAAGATATGAGTCACTCAGTCATGCAGATGCAGGAAGTCAAGATGAAGATATACAAGTCACCACCAGTAAGTCATGCAGATGCAGCAAGTCAAGATGAAGATATGAGTCACTACGTCATGCAGATGCAGCAAGTCAAGATGAAGATATGAGTCACTAAGTCATGCAGATGCAGAAGTCAAGATGAAGATATGAGTCACTAAGTCATGCAGATGCAGGAAGTCAAGATGAAGATATGAGTCACTAAGTCATGCAGATGCAGCAAGTCAAGATGAAGATATGAGTCACTCAGTCATGCAGATGCAGGAAGTCAAGATGAAGATATACAAGTCACCACCGGTAAGTCATGCAGATGCAGCAAGTCAAGATGAAGATATGAGTCACTACGTCATGCAGATGCAGCAAGTCAAGATGAAGATATGAGTCACTAAGTCATGCAGATGCAGAAAGTCAAGATGAAGATATGAGTCACTACGTCATTACAGATGCAGGAAGTCAAGATGAAGATATGAGTCACTAAGTCATGCAGAAGCAGGAAGTCAAGATGAAGATATGAGTCACTATGTCATGCAGATTCAGTGGGTCACAATGAAGATACGAGTCACTACGTCATGCAGAAGCAGCAAGTCAAGATGAAGATATGAGTCACTACGTCATGCAGATGCAGCAAGTCAAGATGAAGATATGAGTCACTAAGTCATGCAGATGCAGCAAGTCAAGATGAAGATATATAGGTCACTAAGTCATGCAGATTCAGTAGATCACTAAGTCATGCAGATGCAGCAAGTCAAGATGAAGATACAAATCACTACGTCATGCAGATGCAGCAAGTCAAGATGAAGATACGAATCACTGAATAACGCTTTCAACTTTTAGGGTTCGACAAGAGAACCTCTAGTTTCGTTGCTCCCTGCAGTTCGAACCTACATGCAGCAGCGAGAACAAAATAAAAATTTGTCAACACTAACGTAGTGTGTAGCTGAACTTAGTAGTGATAAAAAGTTTTTCTAGCATGAGGATAGAAATATTATTTTGCTCATTGCATTAATGAAATAATTCTAATTCTTAGACAATGCTGTTTAAGGGCTTCTTAAGGGAATTACACAACTTTCTAAGGGGCAGTTTTCCTTGTCCACATTTCGACACAGATTTACAGCCTTGCAAGTTGCTAGTTAGGCCAAACACAGGAAAACCAGAGTATAAAATGAGCGGACCACCCTTCTAAAGTCAGAATGCTGTTCAACAAAAGGACATTTACACTTAGTTTCATTCTAAAAATAATTCTTGTTATTTCAACATTTTTAATAACCTTCTGAAATTTCATAAAAATCAGACACATGAAATATGCCAAGACCAAACAGGGTCAAGAGCCGCTTGGCACAAATCACGACGCCTAGGTTCAAAGTCAAAAGGTCATCTATGGGCATAAGTTAGAAGAACAATGCCTAACAGGACAAGGCTGGTCTCGAAACTGAGGCCAAGCTTCGAGGCCGTGCACAACTGTTGAAAGTCTTATACTGAGTGTTCAACAGAAGACGATGAATACACTTCACATGAAGAGCAATGTTTTCACAAGATTTCAGTTCTTGTGTTCGAACCATAATGCCCAAATGCTACAACTAACTCAGTTTGTTTTGCCGAAAGCATCTATATTCCCTACTTTTAAGTGCCATTTTCAGGTGCCAGTTCATATTTCTATTACTAACCACGGAGCTAATTAATTATTATTGACAATACAATATTTTCATGAAGCAGGAGAGCTCTGCAAATTGTACAGGATAAGTCTTGAACAATGCTTTAAAAAAGTTTTAATGTAATCAAATCCATTTCTCATCTTGTAACATATAGTGAAGAAAATTGAGATGAAAAAAACTCACATCATCATATGGCTAGAAACTATCCACGTAAAGAGTATGCTTAGTGGGTAAGTGTACAGATTGATGAAGCCAATAAAAAAAAACCACAACGTATAGTTTTTAACATTAACCTCTACTCCTTTAACACCTACAGCAGAGAACTCCTGTAAATGCATTGTCATTGCATACATTTTGTTCCATTTTGTCGTTTGTGATTTAGTAGATGGCTTCAATTCAAGAATTAAAAAATCAATGTCATGTTTGCTAAAATATCAATTAATTCCTGTTTCTAAGTACTTAATATCCAGGCCAAGACAGGCTATGAAATCTAACTCATGCTTTGTATAATTTGTCTACTCCATTTCTCATCTTGTAACAGATAGTGAAGCAGTTTGAAGCCAAATGGCCACAAACCGTACATGTCAAGAGTATCAATAGCATGACATAAAAATTGTATGCAATGCAATAAGGATGATGTATACATGTATACATGATACATGATAATTATGAAAACTGAATTTCATTATCAGATGTTTGGATCTGTCTAATCTAGTCTTCATAGTTCGTCCTTGTTTGGGTACCTGAGTTTGATCCAGAATTTATCTAGTTTGTCCACATAGTCCCAGTCAACGAGCGTCCACCAGTCGGTAACATAGGCAACGCGTTTGTATTGATGCTTGAGGTAGTAGGCGTGTTCCCAAACGTCAATGACGAGCAGCGGATCAAGGTCCTGAGAAATGGGAGAATGCTGATTTTTTGAGACGACAATGGACAGCTGCTTTCCTGGCTTCTCCTTACGATCACGCACTAACCAAACATAACCTACGAAAGAAAATAAACATGAAATAAACGATACAAACTTTGTAAAAATTTGGATGTAATTTCGTTGTGCTTGTGCCACTATTTAGTGCAAATTTTAATTTGATCCAAACTGCTTCCAACATGTCACTCATTGCTGTGAAGTAACACATCTTGGACATTCAACTTATCTCTCTCATTGGATTCTCTAACCCTTGTTGTGTCACAAACCAAAACAGAATTTAAAATCAAGTAACCTTCCATTGGGATTTAGGAAATGAACTTCGCAGATTATAATTATCGCAGGTGATAATTGAAAGTTTTTGAAAGTTCAACAGAGAGCCGACGATGCTCATACCTGAATTTTAAAGCTAAACACAAATGAAAAATAAGTGGCAAGACTTAATGTGCATTACACATATATACTTGAAATGCCCATGTCGATAATTTTTTGCAACAAATGAAGCTTCACAATCCATCATTAGCTCAGCAGCTCTTAAACAACATAGAAACAATCTAACCAAATGTAAAAGACAATATTCATAAACATGCCAACAGCAACTACGAATAATTGAAGCAATTACTGGAATTGAGAGTCAACAAATACCTGAACCAAAGAGCTCCACTGCCTCATGGCTGAACATAATCTTGAAGGTAAAAACGCTGCCGAAAGTTTCTTCGATTTCAGTCAATAGATCTCCAGTCGGTAAACGTTCTTTGCCCTTGGGATTTGGTGACAAGACGCCCCAGTAAAGGGCATGATTGATGAACCTAAAATCAACTCAAAATGCTGAGTCATGCAAAACAGACGTGCAGAATTCAGTTATAACCTCATTGTATTTGTGTAGTTTTTTAAGCTAACAGCTGATGGACAAAAACAGAGATATAAATCAGTCTTTAACAACAAATGAAAATTTACAAACTGTTTTAATATGATTGTACAGCAGTGGTTCATAACCTTTTTGGACCATAGAGCCACTTTTTCTAAGTTGGAGGACACGAGGACCCCTTTTTATTAGTTGACGGACCATAGGGGCAACAAGGTTAAAATTTAAGTAGGCCTAAATAAAAGCAAATAAAATAGTCATAATTGTTTCAAAATAGAATGTTATTTAAAGACGCGGGCCATGGGTTGGGAACCGCTGTTGTACAGTAACAATTTAGTAAGATTCAGCAATGCAATAAGTACTG
The DNA here is from genome assembly GCA_945859605.1 of Lumbricus rubellus. NCBI lineage: Eukaryota > Metazoa > Annelida > Clitellata > Crassiclitellata > Lumbricidae > Lumbricus > Lumbricus rubellus. The sequence continues at coordinate 30,631,642 of OX243813.1, read as the reverse complement.
ACAGGAATGAGTGATGGAAGCCACAGCGTAACAGTGTGGAAAATATTTATATTAATATCACGAGGATGTCTGTATAATCTACTCAAGCTGTAGGAAATGTTCTTTTGAACAATTCTATAAAAATATGCGATTGCAATGTAGCATACAAAGTTAATCAGCAGTAAAGACAATTAATTTAATTTCTCTGCAAAATTTACCCTCCCACGTTGTTCGTAATATCTTCTCTGTACTCTTCTGGAACGTGATGCAATCGGTTTAGGATGTTAAAGATGGGATCTGTGTTAAAACTGTTTTCAGGCTCCTGCAAAATAAGTTCAGTCGCTGTATATTTTTAAGTATTAATATATACACCGTGATTCGAAAAAAAATAAGCCAAATTGTTTTTCTTATATCTCTAAAGCCTGATAACATATCACGCTAAAATTTTCCAAATATTTAGAGAAGTGGACCAAGAATATTATTCCAAAATTTCATAAAATAAAATTGAACGGATAAAAAGATATGAATATTTAAACTTCGTATGCCGAAATTGCAGTTTACAAGCAATTTTCTGTCAGATTCAGTAAAAAGTAAGCTAAACTGTTTTTCTCATATCTCCAATGCCTGATAATTAATCACACTAAACTTTTCAAGATATTTAGAGGATTCATTCAAGATATTTAGAGGATTCAACCAAGAATAGGATTCCAAAATATCATGTCATAAATCTAAACGGATAGAAAGATATTAATATTTAAGCTTCATCTCCCGAAATATCAGTTTTCAGCAAGTCTGTTATGGTGTTCGTTGCGGTTTCGATGCTTGATAGTTGACAATTTTTCGTCTTCAGGAATCCTGGAGTAAAATTAACGGAATATATTATCGCAATGTTCTGCTCTCACAGCATCCTCCACCTGTTATCAGAAATCTATAGCCCCAGAAGGCTGTTTTCTTTTTTAACAGAACAGCGCCAGCCCACAGAGCCAAGGAAACCATCGAAATGCTGACAAGAGAGACGCCAGACTTCGTTTCTCCCACATTATGGCCTCCGAACAACCCAGATTTGAATGACATCGACTCTAAAGTGTGGAGCATGCATGATGCAAGGCCGAGTCTAGCAGACAATTATCCATGATATAAACGATCTGAAGCAACGCTTGTTGGAAGTGTGGGATGGCCTGGACAAGGATAATCGACGACGATGTTGCCCAATGCATGGCGCCAGCGCCTCCAGGTTTGCGTGCACGCAGGAGGAGGACATTTTGAGCATGTTGTTTAATAACAAAATCAAACCATACTGTTGGGTCATATTGTCAGTTCAATTCTTTACATATCTGGAAAATTTTGGAATGATTAATCATTAGGGATTAGAGATAATAAGGAAACATTTTATTGAATCTGACAGAAAATTGCTTGTAAACTGCAATTTCGGCATATGAAGTTTAAATATTCATATCTTTTTATCCGTTCAACTTTTTCTCATGAAATTTTGGAATCATATTCTTGGTCCAATTCTCTAAATATTTGGAAAATTTTAGCATGATATACTATCAGGTATTAGAAATATATGAAAAACAGTTTGGCTTAGTTTTTTTTGAATCACGGTGTACATCATACAAATTTAGCCCACAAAAGTTAAGTAAAATGGTTTGCCCACGTGGAGTAAATGACAGTTGAACTGGACCCCAAACAATACCCTGTGTGCAAGGTTCGAAGGCAAGTGCTGAATAAAGGATCAGGCTTGAGACAAAAGTAAACAAGGGCATACACTGAACTTGAGCAAACATTTAAAGGAGCAAGGTGTAAAGTAAGTGACAGAATTTAATTACACATTTATGAAGTAATGACAGACAGATTTCTATACACGATTTTGGTGAAATTTCACAACTTGAAAACACAGTAGGCTTCATTCAGTTGTTCATTTATTCTGAGTTTAAATTAAAATTGAGGTCCATCAAGCTGTTCAAAACACCCCAAAAAGAGGCACATGTAGATGGCGAGCCCTACAATACTTAATCAATACTGGTATTGAATAAGTCCACGGATAAAATATAAATGCATAACAAAGTTCCTGATCAGAGACACTTAGTTTGCTGCAGGCAGAATAGTGGCAGGCACACAGATGTAGAGAAGGCAATTATAGTTCATACTCTCAAATTTGACAGAACACAATTGGAACAATGGGTGGAAATTTAGAGATGCTTGCACTTGTACACTTGTACCAACAGTCAGCCTTCGCCGAGTATGAGAAGCAACGTAACATAAAACAAATATTAGGGTGCTAATAACTTGAATTTACATGCAGGGTGACGTCAAGCTCAGCAAAGCCAAGACAATTATGTTAAGAAAGAAATTAACTCAAAAGCTAACAGAGAGGCCACAATATGGTCCTTTCACTAAGTCTGGCAAGAAAACTTTTCTGAAAGTGCATGCAAAAGCAGGCAGGGAATATTAGGAACTTAAGAAACAAGATTAACTGCCCAAGAATGCATTATCAGTCCAGGCAGAGAAAACAGACTTTGCCACGTCATCCATTCCAGGGCACGATCAGGCTGGTATTAAGTCTAGGGACAAACTCCAACCCAAAGACAATGCCACAATGAATCCACCAGAACACAGGATGACAATCAAATATCCCTGGCAAACAATCAAGACTTCAGCATGTGCAGAATGTTTGGACCTTGATCCAACCTGCCATGTACATCAATACACTGGGCATCTGGTAGAATCATTGAACTTTGAACAAAGCAAAGCAAAGGCTATCTTCTAACCCAGGTGCTTTTGCTTCCTGAAGCTGCAATCTGGATCCAAGAATAATTAAATTATATAGATCTACAGATTCATGTAGCGCCTCTCACTGAGTAACTATTCAGAGGAGCTTTCAGCACAACTATATGGGAAAGGATCTGCCCTTAAAGAACAAGAAATTTACAAGAAAAAAATGAGTAATTAGTTTGGCACTTAATGAGAATAGGAACTTTAAATTCCAAATGGAGCCCTGGGCCAATCACAGCAAATAATCCATGATCAGCCAGAGCCATGATGGAAAGAGGCCAAACACAGCAAACACTCGATGTTTGGCCAGAGCCATGACGGAAAGACAGACTGATGACTGAGATAGGGGGGGGGGGAAGGAGTGGAAGAGGGAATTTGCAAAATTCTTGGGTGATCTTGCAAACACAGCACAACATGGAACAGGGATCGATTAATTACCTTCGATTAGCAGTGACTGAAAAATGACACAGCACCTCTAAGCAGCACCACTTCAAAGTCTGTAGCATCATCTGTCTAATCTAATCTAATCTAATCTCAGAACTTCTTCAGACTAAAGTCATAACATTTGTGCCTGTAGGGCATCCATTCATGGTCGCTACCACACAAAATCGTTTTTCCACCCAAACTCCCAGGTAAGCAGAGTCCAGGATGAGCCAGAGTCTGAAAAGATGAGTTTTTAGTTGAGTGCTGAAGGTCGGAAGAACAGGCTTCACAGAACAAACTTTTGCTGGAAGAGAGTTCCAGAGCTAGGGCTAGCAACAGGAAATGTGCACCTGCAGACCCAGAGTCGTTCGTGTCCATGGTATGCTGAGAATGAGACAGGAGAACAGGTTGAGTACGGAGGTGTGCTTGTAAAAACGTTGTACGTATCAACTTAAATTCACAGTTGCAAACCGCACTCTGTGCTACAAAACGACTTTATAGGTCTACGTAACCACATTCAAAGGCAAGGTCAGAATATAACATACGAGTAGGGTTACCATGCGTCCGGGTTTCCCCGGACATGTCCTCTTTTTTGGCCCCTGTCCGGGGCGTCCGGGGAGCTTTCGAGAAATATGGCTTTTGTCCGGGTTTTTCTCGCCTGTGCCCCAATCGATCGATCTTACTTACATTTCGGAAAAGTAAGTCTTTTCCGTATTATTATACTATTTTCAAGGATTCTGTTATGTGAATTAAATGCGCGTTCCAGCAATATTTAGGTCAATGGTATGGGTACCATTACACTTCCGGTCCCTGAGGCGGGTTTTTAAACGCATCAATATAACGTTAGGTACACTGTACAATGTACATAATGATAATGGTAAATAATTTAATTTATCAAATTTACGAAAACATTGACATAAAAAATGCCGAAAAGTACATTGTAAGTGTTTATTTACAGACGCACTGAAAGCGTTTTCTCAACAGCCAGCCTAACTTGTTGAAGGCCTTCAGTTTTGGGGCTGAGCCCCAAGCGCAGTCTATGGTAAGTAAGTAAGTACGTTAGTAGGAATTCACTCATTCATTCATTTCAAGAATTTATATAGCGCCTCTTCAAGAAATCCACTCAGAAGCGCGCCTAGTCCAACCACGGTGAAACAAAAAAGTTTTAAGGAGCTTGTAGAACACTGACGAGTCGACCCTAGGCAGCAAGCGCATCTGCAACGGGAGACTATTCCAGACAGAAGGACCTACAACTGAGAAAGCACGACGCTGACAGGTTGATGTTTCAACACGCGGGACCAAAAGCTTACCGCTAGAGGCAGAGCGAAGGGCTCTGCGAGAAAGGACAACAGATAATGGACAGCAGAGTTCACACAGATAAGTCGGGGCACAGCCAAGGAGACAACGCCAAACCAGTGAAGCAATTCTGTATTCGATGCGCTGTGAGATAGGGAGCCAGCGTAGAGTATCACGAATGTAAGATGAAACGGATGCATATTTGGGGATTCGATCAATTAGCCGGGCTGCAGACCGAAGAACACGGTCAAGTCGGGATATCAATAATAGAGGCAAACCAACCAGAATAGAGCAACAGTAGTCCAAGCGGCTGGTAACAAAAGCATGAACAAGGGTAGCAGCAGAGTTCTCTGATAAGGAGCGAGAGATGACCCGTAGCTGACGAATTTGGTAGTAACAGCCACGAGTCAGTTGGTTGACATGTTTTGAGTAACTTAGTTCTTCATCAAGCATAACACCCAATTGTTTCTGTGTACAGAGAGTGACCGACTGACAGTAATGTAATGTGTACTGAACTGAAGTACTGAGCACTCACTCAATAATGTTTAAATTGAAACCATGTACATATTTTGTGTAGTTTAATGGGGTTTTTTGTACAACACTTGACATTGGTGTAGCATTATGAAGCCATGTACATATTTTGGAGCGCGCTACGAGATGATAACCGGATGAACATTTTGTGTCCTCTTTTTCACCTGAGCACTTATGGTAACCCTACATACGAGTAAGAAAGATTCTTCACATTCAATTGACTGATATGCAGGCCTAGTAAGCCTAAATAATTAGAGTAGGTTTGAAATTCAATTGCTTTTCTAAATGCTGCAAATGCAGCAATTACATATTGATAACAATGTGCTCGTGTTATATCTGTCGACCTACCTTCTCCCTCCATCGCTTCAGAACGGCGTTCATTTTCTTGCGATAGTTCTCATGGTGACCGTGGTAATGGGCAACTACAGTCGGTCTGTCTATGAAAGGCTCTAGTCCATCAAACGGGTACGTAAGGAGTGGCAAGATGTATGTGTCCGCGGGCACGCCAATCAAGTAGTAGGGAGGCGACACGTCGGTTGAAACAAGGCCCACGCTAAACGACAACGTGACAACACACAACAACAGCATGTTTCAATATAAATGCAGCGTTGTGCAACTGCAGAATGCTGAGAAGCACCTACACTAAACGCCAAAAGCCACTTTTATAGCTAGAAACAATATACGCGCTCAGAGGCTTTATCAATTCTGTGATTCGACCATAGACATCTTACATTCAATATATGATATCTATGCATACGACGCAACACGCGCAAGAGGTTGATCAGAGGTTGATCATTCATAGCAAGAACCAATGTGAGAACAGAAAGTCCATAGCATCCTTTTTCGACAAGTCCTCTAGCGGACAGGAATGTTTCACGACTTCGTTTACACAAGAAAATGCATTGTAAGTTTCTTTTCAACATTTACCCCCAGCAAATGCCTACTCTTATTTAAGTTATCTGTTGTTTTATTGTTGTATGACTCGTACGAGGCCAAACCTCAAGAATGTTGAAGATTTTGTTGAAAATTTCAGATCAACTGCCGCACGGTTACACCAAAGACCTTTGGTTACACCGTTACACTGTTGAAAAACTAAACAGCTATTAGACAGAATCCATTTTTTTGCAATTTGTAAGGACTTGTAATTTTTCTATTCATCTATATTGTCATACAGCCAAAAAGCAGCGAAGATAAATTGCTCTCTTGACACCAGAGGCGCTGCAATAAATAAGCACTTCGACTCGTAATAAAGTTTTAGAATGGACTTAGAAAGTTTAAAAAATAATGACCAAAGGAAAGCATATTAATAATTTATTAGGAAAAATGTAATAAATCACTGCAAAATAAAAATATATTCACAGACATAGATTGGCATTAGAACTATCTTACTCACTTCGCAAGGTCGGATATCTGAGCGCCATTTTTAGGAGGCAGTGCTTGTTGCTATTGGTAACCAAGTAGTCAGTATTGAATGTATTTATTGTTTTGCACGTTGTAAGAGAGAGACGAGTTGTATTGAGTAAGGCTTCCACTCTGGGTATCAAGGTAAACGATGTTTAATCGATCGATTTAATCGATTTATTTTATTTAATCGATTTAAAAATTCACTACCGACATTAGCTGTTGAGATTGTGCTATGCTGAAAGCTGATGATTGCACTCAAGGTAGCATGATAATTTATGTTGTTTCGTTTTTTTAATTTCTAATACATCTGCTTTGCTGTAGTACAACATAGTGAGGTATTCTGAAGTACACATGACTCGTGTTGGCCTATGCTAAATACGTACGAATGGATGTCACCAACCAAACTTGCATGTTATTGAAGCTAAGACATCCTAGCATTATCAAAATACACAATCCTGTGAATTTCGATAATAAAGGGATAAGTTTGGGAATGAAGTCTACTCTAACTCTAATGTATGCAATGTAAAACTATGCATAGATGCAGATCTTATCTGCACCATCTAGACTTATTGTGGGGAGCGGTTGTGTAGTGGTGAGTTTGGTGCCTTGGAACCGGAAGGTTCCAGGTTAAATCCACACCAAGCCGCTGCATAGGGACCTTGAGCAAGTCCTTCACTTGCAATAGTTCATGCGCTTCGGTGTGAAACTTCGATGCGGCGTCTGCACTGTAGTCGGAAGTGCCTCTGAGTAGGGAGATTATAGTGGTGCTATAACAAATGTGAGAACTAAAATAAAATAAATGAAATTATCTCCAGCATGGTCACAACATGTTGTATTGTACTGTTACAAATGAATGGAATAATAGTAAACTGTAATTAAATGTTTGTTTGGTAATTTACTAATAAAATTAAATTGCTCGTGGACTAAGAAAAATTATGCAATTGCTCGTCATCTTAATTGTATATAGTAATGGTAAATATAATTGCAAACTGTCACATAAGCTTAAAGCATTTGATATACAAGTCCATTAAAGTTTTGTTAAAACATTCAAATCTGTTCTTTATGTATAAAAACATGTAGTGTAGACATGCGTGGGCTAATTTGAGACAAATATTTGAATATGTGTAAGTTTCCTGTTATTTTATACACTGTATATTGAAAAATGGATAAAATATCCAGAACATACTAGTAATAAATTGTTTTTAGTTCTGAATTGTTTTTGAAAGTTTGCTTTCTGTCTTCTTAAAGATCTTCAAGAAACATGGCTGTTCCATTTTCCAACACAAAGTTGCGAGTTCCGCAGGGCTTCCAGAGTCTTCTGGAGGGTGTGGCCAAAGAAGTCCTGCAAATGCAGCCAAATGATATCTTTGCATTCAGTGCTGTCTATTTTGAGAACCTTCTGCAATTGCGAGAAAGTAAGCAAGACTGTAACGACATCTGTTACACTTTTTTTTAATTAATAGCATTCGTTTGTGTGTATGAGTTTACCAAAACACTGACTATGAAGCCTTTTAAATAGACCTAGCTCACAAAAATATTGTTAATTATGGTTTTATTATCCGCAGCCTATGAATCATTAACTGAAGTTACTACTTTTGTAGTTCAGTTTAGCAAGCAAACATAGCAATTATAAGAAATCGTCTCCGAGGAAATAGGAATGCTTGTAGTTTGGAAAAGCACTCTAAATGAAGTGTTGAATAAAGAGATAACACAGTTACACAAGAGATGATATTCAGCACATCAGCAGCATCAAACACCACATTCACAATTTCATTCGGTGCCCTAGTGACAGATTGGGCAAATGAATTTTGGATCAGTTGCAGCGGCCTACTTGATTGGATTCAAAATTCAGGAAACAGGAATTACAATAGTCGAGCATTGAGTGGACAGTGAATGTGTAAGTACAGTTGATGCCACTTTAGTGCATGATGGATAAGTATATGATTTGCTTGTGATTATCAAGCTGGCTGGTTCCGTTTGATTTAGTGTAGTACTTTGGAAGACAATTTCCGGTCTGTGCATATTGTATATTTGCATGATTCAGTTATGTTGATAGTTCACTACGGTCTGGTATCCATTTTTCTTAGCCCAGTTAGCTACCTCGGTAAAAGAGCTGTCGGCCGGGCATCTGTGAAAGAGAGCATGTGGGCCGCGGTTCGATTCCCGAAGGTGGCTATTTCAGAGATTCAAAATCTCGGGCTAACACGGTCCGTCCATGGGGACCTAAATGGCGTGGCGTCCATTCAAACGGGCAAGCGGTGGTGAAGGATCTCACTCTCAGGGTCGAAGCCATAGATGGCCGCTTTATAAAAATCCAATTACATTTACATTTTCTTTGTATGTCATTTATTTGCGTAATCAGTTTTGAGCGTTCTGACCGCCTAACCAGTTTTGCTCATGGACAGCAAATAACTCAGTCTGGAATAACCAAATATAGTCATATGGCCAATAAAATTTGCAGCAGAATTCAGGATTCGATCCAGACGCACCAGTCGATAAGTAGTGAGGTCAATGTTGACCGATCTACAATTTAGTCGAGTTTGATGAAAGCATGGATCAGGGTGGAAGCAACTGAGGCAGCGAGTGAGCAAGTGACAGTGCAAAGTGGATGCAATTGGTGGAAAACAGTCATGGCTAAGGAGGCAGTAAAAGTGAACTGTCAATTCAGGGGGACACTAAGGTCATGCACGAAAGAATAAATGGTGAAATGAAGAAAGCGGCTGTGTGGACAGCTATGTCTAACGTAGCCACTGTTGCTGGCAGATGCCCAGCCAGATGAACTGAGTTTTTAGAGTGCGTTGATAGTTGATACGCAGCAGGTTAAAAGAAGAGATATAAAGCATCAAGGGTTCCACTTTATCAATGTTATTTCTCAAGTGGTCACCATAGCATCCGATGGAGAGCAATGCAAACAGGTCTGGACATCGTCTGCATATAGCTGTGCAAGTATGGCATAGGAGGCAAGAAGCGACGCAAGGTCCATAGTGCAGCTATGGTTGAGGACGGGCTCTGGACTGAGGTAATCAATGAGAAGCTGGGAGCTATGGAAACCTAGTAGACGTGTGAATCCCACAGAGGGAGCACTCCATGAGAAAGGATGCCCACCAGCAAGGGAAGAAGGTTCCAGGCAGGAATGTAAAAAAAAGATATCTGCACACTTTATGGTAGTTTTAGTTATTTTGAAATTTAATCTTAATTCTTTGCTGCTTATGATAATTATAAAATAAGTACTGGCTTTCATGCAAGACACATCTGAAATTATCCCAGGATAATAATTATATTGACTCAGAGCTGCACTAGGATAGTAAACATGAATTAATCTACTCAGCATATTTATGCAACATCCACAACTGTCATGTGAAAAAACCACGACTTCTAGTCTTATAGTCTGATTTATAGTCAGTTACTGCATGTGTCATAGGTGGATAGGTTCAAGAAATCCGGAGCTATGCGCTTGGACTGGTCTGGTGGTTGCCAAAGGGGGGGGGGCTTTGGAGGGTAATCACTGCTTTATAAATATAAATTTGTTTGTGGTATATTTGTGAGTGTTATATTTTTATATCTAAACTTTTTTGTCTGCTGGGTGTAGTGTTCTATGCTGTGCTTGTATGCAATACACATTTACACATGCCTTTCAACAATGTCTCAAAATTGCTGTAATTTGCTATTTTAGAGCTGTTGCTTAGTCATAAACTTAGCTCTGCCTTCCCCAGGGAATTTATATCATACGGAAGATTTTCCTTTCGACTGTACAGTAAATATCCCATCACTGACCCTAAAGAACTGATGCATATAATAGATACGCATTCATGTGTGTACCTTTTATGTTTCATGTCTCAACCCAATTCCTTTCGCCAATCCAACCATAAAGCAATAAAGTTTTTATTATTTCGTGCTTTATAGATATTTCAGATTACTTCTGAAATATGCCTGCCTGTCTGTTTGCCTGTTTGCCTGTCTGTCTGCCTGTCTGTCTGTCTGAGTGCCTACATAATGCCTGCCTGCCTGTCTGTCTGCCTTAGTGCCTACATATCTTCCTGCCTGCCTGCCGGCCTGTCTACCTCTCTGTCTGCCTGTCTACCTCTCTGTCTGCCTGTCTACCACTCTGTCTGCCTGCCTGGCTGTAGATCTGCCTGAAAGAGTCCAGTGCAGCATGATATAGATCTTGTTGTTTACAGTTCACAGGTTTCCTGATTCAGATTAGATCAGATCATTTTATTCAGTGACCAAACAAAAACAGCGGCAATCAATTAAATGAAACATAAGATACATGGGAGACCCTGAAGGGTCTTATGGCCCTCTGAGTAGGACCACCTGAGGCAGCATGCATATGGCAGTTTGTTTGTATGTGCACTTGTTATAGCGCCCTTTCAAGCTCTCTACTAAGAGGCGCTCCCAACTGCAGAGCGGACACTGCATCGGAGTTTCACGCCGAAGCACTGAGCAACTGAGAGTGAAGAACTTGCCCAAGGTCCTTACGCGGCGACTTGAGGTGGATTCGAACCTGCAACCTTTTGGCTGCAAGGCGACGAACATACCCACTACACCACCGCGCCCCACGCAGTATGCTGTGAACTAGCATATGTCTATCAAATAAGGCAATTGAAAAAGAACCGATTTCTAGTAGATAAGTTTTAAAAAGATATAAAATGACATTCAGCATTTCTTGTAATAATAGTAATAAAAACATGCTCTCCATTCTTTCCTGCTTAATTGACCATATTGGTATTTAATCTTCGCAACAGTAAGAGTTTTAGTGCTGCTGCTGCAATATTAATATTAAACAGTTATATAAATTTGGATCATTGATGCTTTCCATCAATTTGAACTCATAGAAATTTAATAAGTATATAATCATTTACGGATGACCCTTTTGTGACCTATGACTGCATCTTACGAGTAGATGTCGGAAGTGTTGAAGTGATTGGAGCAGATTAGCAATAATGTCTGTGACTGTCTTATAATTCATTTGTATATTATTGAACATTTAGAAGTTGGGAATAGCATTATTATTATTATCATTGTGGTCTTGTGTAGTCAGTTTCAACTCCATTTCATGTGAATTATTTATCCAGCAAAAAGTCAAAGTCATTATTTCTGATTATCAATATCTTTGCATGAAATGCATAAAATAATCAGTAGACTGTACTCAGATTTTTCACCTCTGTGTGATAAGCATATCTATCCTTCAACAGTTTAATGATGAGATGCATCAATGTTTTTTTCCATGCAGTCAGTTTTAGTATGCACGCTCATTGTTAAAGTCTTCATCTTTATGTAATGCCTGAAATCCCTTTGCGCTGCGCTCCAATCTTTACGGGAAGTGACACTGAAAATGTTGAGTGAAAAGATAGAGACTCATCGAGACAGAGGGAGAAAAAGAGAGGGAGACAGACAGACAGACAGAGGGAGAGAGAGAGAGAGGGAGCGACATCTAATGGTTGGTGCATTGATTCCCGGCTGGGCAACGCGGCGGTGGCCAGCTGCGTTGGGTCAGTTGATGGGAGAAAGGCAGCAGCAGCAGCAGCAGCAGCAGGCATCGTCAAAGACAGGCATCTGAGTTGATGAAGGGAGGAGGAGCAGCCACCAGGTTGGTTGTAGGATGGCCACCACCGCCGTGCGTTGATCAATCATTGATCGAAACATGTCATTAGCTGCAGCAGCAGCAGAAGAAGAAGCTGGCCACGACGACCAGAGCGAGAGATGGACAGGAGGAGCATGAGAGAGGTGAGAGCAGCAGCAGATACTAAGATGGATAAGATGGATAAGGAGGCAGAAAATGAAGTTTGATTGGACAACGGACGAATATGCTTTTCTTACTTGCTCTCATAAAAGGTAAGATATAAATTATAAACTATCTTCAAAGACATTGGTGTCTTAAATAATTATTACAACGCTGATGAGCACAAGTTGGTGACAATCACTTTGATGCTGTGCATCTTCTGGTTAGATGATGGTAACTAATTGAATTGTTTGCCATACCGACAGCTCAGTGTCATATTCAGGAGATACGAAGCCCAACATTATAGCATTACAACATTATCTGCATATGTGTGCTACGCAGGAAACTGTGCAGGTCACTTTGGAGGACATAATTTTATATGGCCTAATGATGCCCTGCAGGATGTCACCTACTCATCTGTCGCTTCATTGGTTCTGTGTTATTTTCTTAGTTTAGGAGTTACATGTAGTATTATGGTTAATAAAAAATAAAAATAAATAGTATTTTCTTTAATTGAACGCCTGCAAGACACACTGCACTTTACATTTACAAGTTATACAGTAATCTTAATTAAACTTAACTATTAACTGAACAGACAGCTTTGCAATTACACGGCGCTAATAGCAGCCTACAAAGCAAATCCGGCTCGAACTCACTACCTCTCGCACTCTACGCCAGCGTGTTATCCATTGCGCTGCCGCCCCCCCATCTCAATACAGGATTTGCGTGATAATCAGTGGCGGCGCCAGGATTTCAGTTTGGGGGGGGCTGAACTTCCGGAAAAAATTCCATTTTTATCCGTCGAAATTTTCTGAGAACCTTTTTTTAGTCATCCGGTCGAAATGTTGTAAATTTTTGTAACAAATCCATTTTCACCGTCAAAATTTCTGATGCCCTTTTTTAGTCATCAGCTTCAATTTTTGGGGGGGGGGGGCTAAACATGGAAAAAAATGGATCGTCTATTTTTGGGGAGCTTAGCCCCCCCCCCTAGTACCCCTCTGCCGCCGCTACTGGTGATAATTTGATATGTTTAAATATTTTTTGAACATTTGCTGTTGCTGAATTTCAGTGTTGCAATAATTCCACATTCTTTTTCTGGTTCTCTGCCCCTAGGCAGGTTTGGCTGTCCAATGTCGCCACTCTTCCCTCAACTGGGCCTTCTCCTTTAGTTTTTGGTATCCAATTCTCGTCATCAACGTGTCCAGCAGCATCTGTCGTGGTCTTCCTCTTGTTCTTTTCCCCACCATTTTTCCTTCTATCACCGTTTTTACCAGGTTGTCTCCTCTTAGCGTATGCCCTATCCAATTCTTATGTTTTTCTCTGATTGTTTTTATCACTGTTTTTCCTCTCCTACCTTTTCCAACACTTCCTCGTTTGTTCTGTGTTCCATCCAGCTGATCTTCTCCATTCTTCTCCAAGTCCACATTTCAAACGCTTCAATTTTCTTTATGTTTTCTTTTCTCATTGTCCAGGTTTTGAAACCATACAACACCACACTCCACACTAGTGTTTTTATCATTCGCTTCTTGAGGTTTCTGTTTAGCTTTCCTCGTAATAGTTCTCCTCTTTTCGTAAACGCCTCTTTTTCCATTGCAATCCTCCTTCTGATATCTTTATGACATTCCACATATATGCCATGAATTTGAACATTGTGGACAGTTTTTTCTTTGCATATTATCTTGACCTATGTAGGACATGCATGAGGATGGATGAGGCCGAGTGTATTTTTTACTGACATAGCCTTATAGCTATGTAGACGTGATGTGATCTACATCTAGAAAGCTTTGGCCTCAGCAGGCTGGTAAGGTCTTTGCGGTGATCTAGGCCATCAATCCTGCGTCACCTTCGACCCACTGACTGGCAGTCGATGAATATTTGTCTTTATAGACCACTGGTGTTTTGAGATATTTTGTAGCACTGCATCATCTACCACCCACAAGGGTCAGTGGGTGTTATGAGCGACTATCAATCTGTGCTATCCTGGTTACTTGGTCCAGGAACTTTAATATTGTGTGTTAAATGGGTGATGTGGATATGGATCCATTGGTTGTGTCAATGTGTGTATGTGTGTGTGTGTGTGTGTGTCAATGTGTGTGAATGAATCTGAATCTCTTCGAGTCATATCTTAACTATCGGTTAGCTCATACTTTTTGCTTCATTACTGATTGTTCTCAGGTGACATAAATTTATTTAGCTTCATTTAGATTATACTTCTGCTAAGTGCTAAAAGGTACATTAGTGAATGTCTAGATTATGTTGGAGTGCCTCTGCATTGAGTGCTTTAATGGGGTGCTATATAAATTCGGGTTGATTGCTTGATTGAGCTGGCATATGAAACCAATATGGGAATAATTAATTATTTGTTGTGTGAACATCATAATTATGTCCTATGTAGGTGACTCTGAGTAGTCTGTGCAGCGAGATACGATCTATAAATTTTAGATACGATGCGATACGATATTTTGTATTTGTTTTGGGACAGCGCAATACATTAGCTTAGCTATCTAGAATGTTGTCATCTTGTATGTAGCCTATGTATGCATAGTGTTTTACTCTTTTGGTGGACCATGCTATCCGCTCACTGCTAGATTGTAAAATTAATTTTATTTGGACCTTGGTGTTTTCAATCAATGTCATATACTTTGCCTGTTTGGATCGTTGTATATCTGGTAAAAGAATGGCTTAAGATCATGTTTAAATTTAGTAAAGCTTTGGATACAATGACTTTCTTGTGGTTGTAGTTATCATTGTGTTGTAATCTGACTTTTATTAAGCACCACTTTAAGCAAATTCACATCAGCTGCACTCACCAATCAGCCAATGAAATCAATGTCAACTAATACAGACTTTAAGTGCTTACAAAACTTTGCAAGTGACAAACTAAGGAGCCCCAGCCACAGTTCTCGAGAAAGGCGATTCCACTTGGCGAACCCAGATTTTATGGACACTGTGTCAGCGTTTTTCATCAGATGAGGTGTTAAAACATTTTACTATTCGACTGAAGATAATTAAAACTGTAGTTGTTGGACGTCATTTTCATAGATAGAATTTCCACTTGTCACGACCCTAGCATGATCTATCTGTAGAAGATCTGGTCATGACGTTCACACTGTGCGAGGAATGCACTTTAAGAAAGTTTTATTATTAAAATCATAGACAATAGCAGAGGTTATGTAAAGATATTAAATTTGAGAGGCTCTGCCAGCAACGTTTTAGCAGACAGTTGCGTGACTAATTGTGTCATAGGAATGCATTTTAATGTCCATGGATCTCGAGTTAGTTCAAAAGATTTGCTGGAACGAGTTTTGCTTTTCTGCTTTTCAATCAAACAGGTGGAGTTGTTGATCCAGTTGCACAAATGTCTCGAACACAGGATCGAATGTATAACAACAAAGCATTTCAGGTAATTGTTGTCTTCTGTTGATCACCCATCATCATCAGTTCACATCATCTGTCACATAAAACGACATTTGAATCTTATGTGGAACGACTGACCTTGATGCTTCTTCTTTCTTGTTCATTCAGCATGCTCTAATTTATGTCCTAAATCGATCGGTTTCCATGGTAACAGACATATTTATTGACTGTGATTCATTGCTGTGCAAATAATGAAGATTTTACAATAAAATATTGTATGAATCTTGAACAACTTTGCATTTTTAAAATAATGTTAGCAGCAGGCCTTTTTTAACGTGCAGTTGTACACAAAATGTGCAGTTGCAAAACTTAAAACTAGCAAATAAGGTCATTGTCGTCCGATTTGAAGTAATGTACCATGGATTGCTGAGAAAGGAAAGAAGGGGTTGTGCAGTTCTAAAAATTCCTAAAAAACAGCCCTGGTTAGCAATTAGTCATTCTATATATTATTAGAATTAACTTTATGGAAGAGAATTCTGCTTCAAAAGTCTTACTAAGGTCAGGGCTGAAAGTGAGCCGGGTCTGTCCTGGTCTGAGACCCGGCATCGATTTTCGAGACCTGCTGCTGCCGGGTCTCAGCCGGGTCACAAAAATGCCAAAAGTAGGTAAAAATGGAAGGATTTTCGGTAATTTTGGGCAGATGACTATAGGAAAAACTTCGTCAGAAAGTTTATGGGCCAAAGGCGTGCTCGTCCGCTAAAGTGAGACCCGGCAACTTTTCCAAGACACTTTCAGCCCTGATATGACTAAGGTCAACCTATAATTATGTAATGGTTGAGAGCAACTGTTTCTGCGAGTAACCTTGCTGTGATTTTTTGTCTCGTGGAAACTGTAGAAGCCTGATGTGGATATAAACAATGAAGAACAGCAGGATGCGGCTGTCAAGATACAGACGAAGTATCGCCAGCATCAGTCAAAAGCCGTCGTCGATCAGATGCGGCAAGATAAGGCGGCCACAAAAATACAGGCTGGCATCCGTGGCCACTTGGGTCGCAGACGAGTGACACACCTACGGTAATTTTATCTGCGTTTCTTTGTTGCAAATTATAGCTGTCTACGAAGTTAACTTTTTTAAGGTGTGTAATCATAAGGGAGTCATTTGCTTTTATTTTGTTACTGTTGTCATCTTCCGAAACAGTTTACTCCTTAGACTGTCATTTATTAGAAGGTTTTTGAATGTAGTCATCGTACTTTGCCATGTCTTCCATTACCTTACGACTTACCTTACCTGTTACTAAGTGCCTTACAACTAACCTTGCTATCTTAAATTACCTTACCACGTTCCTTTATTTGCTCTTCATTGTCTTGTCATGCCGTAGCTTTGCATTGTCTTATTTTTATGGCATAGGACATAGTTTATATTATTTTGTTTCAGCGTGTAATGTTTCGTTTCCTCTTGTTTATGAGCTCATAAGCTTACCATTCGCAAGCAGACAGATCCATTATCGTATACCGGCACTTATCCTGCTGGCTTCTACAAGAGGAGCGCCGCTTGTGGCTGCTTTGCCTGCAGTTGCGTGTTCTGTCTGGTCGTTTTTCATTGTTTTTCTCTGGTTCTGCTCGTGTTGCTTAGCCGCTCTTGTAGAGGTATGGCCACGGTGGGGTGTGGTGGTGTAGTGGGTATGTTCGTTGCCTTGCAGCCGGAGGATTGCAGGTTCGATTCCACCTCAAATCGCCATGTAGGGACCTTGGTCATGTCCTTCACTTGCAATTGCTCAGCACTTTGGCATAAAACTTCGATGCAGTGTGCGTGCTTTAGTTGGGAGCGCCTCTGAGTAGTAAACTGGAAGGGGCGCTATGACAAGTGCACATACAAACAAACGCATAAATTGTAATTATTATTATTATTATTATTGTTATTATTATTATTATTTTTATTTTTATTTTTATTTTTTTTTATATTTTTATTATTATTATTATTATTATTATTATTATTATTATTATTATTATTATTATTATCGAAATGTAAGTTTTAGTTTTCGATGAAGAGTTCAAAGATCAATTTCAGTTTTCTTATGGCTCAATTATTATTGTTATTATTATTTTTTTTAATATTATTTTTATTATTACACAATACACATATAATTTATTTCCGTTTCAAACAGTGCAACATCAATTGGCTGTGCGTGATGAACAGAGAACGCCTGACAAACAAAGGCATAATGTGCTAACTGTTTCTCACAACTAAAACTAATGTAATTAGTCAGATCAGTCGTCCTCGACCCCGGCGAGTTGTGCGAATGTGCCTCTGAAGGCTATGGCATTATTCTTATTATTATAAGCTTAAAATGAAACTTATTACTTTTTGGCCATTTTTCTGAGTGTCAAGTACCTTACTAGTCACAAGATGCATAAATGCCCTGATTGCCAAACATTTGAGTTATCTTTCTTATTTTATTTTTTATTTCATAATTTATTCGTAGCAAACAGGTGGCCGACTCATCTCACGGAAGTTTCAATGCTGCTGAAGATGGAAACGATCTTGAGGAACTGGGACAGGAAGATGAATTCAACATCAACAATTACGACGGGGAAGAAACAGCAAGAACGCAAGGCTCTATTGAAATGACGCCAAGGGTATCTTCTTCTGATTCTTGCGTTCTCATTTTTTTACTGGTTCATAAAGCGACAATGCACACAACCAAACACCAGCAACGCCTTTCATTCATGCCATTCTTAAGCAGACACATCCGTCATTGTCATTGTTAAACAGACAGATTCATCACCTACCACCGCTACTCTTTCAGACTTTTGATATGTACCTTCCTGAATTCCGAAAAAAAATCGCTTTGCTTGTTAACGGGGTCAAACGTACTAGGAATGCTTCTGAAAGGCTTTTCCTGAGAGAAGTGCTTTATAAATCATGTAAAAAATGGTCATATTCATTACAATACAATACAATAATGGTGTGCTTTAATTGACTCCTGCAGCTAAGGGCTGCTTTGCAGTGATTGCGATTTTATTATCCATGTTTTTTGTGATGAATTAATGAAAAATCTGTTTTTGAGAAGGACTCAGATGTCATTGATAGGCCTTACTGGTATTTCTGTTTCATTCTGTGCATTGTTCAAGACTTTTATGTACTATTGTTTAATAACTCGAAAAAGAAGCAATGTCTACGTTAGTACAGGCTGTGACTGCTCTGTTATTTACATTGGTGAATGTGCAGTGCTGGAACTTTTCAATGCTGCTTTCAGGGTTTAATATGATTGTGACGTGTAATTCAATGAAGGTTCATATTATACAACACACGGAGAGGGATCTGGATTTTGCAATAGTGTCTGATCAGATTATATGAGAATTGATTTAGCAGGAATGCTGTGTTGTATGAAATTTATGTTTTGTTCTTTGATGCAAAAATCAGATGTGGCCAAACTATATTTTTATCAGGTTTCAGATGCCTTTGTTGCACAATGTACATGTCTGCAGGTTTCTTTTACAACATTAGCTACCACAGTGTGTGAACTTTGCAATGTTATTTTCAGTATTGCTTAATGTTTTAAGTCTTGAATAAATTGCTGTGAAAATAGTATCTTCTGCCAGTGGTAGTTTTATATTGTCAGCCAGTGATATTTTATATCTTCAGAGAATAGTGTTTTATATCTTCATCCAATAGCTTGCTCTTGCTTAATGTTTAAGTCTTCATTAAATTAGCATTGGTGTTCTAAGAATGCAGAATTAAGTTGTCAATTTAACATATGGATGACATCTGACTTCATTGGCAGATGTTTGTCATTTTATATGTGACTTAAAGCTTTCCTCTAAGGAAGTCACTTGTATCTATATCTGGTTGTTTAGCTCGACTTATGGTAGTATCGACTATCTCTTCCTTTATCTCTACTCTCTATCCTGTATATATCTGTTGTAGATAAATACTTTTATTGCACTTCGTAATTTTTGCTAATTCACAACAAGGTTTTGCTAGCATAAGGAGCAGGGATAAACTAATATTGGTTATTTAAGGCACTAAATAATCATTGCCTAAGCCGGTTGACAGTGCTGTGGAGAAATGGCAGATGAGCAGAATCAAAAGACGTTGTGTATCTGTGGTTGACTGCAAATATTACTCTACACGTTGAGACTGGAATTTCCATGTGAACAGGTCACTGCTTTGCCAGCCACTCCTGCAGAAGCTGTTCAGCCTGGTAGCAATGTAACCGAAGAAATAGACATTGATCTTGGTGACCCTGAAGTCCAGAAGGCAGCAGTTTTTATTCAGTCTGGATTCAGAGGTCTTAAATCCAGAAGAAAACCACCACCACCATCATCATCATCACCACCACAGCCAACACCACTGCTTCCATCACCTGCCGTCACACAGGCCTCCACCTTGATGCAGGTTGCCTACAAAGTTTCTCGTTGTGGTTATCGATATTTCTTGTTGTATTTTGAAAAACGGAGCATGCGATACGGTTTATAGATATTTTAGTAATATGGATATTTTTATCTGGAGTTGGTCCAGATAGATGATTTTGAAGGACATGCGTTAGTGGTTGATTCACGAAATTCTATAGTTCAGAATTTCAAGGTTGTAAAACTAATTTGTTTCCCTCACGACTTTGGAAACCTGAAATGTACTGCTCTGTTTACTGAACTGCAATGATGCAGAAATCAAATGTGGTCAAACCATATTTTCCTATCAATTAATAAGTTCCAGGTGTCTTTGTACATCTCTGCAGTTGTTTACTACTTTAAAGCTACCACAGCATGAGAACTTTGCTGTGTTATTTTCTATTTACTGTTTTAAGTCTTCAATAAATTAATGTGAAACTTATAGTTTCTGCCAATGATATTTTGTATATCGTCAGCCAATAGTATATTTTCATTCAATATAATACCTCTTGTTTAATGTTTTAAGTCTTCACTAAATAATTAGCATTGGTGTTCTAAGAATGCAGAATTAAGTTGTCAATTTAACTTACTGATGACCTTTGACTTCATAGACATATGTTTGTGATATCATGATATGTGACTTAAATTTCTCTTCTGTTGGCGGTCACTTGTATCTATATCTACCTGGTAATAGTAGAGCTCGACTTATGGTAGTATCGACTATCTTTTCCTTTGTCTGTACTCTATCCTGTATATCTCTGTTGTAGATAAATTACTCTTATTGTCACTTTGTAATTTTTGCTAATTCACAACAAGGTTTTGCTAGCATAAGGAGCAGGGATAAACTAATATTGGTTATTTAAGGCACTAAATAATCATTGCCTAAGTCAGTTGACATTGCGATCTTGATGCTGTGGAGAAATGGCAGATGAGCAGAATCAAAAGATGTGGTGTATATGTGGTTGACTGCAAATACCCTACATGTTGGTTGAGACTGGACTTTCCATGTGAACAGGTCACTGCTTTGCCAGCCACTCCTGCAGAAGCTGTTCAGCCTGGTAGCAATGTAACCGAAGAAATAGACATTGATCTTGGTGACCCTGAAGTCCAGAAGGCAGCAGTTTTTATTCAGTCTGGATTCAGAGGTCTTAAATCCAGAAGAAAACCACCACCACCATCATCATCACCACCACCACCATCGACACCACTGCTTCCATCACCAATACCACCACCTTCACCATCACCTGCCGTCACACAGGCCTCTACTCAGGTTGCCTACGAAGTTTCTCGCAGTGGTCATGGATGTTTCTTGTTGTGTTTTGAAAAACTGAGCATGCGATGTGTTTTATAGATTTTTATTAAAAACTCTTAAACTTTCAGGACTATTGGTATCTTGCATGTCCACTTGTCCAGAGTTTTTCCCTGTTGCATTGAACTTACTTTAGTCGGATCAAACTATGAATGCATGAGCTCTGTGAATGGCATGACATTTTAACATTTGTGATTATAATTATGATCAATGCATGAATTATGTTGAAATAATTCTTCGTGTATTTTGCCTTTTCTTACTTGTTTTTTCTTAACTGCCTATACTATTTTTTGCATTCTCCCTCCCACACCCAATATGGCCTTCTTGATGAGTGCCTGTGGTTTGTTATAACGATTGGCGGTGTTCTTCAAAGCATAAAATCCATTAGGCTTTGGACTTTAATGGCAAGAGCCTACTTAGAGCACTTGGACGGATTGCAGCTCATGGTTTAGGTGTAAATCATTACATCCATGATTACTGAGTTGTCCTTCAATGATTGTTATTTTTCATTTATAAATATATTTCATTTCGGTTCACTTAAAAATAGAAGATGTTAGAATATTGTATCCACTGTTAGGTTATTAATGTCATTGATATCTTAGCCAACTTCTTGAAAGAGCATATGATAGAAGCTTAGGGAAATTCAAAGACTTGGATTGCATCTTGCTATGGCCAGAGGTTTTCTCAGAATTAATTAGGCCTATAATGAGAATAAATTCTTAACTATATAGCTGCATGACATTATTTTATAGGTGATATGAACTAGCGCATAGTCTCACTTCAGAATTCTTACACCATATCATTATTTCCTTTTCTGCTTTTATGTGATTTCCATTTAAGCAATTTTATTGTGTGTTTTTTCAAAACGCTTACCCAACCAATCCCCGATTTAATGTTTTTTCCTTCTGTGTGTTGTGTCAAATATTTCAAAATGTTATGCAAAATGTTCTGGTTAAAAGAATACAGTGGCGACTCATTCACTTACAATTTCAATTGACCCACAGTTATGCCATGGCTCCTGTGAAGATCTATTTAACATGCAAGACGCATAGACCTGCATCCAGCGATTTGCTACGTCTGTATCAACTGTGCAATTGCTCCATTAAATAGGAAAGTGTAATAGCTGTTGATGGCTTTAAGTCCGACAGAGGGCAGTATATCTTTCCAGATCAGATGCAGTGACTGCATATCTTTCCTGTTCTCATTAACCTGGCGGCATCTGAGAGATCAATATCGTATTGCTACGTTTTCTTCACATTGCCTGCAAATAAATTAAAATAGGAATGAACTTGGTGTTTATGATGTTGATGTAGATAGATATCACTACAATATGTGCAAGGAATCAATGTTGGGGCAATGCCAGGTCCTAAGAGAGCATATAAACAAGGACCAGGTGACAGCATTTGCTGTTTGACTTGTCTGCTGTGTTAATACAGTGTGGACTTTTCTTTTGCATTATAATATCCAGCACTTCTCTGGTATTTTTGTTAGAAACTGCACTAAATTAGTTTAAACATTTCTGGAAACTAGTACCTCTAATGGTCATAAATATTCTATTTTCGTATAGATTATTTTGTTCTTGCAAAATATCCAGTCTTTTAAGACTCCAAAATTGTAAAAACAAATTCGTCATGTACACCTTTTGCCTCTCACAATACAAAATTTCTTGATTTGCCACTGTATCAGCTTGTGTTGACTAAACATAAGCACATGTGTATAATATAATATTATGTTCTTGGAATGTTTTTCATAGACTTAATTTTGTCTGTTTAATAAAACTCAAGACATCTATTGATGGATTGATTGTTGATTGCATATATCATGTTCATGGTGTTCTATAAACATTGATTGATTGATTGATTGATTGATTGATTGATTGATTGATTGATTAATTGATTGATTGATTGATTGATTGATTGATTGATTGATTGATTGATTGATTGATTGATTGATTGATTGATTGATGGATGATGTTCATGTGCACTATGAATGACGATTCGTGCAGTAGTCACTCTGACTGTATTTAAAGATTTCTACTTGTACCAACTATTGCAACTATCATTTTAACTATGTAATAAACAGGAAGTCTTTCCTGTGGGAAACGCATATTTGAACTGGAACACAATTTTCCTATACAGAACTATCGTTGTAAGGGTTTTACTTAAAATAGATATGTCACGATCAATCTGTTTATAAAATGTATAATATAAACCTGAATAAAACTAAATGTTAGTCACGCAACTGAAGTGCAACTGTTGAACCTTGCAGTGAAAATAATAATAAATACAAAAGTGCAAGTGTATTATAACACCCACAACTGAATTTCATACAATCCTAAACACACAATAATCAATCAAGCTTTTATTGCATGCATTCAATTAACAATATACCAGTGGTGTAATGGGGGGGATGCGGGGGGACGCCGTTCCCCCACTTTTTTCCAGGGATAATGGAATATTAATAGTAATACTACTACTAATATTATTATTATAAAGAGCGTCCCCCCACTTCATAAAGAGCGTTCCCCACTTCATTTTTTAGGACTACATCACTGCAATATACTACTCTTCAAAGTAGCTTTAAAGTGATTATATTAATTAAATATGATGTTGATAATATTGAACAGTTTTTGTCTTTGCGCTGATATAAAGATGTTGTTATCTGTTGGTTGATTGACTCCATTGGATGATCTGGATTTTAAACTAATCTTCTCAGATGGATTCCATGACAACCACTCCTCCTCCTCCTCCTCCTCCAGCAGCTGCTCCTGCTCAGCCTGATGGAAAAGAAACAGAGGAGATAGACATTGACCTTGGAGACCCCGAAGTCCAGAAGGCAGCAGCTTTTATTCAGTCTGGATTCAGAGGTCTTAAATCCAGGAGAAAGCCAGCACCATCATCATCACCACCACAGCCAACACCACCACCACCATCATCACCACCACCTGCCACTATAGAAACCAATGCCATCTCCAAGGTTTCCTAAACACGTCTCTTACAGTGGTCATGGGTGTTTTTTTCTTTTGTGTTTTTACAGTTTTTTACTAGAACACCAGGTGCATGGGGTAGTTCTAGTCAAATGTTAACAGTATTAGTATTTTATTCCCACCTGAGTTCTAGCTAGCAGATTCACTGGAAAGTCATCACAGATCATGTGCATGAACTAGACCTAGACCCTGTTTTTGCATGAATTTTACTGGCTGGAATTATTTTTCTGTGAACTTTTGTTCTGCATGTAACCGACTGGATTGATGTTGGTCAGCAATAATTATATTATCAACAGAACAATTTGATTGCATCGATAAACTGTGGACTCGTTTATGTACTGTGTTCATGTGCTATTCTGCTTAACACAAAGTGGTTATGTCAAATTATAATATTGCATTTATTGAACAGACCATGCTGGTTAACCCTTTAATGCCAAGATGGTAGTAAATGGTATGGGAAATCCTATACCCTTCGCATTAAAGGGTTAAAGAATTGTAGTGTTGAGCTAAATGTTAACCTTCAGCATTCTGCTTTTTTACACCTGTTGTAGTTTTTGATACTATTTAATAAGACATCTTTCCCAATGACTTTGCATTAATGCATAACCTTTGAGAGCATTATGTTCTTGGGCTGTTATGTTTTGACTTTTATTGTTGAAATGTTTAATTAGGTAATTAACAATTGATCATAGGCTGTTTTATTTGTTTTTGGTCAGTATGTAAGACATTCGTGAAGTCTCAAGTTGTTACCCCTGTGCATCCACATGTGTTGTGTTACTTTATTTTGTTTCTGATGAGTTTCATAATTCTTTGTTTGATTTTAACAATGAATAATGAATAACGAGAGATTGATTACTTTGCCAGAAGTCACAATTTAATCTGACTTTTTTTTACGTTGGTTTTGTATTTTCACAGTTTTCCTATCTACATGTACATACTGATATATACTAAAGTGCATGTTGTTTCGTCTGGATTTTACATTATAATAAAGTTTGGTTGCAATTAATGTTCAAATACCATTACTTTATCTTATATAATTATGTGTACTCATGTAGTGTGTAATTAACAATGCATTTCAGTTTATCAAGACAATGAATTACCATAATGATTGTTTTATGCTCTTGTTTACTTCCTGTGCGTTCTTGTGCGTTTCATATAATTGTCTTCTGCTCTTGGTGCATGCATCCATTGTGTTTTTGAATTCAACTATTGATTTACATACTTTTGATTACTAGGCCTACACAATGCATGTTTAAAATACGGTGAGCGTAACAAGCAGGGTTCAGTTTTTAACGATACTACATTCTTATTTAAATATTTGTTTTGTAACTGCTGTTAACATGGTAGTCTATTGAGTGTTTCTGTCAAGAATGCGATGTAGACCTCTCTAAAAAGTTAGTTGATTCATATAAATGTGTATATATAATTATATATATTGCATATATATATATGCACATTGCACATGCATAACTATATAATATAATTATATATACATGCATTTATATAAATGCATATAATATATACAGTAATATATAAAATGGATAGGCCTATATATATATATATGCATATGTATATATAAAATATATTATATTATATATATACCATTATACATGCATTTATAGGAATCTTAGACATCCATGCAGTTTTGCTTTTACAATTTTCATTAGTAGCAATTAGTACAGTGTGGACACTGTTACAGCTTTTTTGCTTATCTGTTTGATGAAGGTGGGATCAGATGATGCAACTGTTCGGAAGAGTCCAGCCAATGAAGATGCGGAGGAAGGCTTCGACCTCAATGATCCAGGAGTGCAGTCGGCAGCCACAAAGATCCAGGCGGGATTCCGAGGAATGCGCACACGTCAGAACCTTAAACCTCGACAGGTCAGCTGAATGGCAAGCTTTGACGGCTCTGATTAATTATTTTAAAAAACAATGTCTGAAATTTGTATGTACCATGTGGGGGCATGGTGGTGTGGGAGTATGTCCGGTGTCTTGGAGCCGGAAGGTTGCGGGTTCAGGTCCACCTCAAGTCGTCGTGTACGGCGTGTAGGGACCCTGGGCAAGTTCTTCAATCGCAATTACTCATACGCATGGGCGCCCGCAGAAATGTTTGCAGGAGGGGGTTAAAACATGATGGTCACGGCTAAAAAAAATTAAAGAAGAGGTTTAAAATGCAAAGCAGGAAATTAAGAACATGCACGGGCATTTTTTCATAGAGTTTTTTAATGTAAATATATGCCATACATATCTACATGTATTGTACATATTATAGGTGGTGGATATACAATTATACATATACATGTATGTAGATATGTGCGTATGTATGTTTGTGTGTATGTGTGTAACTATTATTATTGTATGATGTATATGTATATGAGAGTTTTATTGGAAAGCGAGATGATGACCATGTTGAATTTTCATAGTGGTATGTACAAATGACTTGCACTAAGCTGTATTTAGATTAAGCATGATTATGTAGATTAGGCATGCTTATGTAGATTAAGCATGATAGTTGTTGTGCTGTTATAATTTTAGAAAGTGGGATCCACGGACGATATTGAGGGAGATCTGACTACCAGAACTGAGGATGAAGATTTTAAAGAACCGGAAGATGAGGAGCCAAAAGAAGGAGAAACTGAGAGACAGGAAACACCTAACACCAAACGCAAGATGAGTGGAGAAGAGGATGAAGGTGCGGATATCGAATTAAATGAGGATGATCCTGAAACGATTAAAGCCATCGAAGAGATCCAAGCTGGCTTCCGCAGATTGAAAGCTGAGGCTGAGAATGAGGATGAGGACGAGGTGGTTGAAATGA
This sequence comes from Lumbricus rubellus, assembly GCA_945859605.1. NCBI lineage: Eukaryota > Metazoa > Annelida > Clitellata > Crassiclitellata > Lumbricidae > Lumbricus > Lumbricus rubellus. Next base: position 30,604,650 of record OX243813.1, on the reverse strand, counting down.
GCAATGAGCGAGAGAAGTCGGAAATGGAAGCAGCAGCCGCAACAAAGATTCAGGCTGGCTTCAAAGGAATGAAAATACGACAAGAACTCAAAGGAAGGAAAGTCGAAAAGAAAGCGATCAACGAAGATCCAAAGGAGATCCAACCGGAGGAGGAAGAAACAGATGCTGGGAATCTGTCGTCAGAAGAGAATTCGGATGCTGAGCTTAGAGTTGCCGCAAATAAGATCCAGGCTGGGTTCAGAGGATACAAAACAAGGAAGGAGGTGCAGAGGATGAGAAGGAAGAAAGGCGAAGAACTAGCATCACATTCGCAGGGAGAATTTAATGGAGAGCGTGAAGCTGAAGAAAAGTTTGAGAATGGTGAGGACGACGAGGGAAAACGTGTCATGGCGGCCGGTAAAATTCAGGCTGGATTTAAGGGATATAAAACCAGAAGAGAGGTGGAAATTCTTCGAAAGGAAAAAGCAAAAGTCAGTGAAAAGAACGAGGAGGGCTCGGAGGATGAGGGAAAACGTGTTGTGGCGGCCAGTAAAATTCAGGCTGGATTTAAAGGGTATAAAACGAGGAGAGAGGTGGAAATTCTACGAAAGGAGAAAGCAAAAGTTGGTGAAAAGAACGAGGAGGGCTCGGAAGATGAGGGAAAACGTGTCGTGGCGGCCCGTAAAATTCAGGCTGGATTTAGAGGATATAAAACAAGGAAAGAGGTGGAAATTCTACAAAAGGAGAAAGCAAAAGTTGGTGAAAAGAACGAAGATGAGGAAGAAATACAGGAGGACGAAGATGCATAATGTTTATTGTTGACGATAATTATTGACATCTTTGTTAGTTAATTTTCTTTAACTTAATTTGCAGTTTAGTTATTCTGTTGAGTACACTTGACTTCGTAAGACATCTGATCAACGTATTTCATAACCAATTAGATACCGGTAATTATGTTGTAAATTAACTCAAATTGTAGTCGTAATTAAAATTACAGCAAATGTATTTATAAATAACATCTGAACGTCTAGCTTAGTCACCAAGTAAGCACCTTCGTGGTAAATATAAATACGCAGTTGTTATGCACATTTCTTTCTTTTAGCTACAATGCATCCTCAATACTCATTTGCAATCAAATTTTCTATGTTATTTTTATCCACTGCTGTGCATCTGAATTAGAGTCATGCCATTTAAAGTTCCCATGCATTGACAGGCAATGCTCGCCCAAGACTCCTCCAGCCCCTTAAATAAGCTATGAACGCTATGCGATTATGGTGTCGTCTTGCCCAGTATCGCCTTGACATATTCATAGTCAGGATCTTACTCAAGGCAGTGTGATGGAATAGACACAATGAGAAGCTTGTTCCTAATTTTTAGCTGATGACTATGTGTGTACCAGTTTCTAATAATATCGAGATATAACATCAAGAAATGTGCCTTACAATTATACACGGCTACTTATAGTTATACGTATGCCCACATAAATCTATGTAGGAGTCCATGAATATATGTATGGTTATTTGAAAAAAAACCTCCATTTTTAGTTACGTGGTGCCCAGTTAAAAGAAGTTGTATAAATCTTTACACTCCTGATGTCTGTTTTAACGGTAAACAACATTAGGCTAATGGCATAGGCCTTTAATATTTTTTCACCAAGTCTGCATGCCATGAAAAAAATGATACATACAGGACTACGTCCAAGTTTGCACACACACACACACACACACACACACACACACAAACATAGCCTACATATAAAACATTGACAATTTTATGGTGCCATAACACAGCCATGTCCTTAGGCTACAAGGGCACATCACAAACAACTAACAGCAGGATATAGGCTATGTCTTGGAAAAATAAATAAGTCTTGAACCCTGATATGAAGAAGTCAACTCCTGAGTCAGCCACTCGTGACTCGCAGGGCGGGAGGGAGGCAGACTGCTCCAGCATCTTGGCATAGGTCACTGCAGTTGAAGCGCGGTCACCAAAGAGGACCCTCATCCGCCGTACGCGAAGATTGCTTTCTTGCTCAAGCGATCAGAGTCGCAACCAGCAGGCGGATGAATGTGTCTCGGTACAGTAGGCTAATTGCGCAGATAGGCCTACTCGATTGGGCGCAGCTCCGTGAAGTAACTTGTAAATTAACGCGGCGCAACGCGCGAACAGATTTCCCATTTCCCATACCATTTACTACCATCTCGGCATTAAAGGGTTACATTCAATGCGAGGGGGAACAGTTCAACAGGGCCCAGGCAACAAGCGGAGGACATCACGGAATATCGGCGTCACGTGATCATAATGTAATTTCCTCCCAGCGGCGCTGAGAACGGACTTCAGGCAAACTATGACTATGAGGAACTTGCGCGCGTCGACCAGCACGCTGTTGCAGCGGCCAACCTGAGAGTTACAAGTTACAACGGCCGCTTCTGCTGCCTTGAAATGCAAAGCATCTCTCAGGAATTAGCGAAGCTGAGAAAGGAATGTCCTCCTCGCTTACTTTTCGCGCCACACGACTCCTCATGGAGAGGTCAGATTCAAAATAGCCTATGACGCCGATCGAGGTCGAGGGTCAGCAGTTACAGCCTACAGGTCGGATCGAAGACCCGCAGACACTCTGTTCTTCAGGGTCGAGGTGAGGACACACCGTCTGCTGGTTGCACACCAATGGATACCCGTCTTGTATGGGTGTACGTTTGTGCGTGAGCGAGCGTACGTGTTTGGGTGTATTCCTCCAAAATTATATATAGAAAGGGTCTTTTCACGGATCACGTGTTTAATTCAGAAAGGGAGGGGTAGACTTATTGCAGAGGTTTTAAAGGTATTTTTGCTTTGACTTCAGATAGGAACAGCATAGGCGTTTCCCAGGGCTGAAAGTGAGCCGGTTCTGTCCCGATCTCAGACCCGGCATTCATGGGCGCCCGCAGAAAATTTTGCAGGAGGGGGCAAAATTTTTACCGTGGTCACGGTTACTATTTTCAGTGACAAAAGCATGCTAAATACAGCGCTGGAAATTAGAAACACGGGTATTTTTTTCAAAGACTTTTTTAATGCAAATTTCTCGGTTTCATTTTGTGTATTATTTGTGTGAAAAATTGGTTAAAAATCCAAAAGTAGATGTTAAAAAGTAGGTCCATGAAGGGCACGATTACATGTATATATAATTATATATTTATTTCTAAAGAGATTTCTAAACGTAAATTTATCACTTTCACGTGTGTATCATATTCGCATGATTAGTGTTTTAATGCGAAAAAATTTGTTAAAACTCAAAAGTAGTAGTTAAAAAATAAGTTTCACTTTTCCAGGGGGGCAAGTGCCCCCCCCTTGCCCCTATGTGCGGGCGCCCATGCCGGCATTCATTTGTTGGCGCTTGAATAAACACTGTTATTTAGCACCATTTGGCCCTAAGAGACCCGGCAATTTTTTCAAACCACTTTCAGCCCTGGCGTTGCCTTACAGCAACTCTAAGCCTACCATAGGCGTCCTCTGCATTGTGTATATTATAATTATATACATATATATAGGTATATATGTATATAGCCTATAGTCTACATGTACAGGGTGCGCCAAAAAGTAATTCTCTACGGTTTTGTGTCCATATCTTGGCCAAACATACGAATTTTTAAATGAAACTCTACAGTGTTAAAGGCAATTAATATTTACGTACAATGTTTTAAGTTTCAACAAAATATCTCAAACAGAACAAAAGTTACATCGCTTTTAGTGAGGCCACCCACCATTTTTTGACGATTGAAAAACGAAACGCAACAAAAACTAGGTTTTCTCCCAATATCTTGGCCAAAAGTGAGAGTTTAGATATGAAATTTTACAGGCGTAAGGACAATTCATTTTTGCACATGATGGCCAGATTTCATTAAAATATTTCGAGCACAACAAAAGTTATACCACTTTTAGTGAGGCCACCCCCAATTTTTGACGATTCAAAGACGTAACGCAGCGAAAAGTAACAAAAACACGATTTTATTAAGTCTCATCTCAAATAATAATAGTAAGAAGTGTCGACATTGGTGGTGGGCACATTGAACACACGTTGTGAAGCACAACCATGTTCATTTGACAACAGTTATTTGAGATGAGACAATAAAATCACGTTTTATTACTTTTTGTTGCGTTACGTTTTTGAATCGTCAAAAAACGGTGGATGGCCTCTCTAAAAGAGGCATAACTTTTGTTCCGGTTGGAATATTCTGATGAAATTTGGCCATCATGTGTCAATATGAATTGTCCTAAAGCCTGTAAAGTGTGATTTCGAAATTCTTACTTCGGGCCAAGATATTGGCAAAAAACCTGGTTTTTGTTGAGTTTGGTTTTTGAATCGCCAAAAAACGGTGGGTGATCTCCCTAAAAGTAGCATAACTTTTGTTCTGTTTGAAATATTTTGCTAAAATTTGACCATTGTACGTAATTTTGAATTGCCTTTAAGACTGTAAAGTTTCATTTTAAAATTCGTATGTTTGGCCAAGATATGGGCTAAAAACCGTAGGAGATTACTTTTTTGGCGCACCCTGTATATACGTGATTACGTACATGTAATGCTGCTGAGTTTACAGCTATGCTCTACCGTTGACTCATCGGATATAATTATATATGTAATATAGAACAGGGAGGTTCCATCAGACATAGAGTAGGCCTTTAGGACCATGCATGTCCCAGTTTGTCCCACTAGTCAATTGGATTCCATGTGTTTCTGCATACAAGCCGGTATACACCGCTCTGTTCTTTCCTTCTGTCTGTATGTCTGTCTGTGTGTCTGTCTGTCGTCTCTCTCTGTCTCTCCTGTACTTTTATTTTATTTCGGAGGGTGTTTCTTCGCCGGAAAATTTTTGACGACCTGTTTTGTTCCATTTTCATCGCCAATATTTCTGACGACCTTTTAGACATCAAATCTAAAATTCATCTCATTTTTCTTTAATTCATTTTTTTCGTTATGTGCTAGTCATTCGTGGTTTTTGCATCACGAACTAGTAAATGCAATATATTTTTTCCACATTTTCCATTGGGGGGGGGGGGGGGGGTGTTCAAACACCCAAAACACCAGAGCTATTTTAAAGGAAGTTTTAGAACTGCTCAACTCCTTCTTTCCTTTCCCATCCTCCATGGTAATTAAATTACTTCCAATTGGAGGACAATGACCATTTTTTGCTAGTTTTAACTGTACAAAAGTGTTTCTACAACTGCACAACACCCCCTGTCTACGGCCTTGTTGACTACTGAATGATGCAAGTCTTTAAAAAATCTTCCTGCTTCTTCGACCTCTGACCTGAGTATCGGCATAATACCATCATAACAGTCTGTAGGCTATTGTTAAAAAGTTCTTTAATATCATTTTTTATTTAACCCAATTCTTCTGCGCCAGACAGTTGCATGCCTTCTTATTGTAATAGCCCACGAGTACTTCTCGTTTTGAAGAAACATGCGTGCGCGTTGCCATATAAAAGGAGCACAGTTTCATGTTCGGCACAGTTGTGCCAAGGCTGGAAGGCTGTCTCTTTTGCTGTCGTCATTTCTATAGTTCCGACACGCATGCGATCAGCTGTGAGTATTACGTACGCACTAGCATAGCCTATAGTCCCTGTGCTTTAGACCCTACACCTGGTCAGAAAATAGGCTTATGATGCATTAGGCCTACTTTATTTTACAAAGTAAAAAAATAAAGTCCTATCCCGTTCCATGAGGAACATAGGGAGGCGCTCATCTCCTTTTCAATAGCCTTGAGCCAGCAATGGACGAATCCCAAGGTCCAAAACTAAACCATATTATCTGTCTGTCTATCTGTCTGTCTGTCTGTCTCTCTCTCTGTGAGACTCTGTCTGTCTGTCTCTCTGTCTATCTATGGAATTCATGTAGCGCCTCCTAAGATAACTACTCAGAGACGCTCCCGACCCAGGCATTTAAAGTAAAGTGGATATTGGAAAAAATGCAAGACACATGTAATGTACGTGTCGCTAACCATTTTCGTCCAGTGGACTATAGGCCTACTTTTGATCAAGATTGCAATTTTGCCCGACAAGGCGGTGGTGTCCATTCCTATGTCACATAATATTTAAAATGTAGGCTAGCCTATACCAATTAAGTATCTTGAAGAATGTATAAATATCAGTGATGTAGTCGAGTCCACCTGAGCCGAGTCCGAGACCGAGTCCGAGTCCAGCTAAGCCGAGTCCGAGTCGAGTCCGAGTCCCAAGGGGTTCGAGTCCGAGTCCGAGTCCGAGTCACTGAGGATCGAGTCCAAGTCCGAGTCCGGTAACACCAAGATCCACTGAAACACTCAATAGGCCTATTATGGCATAGAAAAATATCGATACTGTATATGGAAAATAATTAATATAAATTATCCAAATTGAACTTTAATTAAAAATACAGAATTTTATAAAGTTTTGTTCGATAATCTGGTGAAATGGAATGGATAGGCTACAAATTCTTCCACTATCAAACAAGTTCAACAGGCGCACTTGAGGAGTCTCTTATGTTGATATTTGCGATCAAAACTGCCTTTGCTTTTAAAGTAGCCTAAATGTTCGGAGTCTGTGGTATGGGAAAATGGGGCCCATCCACTGTGTCAATACAATCTGCCTCCAATACCCCAGCACAGACCAACTAAGCGCTACGACATTGCCTGCATGATGCAATCGACCAGTAATAATTGTATAGTAGGCCTATCTGATCTATTAATGGAGATTCAAATAAACCTCTGCACCCGGTTCCAAGATCAGAGATGTTCTAATAGCCACCACCCACAAATAGCCAATAGACACACTCAACCTTTATTCTCATTATTTTGTCTTATCCATAAACATCTAGGTAAATTAGAAATCTATGCCCTATCTGATCAGCATATCAATGCCAAGCTTATTAAGGTGTCAATATATCAAGTTCGATTTCGATCGTATGCATGTCATGGATCCCTGGTTATGTGTGTATGTGTTTCTATAAGCTCAAGTTCAAATATTTCCTATCGCCTCTCCCGTAAACCCCACACCGACCATACATCAAATACACCTGTAAATAACTTCGCTCGGCCTATGGTCAGCGGTGCTCAGCCATCCGTCACATTACTTCAATGCCTGTGTCTTAAGCCCGTAGGCTACAAGGGGTCCTTTGTTTGAGTTGAGTGACGAACAAAGCAGACGAAATGTCTGAATTGGTTGTGTCAATACAACACGGAGAATTCGTGACTCGGAAACCGAGTCACCGAGTCATTTTTCGAGTCCAGGGCTTCGAGTCCGAGTCTAAGTCCGAGTCCGGACTGTCCGAGTCCAAGTCCGAGTCCGAGTCCGCAGAAAATCGGTCTCGAGTCGGACTCGAGTCTTTTGCCGGACTCGAGTCCTACATCACTGCTAAATATACATAGAGCATGATTAAAATAGTGATGTTTGGGAAATTATTCTTATATTAGTGCTATATTCATTGGATCAGGGCTTAAAGTGTGGCAGGACGGTCATGGACGGCGTCCTGGCACTTATTTTCAAATCTCTATGCCGTCCTGCCACTTATTTGGCCAGCACAGCCGAAAATGTAAGGGGCGTCCTGGCACTTCTTTTGGAAAGGTAAGGGGCGCCCAGGCACTTTTTTAAAACTATTTTAGCACTGCATTGGATCGCTCGTCCATTGTATAATAGGCCTACAGGTAGCCTAAACTTGTAAAGGCAATGACTGTAGTCTATACGTAGGCTACACACGCCAAGCGGAAAGAATTCTTTTTAGACAATTTTGTGCAACGTTTGACTGAGTAACAAATCAAATTTTATGTTTCTCTTGTTTACTTTCACAACGAAATTGTAGTTGGGCAAATGCAAGCATAATATCTCGGGTAGTCATTTTTTGCAAGACTGTCAGTTGTTTAATTGGCATGATTATAAATATTGTAAAGTTCCTGTTAACTGCCGCTTTAGCACTTGCTTCTGATAGACCTATATAATAGAAGGTCAAATTTAAATTTAGAAAGTGTTTTTTCATCCAATTGACTGTAGGCCTAGGTTTACAACCGTATAATAGGCCTATGCACCTCTATATATATATAGCAGCTTGAGAATCCATCAGTAAGCTTACACGGAATTCATAACCTTGTGTTCAATGTGTTGGTTCTATTTATCACGGTTCTGTCTGTTTAGGAGTGACTGCAACCGAGTCCTAATTGGTTAGATGCGTTTGGAAGAAAACTTGAAGCAACTGAAGATGCCAGCAAACAGTCCCATCCAGCTAATCAAGACTTTTTACGACATGCAAACAAAGAAGTCTGACGTTGATGGGTCAAATGAAACATCTTTAATTGGCCAAGGTCTAATAGAAGACAGTCCAAACTGGACTGAAGAAGGTGGTCAACCAAGGAAAGACCAGACATCAGATGGTATTCTCGAACAACCAGACAAGACCCAGGGGATGACAGATGATTCCATGACAGTTGATGATCTGCTGTTTGGTAGTAATCTGCTGGAAAAACCTAGTCATCCAAATGATTGCAACACACTGGAAGAACTGATCAGACAAGCATATGGTAGTGAAATGATAGATGCAAGCAGTTTCATGACATGTGGCAGTGACAGTTGTTTCAAGATGCTGCCCGATATTTTTGAAGCTTACAGTTTCAATCTATCCTCTGATGAGGGCCTTGTGTCCAGCACATTTGTTCCAGAGATGCCACCAGAAAGCATGGACGTGGAGTTTATCAGCATTCCTGCTCGGGAAAGACCACCGGATATCTACATCCCACCTCTCTCCATACTGCCTCCACTACCCTCGCCTTCCCTCAACGGAAGACCAGTTCAACCCCCAGCTCTGACAGAAAGCACATACAGTCATCCATCTCAACTTGGTAATGTTTATGTAATTTTCTAAACTTATACTAAGATGAATTCAATAGACAAGAACATAGACAATCTTAGGTATATTACGTATATTCCGTACCTAAATATATAGCGTTGTGTCTATCAGTTTTTCTTATCAATTAAACAAAATATAATAATAATAATAATAATTGCTATTATAATTTTCTGTCTGATATGTATGTGGCCTTCCTATTCAATCGTGAGTCTTTCAAGGTGCTAGTCTGTCTAGCACTCTAGCTATCTGATTTGAAACATCTTTAGCTTTAAAATTAAATGTTGACATATTACAATGCAGTGCTCTTTCATTTTGAATGACATAGTGGGTATTAGATAGAATTGTTTCTATATTTTCACTACTATGAATTCAGTACTGAATAATTTCAATTGAAGCGTAGGGACGTTTTAGCGTAGGCCTACATACATGTAGTTTCTTATGTGTTTGGTGTATGAAAACTTCACTTTTCTCCAGATGACGTTCAGCAAAGTGATAACATGAAGGCATATCGCTACGTGGCTGGACTTTCTAAAGAGGCGCTGCTGCAAGCTGATGAAGAGGGAGATACGTGAGTAATTTTTTTAATTTGATTGTGGAAAGTGAAGAGTTTGTTTCAACTTTCAATTGCATCATTTACAATTTTACAGCCTCAGCATTTCTTATTTAAGTTTTTTCAATTACCTAATATGAGTGGAAATGTGCATTTTGGGAGATTAGGTAACCATAGCCCACACTTTGCATTTATAAAAAATTCTAGAACATATAAAATTTAAACACATATTTTTAAGGAGAAGGTTTTATTACACATGTTGTATAATACAAGAGATGTGAAAATGAGTTTGAAGTAGTGCAAAAAATTTTCTGCCCTATATATATTTATACTTGTTGTATTTTTGGAAGTTTTCCGGTAGCAGTCATAACGGGATTGTAATTTTATATCTATTCGAAAAGATTACTTGTGTTAAGGTTATGCTGTGTAGTACTAGTTGTAGAATTTGTGGTAGCGTTATTGATAATGATTAGGGGCTCTAGTGATGCTCCAACATTTTACATGGTTCATCCTACCACTGGTAAAGGGAGTGAATGAGCCTAGTGCAGATTGGTAACTCTCAAGTTATTATGATAAGCCCATTTGTGAGATTCTTGTTAATGCTCTCTCTCTCTCTCTCTCTCTCTCTCTCTCTCTCTCTCTCTCTCTCTCTCTCTCTATATATATATATATATATATATACTCTCTCTCTCTCTCTATATATATATATATATATATATATATATATATATAGAGAGAGAGAGAGAGAGAGAGAGAGAGAGAGAGAGAGAGAGAGAGAGAGAGAGAGAGAGAGAGAGAGCATTAACAAGAATCTCACAAATGGGCTTATCATAATAACTTGAGAGTTACCATATATATATATATATAATATATATATATTATATCCATATACATACATACATACATACATACATACACACAATCACACATACATACATACATACATACACACATACATACATGCATACATACATGCATGCATACATACATACATACATACATACATACATACATACATACATACATACATGCATAATCTTCAATGCCATTTAGATGAGAAACTTTGACATTTTGAAAGAACTTCAGCATCAATATCTTATCTGACCTGCAATAGGTATCTACAAAGTGCGATATGGGATGGGGGAGATTGTTGAATGGTAACACACTGTTCAGAAGATCAGTAGAACTCAGGATTGATGTCCGCTAGCCCCACAAAGTTGATTCAGCTTTCCACTCTCTCGGGTAACTTAAAGTGAGCGGTTACTACAGGAAAGATGGTCACCTGCAGGCTGCTATACGGTTGTGAGGCATGGTGGTGTAGTGGGTATGTTCGTTGCCTTGCAGCCGGATGGTTGCAGGTTCGAATCCACCTCAAGCCGCTGTGTAGGGACCTTGGGCAAGTTCTTCACTTGCAATTGCTCAGTGTTTTGGCTTGAAACTCCGATTCAGTATCTGCGGTGTAGTTGGGAGCACTTATGAAGAGATATCTTGAAGGGGTGCTATGATAAGTGTACATGCAAACAAACAAACAAATTAAGTTTGTCTTCTGTTAAATTTGCTATCATTAAAGAACGAAAGTACTTTCCTAACGATTAGAAAAACCCCAAATGTATAAATATGTACATTTCCGTGGTGAAGGAAGATTTGATTTTCACAAATACACATTATTGTAGGACGAAAATTGCCTTTGAGTTATTGTTGAGACAGACCTATTCATTGCATTCAAAGCTATTCACTGGGCCAAGCTGTGGTCATGGAAGACTGCTTAATATGAAAAGCAAGAATGGGTGTTACCTTGTTAGAATGGTCTGTACTAAATAAATAGTTCTATCCTAATTAAAAAATAGGGCTGAACCTTCTTAAATCACATTTTTAAACATGACATTTATTCTGAGCCCAGTGTTGTTCTTCAGAGCCGATGCTCAAAATGCCGACCATTAGGCATTTGCTCGAATACATGGTTAAGGTGATTTTCTCCATTCATTCATTCATTCAGCGATCAATAATTCGTTAAGAAACTTTTTCAGTCTGTAATATTCCCTTGTCTTCAAATTCTACTAAAACTCAAGTCATTTGTACTGGAACCCTTTGTCTTTATTATCCTATGCTTAATTGGAAACATTTGAAGTTATTGTGACATCATGTTTTTAGTAAGTAAGGTATGCAGTTGTTTCCTCTCTAAATTGCATCATGTACATGTTGGATATTTAGAATTTGGCTTGTCCAACTTTGAATATGCATAACCTGTTAATAGCATTTGATGCAATGCTCGGAAATATTGATAATTTATCCCTCTTCTTTCAACCGATCACATTTTATTAAGCTATTTTTGGAATTGACAGATTTATTTACAATCAAAAATGATATCATTTCGGTTGGAACACAGTGTATAATTAATTATTGTATATGACTTGGTAGGTACAATACATGAGTAGCTCATTAGCAAGCATGTGCTAATGCTGTATCCAAAACTGTGTAAGCTAAAGCTTGTAATAAGCTTTAAAAGACAAGAGAATAGTAACAATGCGCACTACATCCAATCTTTTAATCATTTCTGCAGGAAAACATGCACACAAAATTAAGCTCAGGTTAGTGGCTGCCAACCGTTTCAATGCACATCAGCTTTTTTCATTTGTTGTTGTAGAGTTTTGCATCTGGCAATCGTGAAAGAGGAGCAAAGTCTTGTGGATGCACTGATCATGAGATATGATCGTGATCAGCTCATGAATGAAGTGATCAATCTTGGAAACACTTCCAACCAGGTCTGACCTTCTTCTCTCTCTCCATTGATTTTTCTTCTTACACCTTTCTAATAGTGAGATTTGTTATTCCTTTCAGACTAGAATGCTTACCTATACCTACGGTTGTACTTGACTTGCAATCAAGTAACTTCCAAAATAGAAGAATTATATTCCCAATAAAATATCAGAAATCGGATGGTCTTCTCAGACAACCAAAGGGTAGGCTACCCAGTACTCATGTTTATTTGTATGTTTGTATGTGCACTTGTGATAGCGCCCCTTCAAGCTCTCACTACTCGGAGGCGCTCCCGAATGCAGAGCAGATACTGCATCGGAGTTTTACGCCGAAGCGCTGAGCAATTGTGAGTGAAGGACTTGCCCAAGGTCCTTACGCGACGAGGTGGATTCAAACCTCGAACCTTCCAGCTCCAAGGCAACGACACCACCACTACACCACCGCGCCCCACATGTTGTTGATTGATGTTCACTAGTTATTATTTTTGATATGTCCTCTTTCTTTGTGTTTAGACGCCTCTGTGCATGGCCGTTTACAGTAACCAGCCTGAAATAGTTGCAAAGCTCATCAGTAGAGGAGCGGACGTGAATGTCCAAGTGCTTTCATCGGCACCGGGTGGCACATGTGCCAAGTACGTATACTATCGCCTTTTGCACTATGCGGCGTCACGAGGACATGAGTGGATGGAAACGTTGTGCGAACTTCTGAAAGCCAAGGAAGTTAACCTGGATGCCATTAACTCATCCGGTTAGTTGCTTTTATGTTATTTCTTCTTGGTCCTCAATTCCATTAGCTTATGATCCATTTTTATGGTTAAATGTGCATGCCGATTGCGAAGTGTTAGCTCTGTGCAGTTTAACCCTTTAATGCCAAGATGGTGGTATATGGTATGGGAAATCTTATACCCTCCACCATTAAAGAGTTCAATGAATTAACTGGTCTGGATCCTTTGTGGGACCTTGAACCAGTATACTCCAATTCTTCATCCTTGCCTGGATATTCAAGATTTTCTTTTGATGGTTGGCAGTGCCAAATAGCTAACCGGGCCAGCTGAATACTTGACAGGCAGTACTTATTATTATTATTTCTCCTTTATATGTGGCCCATCATTTAAAATTAATTTAGACTTAAAATGGAAACTTTTATTTCCTAGTTGTCGCCAAATATATTTACATTTTTAATGTGATTGAAATATTTTCAGGATGTGCACCAATTCATCTTGCAATTGAGGCTCACGGCAAGCTTAACTCGAAGAAGACTTTGATTGACTCGCAATCGGTCATTCATCAATTGGCTGATCGAGGCGCAAGTCTAAACATCCAGGCAAGTCCTTTACTTGCAATTATTGCTCAGCATTTCGGCGTGAAACTCTGATTCAGTGTTCGCGCTGTAGTCGGGTAGTGCTTCTGAGCAGAAATCTCTAAGGGGCGGTGGGGTGCTATAAAAAGTGCACATTCATTCATATGTGCTTATATACATACATTTATTCATTCATTTGTTCATTCATTCAGGAAGTTATTTGCACCTCTTCAAGAAAACTATTCAAGAAAAAAGGGGGAGAAATTCCAGACCCCGGGCAGAGTTGTCATGGGCTCCTAAACTCACTAAGGTTTTACGATAAAAAATTTTAAAAAACAAATTGAACTAACTAATAAAAATGCTGGTGTGATTTTCAATAGAATATTTAGTACACTGCAATTAGTTTTGTTGTGTTCACCATTAGAAGTTTGAACTGATTGACATTAAGTGTCAGTAATAATATATGAAAAAGCATGAACTTTGTCTATCTAACTGCCCAGTATAGGTCCCTAAAGCCACAAGGTCATGAGCATTTGTCCCCCCCCCTCTCGGCAGGCCTGTTCAGATGTATCGTTTAAAATTCTATTTCATTGTTTCTTGGTCATTTCTAAACAGTGCTTTATATCTTTACTGCGATTTTATCATTTGAGACAGAACAAAAAATGGTCAGGGAAACTTTACTAAGACTAGGTGGTATCTGGAAGATAATAACAAGATTCCGAATGCTATAACAGATCTTTAATATTGATTTGTGTGTGCAGGATGGTTTGAGTGGGAAAACTCCACTGCACTACATTATAGAAAAGAAAAACCATGATCTGGTCAGTTGGTATCTCAATATGACTGACAACTTCTATCAGAAGCAATTCAGTTTCGACCAGCAAAGCCAATTGGATGGGACTAAGGTCCGATATCCTTCTGTGCAGGAAATCCTTAATACAAGGATGAGTTCCGGCAACTCTTGCCTGCACGTAGCTCAAGGTCTGGTGATGGATCGAAAAGAAAAGGAAAGAATTCTTGAACTTCTCATCAAGAGTGGAGCTCAGCTGACCAACAAGACGGCAGACGGCAGACTGAAGCGAACATTGATGAAGATGCCTTCTGTGAGTATTTCTTGTCAACATTTGCAATGCGGCCATCTTGAAACCCATCAGATTTTTGTCCAATTCTCTCTTGCTGTGAAACAAAAGTACAGTAGAACTGTAGAATGCTGGTTTAAATTCTGCAATTAATAAATGCAGCCTTACAGTAGAAAGGATCTGAGCCAGTGTGGTGGCATGATGATCTCTTGTCAGTTTGTGCAGTTGCTTAGAGTGATTAGTGTGTGTGATGCTGTAAGTACAACCAGTTCGAGCCTCGTCCGAGGTGGGTTCTGTGCAGCAAGTCCTTCATTCACAATTGTTCTATGCCAACGATGTTCTGCCGCATCTTCTGTCATAATAGTCATACTGTTACACACTTTGAAAGGAGGACAATGTTAGATACAGTTTATTTCAATATTGTTATAGAGAACTTGGACTGTAAATTAATTGGAGGTTTTACCAAGCAAAGCTGACCCCAGTCAACAACCGTTGGACTAAATCTTCCTGCACAGTTGTAGGCTTATACCCTCAAGCATAGATCTACTGAGTCCGTAGTTGCAGTAAATAAGTACAATAAAGTGAATATACAATCATTATCACTTTACTTACAAAAGTTATTATAGATATATAGGACAGTATAGTAGGCCTATGTACTGGCGTGCACCTCTAAACAAATGTAGGCATATGGATAAAAATTTATTTGCGAAAGCAGAAAATAAGCTTTGTTAAACTTTATCAGATGTCAAGTTTTGCAAATAGCTTACACTGGCATAGATCTGGTAAAGAGATCGATTTCAATATTTAACCTTACACATATGAAATATTATATTGTTGTTTCTTTTTAGATGGCAAGTCTTCTGAAATCCACTTCAGGAGCAACAACAGCAAATCGATCCAACCGACCATCGGCCAGCCTCTTCTGCTGCTCAGTACATCAGCAAATGTAGTTGTATGTAAGGTTACATTACAACCAGACTGGTCTGGATTGTTCAAAACTCTTGTGACTGTGCTAACTTAGACGCGCCTCTAATATATGATAAATGATCTTAGTTATGCTTTTATTAAGTTGACCGTTTCAAGCTGTTCATTCTGCGTTGTTGGACATTGCTTCAAGGTTGAGACATCTGTAGTGTTTGGATCGAACGTGTAGTGGTTTGTGTACTGAACTGATAGTCGAGAGACAGTGTTTAATTTAGTCCCCCCTACTTTGGGGAATCCAGGTTTTCTTAGGGGGGAAGCGAGGACAAACCACCATTTGGCAGACAGCCAACTGCTGAGGCGCATGGTGCTGACCGGTGTTAGGTTTTGTACTCTTTACATCCCTCATCTTTTCTGATAACCATTTTTTTGACATCTTCTAATTGTTTCCTATAATTATTCATTCTCCCAGTATATAACTCTTTTCTATACAAGTCATGTAAAAAGCAATTTCAAATTTTCTGGGGCTGCGTGAAAATGTTCCAGGATGGACCCTTTAAGAAAAAAATATTAAACACTGGTCAAGAGATGGAAAGTTGAAATAATTTCCAGGGCCGAAATTTGGTTTAAGATTTCTGCTCTGCCTGAATTCCTTTAGTAAACTCTGCCGTAATGAGTACACTGATCGTACACTGTCAGTGAGAAGATGAGACGGCAAGGGAGAGGACTGGCTACCCACCTTCAAATGCCCAGGATATGAAAAGGAAGTTGCTATCACCTTATGGCTGGCTCAGGACTAGCTTCAGGGACTCTTCTTTCTTTTTCTTCCTTTTCTTATATTTTTACTATGGCTTAGGCCTTCAAGGTTAAGAAATATATAAAACTGCAAACTAGACTGATAATTAATCGTAGGTTTCTTGATATAAGGTATGTTCGTTGCATTAAATAAATAATACTGCAGACCAATGAGACCATTAGGTATAATAGTGTGACATCTTGAGGGCATTTAAGTTTGCTCATTGATTTATGCCCAAATCTCTCAAATGTGTGAAGCTAGTGTGTGCATATAGGCCATCTAATTTTATTAAGGTTATTGTTTGACTTTCATGATGCTGTATTCTACAATCCATATTTAGCCAATTAATTTCTGTACAAAGATAGACTGTTTAGAATAATTATTGTGTTCTGGCTCATTTCTTATTTATATTTATAAATCATCTTAACTAATATAATTTTATCAGTATATGTATACCTGCACAAACTGAGAATTGGTCGTAAATTCGACTGTTAACATATACATTTATGTGAATTAAACGGACTTTAACAGAAATCCTAATGATGGATGGTATGAAGCAGTTAAACATTTAATGTTTGTATACTCTAATGCAGTACAGAGCAGCAAATTAAAAATTACCCTATTACAAAACTAATTTAAATTACGTAATTTCAATTGCTCAATCACATTACTGTCCATCCCTGAGGAAAGGACAATCCAAGTTCGCGCCTCGGTTCTCGAAAAGGCGACTCAAAGTTCCAACTGTTTTGTGCAATATAGGCTTATGTGATAATAATGCAAAGCTTTTAGACTGAGCTGCAACTTCAGATAGGCTAATCAGATCCTTGTCTCTTCCACCTGTAGCCTACATGATGTAGCCCACCAATCAACAACAGTTTTCTCCAATTTCTCTACTATATATAACGCCTCACTCTTTTATCGTGGAATTTTCCTAAGATTATTCGAGAGATCGGCCATTGAAGCATTGAAGTATTGAAGCATTGAAGCATTCACATGTAGGCATATGGCTTCATTCCGTAGGGCGTAGGCTATCCCTAGAACCATCTGGAACCTAGGTCGTAAGGTCAGACCAATCACTGTGTCTTTTAACTAAGCATCCGGCCTGTCCCTTTTTGAGTAGACCATTCAGTCGCAATCTTTAGAGGCGCGATAAAATGAATAGCTATATATAGACATGCTGGGAATCATAGGCCTAGGATATTTCCCTTGCAAATAACCTTCTGATTTGAGCGCTGTTTTCGATGATCGCTGTTTATGCGAACTCACTGCATTTTTTAATCGCTCTTCGTGACCGGTTTTTTTACGAATTCTACTCCAGCTGTGGTCATCGTCATTTCGTGTGAATGTCACTCGCCCAGCGGTCTTGAACCTGATGCTGTTCACACTCTAAACTTCAATCCCGACCAAAACCTCACAAAAGCTAAAAGCTTGCCTTTGAATGCATATTATTAGACAGACCTAAAAGTCTATAGGCATACGAGTTTGCTATGATAAGGTACAACGTGTATTAGAAGCGTACATAAAAATGAGGATGGACAGCTTTGTAAGGCGCAGCACGATCCCGTCTGCTTGATCAAACATCTGACCGGATGTCGGAAGTCTTTCGGCTGAGTAGCACCACCAGCAGCAGCACCAGCAGCAGCAACAACAACAGCAGCACCAGCAGCAGCAACAACAGCACTATCCTCTCGGTGTCTACAATCGTCTGCCGCAGCAGCTCCATCCATCGTCATCACTTTGTCATCGACTTCTGCTGCTGCTGCTGCTGCCCGTGAACGTGCATCAATGCAGGTAAGACTGAAGCTAAGTATCATAGACTAACACGACCAGAGACAGAGAATTCTTCGTTGGAATTACTGTGTCGCCTGCAGCTTAGGCTATATTGTATTCAGCAAACAAGAATAATAAATGCCTAGATTCAACTTTCAAGCGATTTTGACCAATGCCATAGTCAATCAAATGAATGTTGGTCATTCGATCAGTTGAAGAATATTGCTATTCGATACAATTGCTGTGAGGCCTAGGCCTACTGCTCACCTCTAGAACTAGAAGTGACCCCTTTCGAGATCAGCAACTATAATTATGTACAGCAGAACAATTACTATTCCCAAAGAATAAACTCCATGTCTTAATCAAAACTTCTGCCGATTTTTCACATCATCTGAGCGTCACAGAAGATCTGCGCACCAAAGTAGACTGCAGACAGTGAAGAATAATTATTCACTTTTTCTTAGTTTTCTGAGCATTTCCATCGAACGACGATGACCAGCAATTGCCACAGGGTCATCATCATCATCATCGACATCATCATCATCATCATCATCATCATCATCATCATCATCGGCAAGCATTGTGTGCACGCAGGTGATCGATTGCCATGAAATATAATACTTCATCTCTTATAATATTGTGTTTGCTCATCTCGCGAAGACAACGAAGATGATAGCAGACGATCATCGCAGTGTGAAAACTCATGATTAAATTCTGCCATAGGTTTATCGGTCAGCCAGCCAACCAGCCAACCAGCCAGGCGTTTTCTCTCTTCGATGGGACATATCGTTTTTCCATGCTGGACTGGCATATATGTACAGGGTGGGCAAAAAAGGTCGGATTTCATTAAAATATTTCAAACGGAACAAAACTTATACCACTTTTAGTGAAGTCACCGATCGTTTTTTGACAATTCAAAAACCCGACGCAACAAAAAGTTTTACAAAATCAATTCAATTATTCTGGCCAATACTTTGGCCAGAAGTAAGAATATCGAAATGAAATCTTAGACGCTTAAAGACAAAATCATATCTACACATGGTGGCCAGATGAATTGCCTTTAAGACTGTAACATTTCATTTCGAGATTCTTACTTCTGACCAAGATATTGGCAAAAAAACCTAAGGTAGTCTTTTTTACCCACCCTGTATGTACATGTATGCGGCGGATCTTCTTCTCATGGCAACGAGCACCGTCGTCGTCCATTTTCTGCCTCAACTCCTTCGAGTTTGCCTCAAAGCGTTTCTGATTGAACGTCGATTTCTCGGCGGACCTAGCTGCAGCAGCTGCATCACTTTCCCCATTATAAATATCCTGCAAGACTTGCAGCTGCTGTTACTTGTTGCAGTATAACTTTAAAAGTTTCCTACATTTCTCCTTGTGTTTCAGTGTGCTATTGCTTTTCGCATGCTAAGACATTTGATATTTTGATTCAAGGCCATTTTTTAAATCTGCTGTTTCTTCCAGTAAACCTGTTTGGTTATAATTATTGACCTATTATAGGCCCTACATCCATAACCTAGGGCCTACATGAAAGCCTAATACTTTGCGATTTGCGCTGATCATGACATTGTTTCATCAGCGTCGGCGTCAGCTATAAAATTTCAGCAGGTCGCGTCAGGATCATGGTGTTATTGAGCAAGACGACGAAATTATTAGACGTAAAGAAGATATTTAAAAAACTAAAATGAATTTTTTGCATGCCATAAGTCAAGCGAACAGTGAAATAGATGGATCAAATGACATTGGCCTACCACCGTAGCACCGACGCACGCTGTGATGACACCGACACTGCGGGCCTATTATGGCGTTTCATTCACGTTGCAATTGAAGTAATGAATAGCCTACATGTATAGGGTGCACAAAAAGACTCCCTCCTAGGTTTTTGCAAAATCTTGGCCAGAAGTAAGAATTTCGATATGAAAGTTTGCTGTCTTAAAGACAATTCATATCTACACATGATGGCCAGATTTTATCAAAATATTTCAAACAAAACAAAAGTTATACCACTTTTAGGGTGGCCACCCACCGTTTTTTGACGATTCAAAAATTAAACGCGACATATAGGCCTATATTTTCAGAATAATATATAACCTGTAAATTTCCAGTGATTGTTGAGGATCTTTTGCACGAGAGAATTTATTGTGAATTATGTCGAGACTTCTGATAATAATTTTCTGAAGCAGATAATTATATAGTTGATGATGAGGTAGGCATATACAATGTAGGACCTGGGATAATTATTCACACCACTGGCACGGACCAATTCATATATAGGAATAATTAAGACGTTGCAAGACAACGTTGTTCATGTGCGTAGGATCTACGATGCAATCTCATTATTGTTGAAAACATGGCACGTTTGTGCTAATGCAATCGCAAGACATGAACCTCATGCTAATATCATAGGTAGAGGATAATGCAACAATGCTCCTGACTGGAAGATATGTTAACGTGAGCAGAGTCTGGTATAGCTTTCGTGCTAAGCAATTGTGTGTGTGTGTGGGTGGGTGTATGTGTGAGAGAGACATGCAGACAGACAGTCAGACAGAGACAATCGTCTATTCTCAAGTAGAATTATTCCAATTCGTCTATCCTCAATTAGAATGATTCCAAATCCAATCCGTCTAATCCTCAATTAGAATTATTCCAGTCCGTCTAATCCTCAATTAAAATTATTCCAGTCCGTCTATCCTCAATTAGAATTATTCCAATTTGTCTATCCTCAATTAGAATGATTCCAATTCGTCTATCTTCAATTAGAATGATTCCAATTCGTCTATCATCAATTAGAATGATTTCAATTCGTCTGTCCTCAAGTAGAATTATTCCAATTCGCCTGTCCCCAAGTAGAATTATTCCAATTCGTTTGTCCTCAACTAGAATGATTCCAATTATTTTGTCTATCCTCAATTAGAATGATTCCAATTCGTCTATTCTAGAGTAGAATGATTCCGGTTGCCAGAAAAGCCGTATACGCTATATCGAGTTGTGACCATGATTATCAATGACTCAATCAGGAAATCATTGACAAATACTGTTGCGTGTCTATGCGTGCTTTCAAATGCCTGGTCGACGCGCTCGCCATAAGACTACAGTATAGTAGCCCTGTGTAGAGGAAGGTTCGTCTGTCTGTCGGTCGGGTCTGTCCGTGTGATAGTCTGTTGTTTCTGATCGCAAGAATCGCTGTCAACGCAAACTACTCAGTATAGGCCTACGTGACACATAAAGGTCATTTATTAGCCTAATCATGCCACCAGAACAGAACAGAACAGAACATGCCACATATACAGGGACCGCCTTCGTATACCATTCGTCTTTCTTCCATCTAGAAATTAGAACCCAAGCTTCTAAGAGAAAGTTTACAGAAAGCTGCAATTGAGGTGCAGAAGGCTATCACTGTCGTAGCCTATAAATTTAGCTATCTGGTTGTTCCATAAGAACCTCTGAGGACGCCGGAATCGAATGTATAGGCCCTAACAATTTCAAATAAACAATTGTGAACAGCATAAACTAGGCCCCAGAATATTGTCATCGCTTATAAAAAGCAAACCGTCTTCTTCCGTTATTTTCCTTGCGTCTGCCATAATATGTGTTTGAGTTCATGCATCGTCATGCAGCAGCGCGTTTGCTTTCTACGTCATCATTCACCGTCATCGTCTGCTTTATACGTCATCATGCATCGTCATCGTCTGCTTTCTACGTCATCATGCATCGTCATCGTCTGCATTCTACGTCATCATGCATCGTCATCGTCTGCTTTCTACGTCATCATTTACCGTCATCGTCTGCTTTCTACGTCATCATGCATCGTCATCGTCTGCTTTCTACGTCATCATGCATCGTCATCGTCTGCATTCTACGTCATCATGCATCGTCATCGTCTGCTTTCTACGTCATCATTTACCGTCATCGTCTGCTTTCTACGTCATCATGCATCGTCATCGTCTGCTTTCTACGTCATCATGCATCGTCATCGTCTGCATTCTACGTCAACATGCATCGTCATCGTCTGCTTTCTACGTCATCATTTACCGTCATCGTCTGCTTTCTACGTCATCATGCATCGTCATCGTCTGCTTTCTACGTCATCATGCATCGTCATCGTCTGCATTCTACGTCATCATGCATCGTCATCGTCTGCTTTCTACGTCATCATTTACCGTCATCGTCTGCTTTATACGTCATCATGCATCGTCATCGTCTGCTTTCTACGTCATCATTTACCGTCATCGTCTGCTTTCTACGTCATCATGCATCGTCATCGTCTGCTTTCTACGTTATCATGCATCGTCATCGTCTGCTTTCTACGTCATCATGCATCGTCATCGTCTGCATTCTACGTCATCATGCATCGTCATCGTCTGCTTTCTACGTCATCATGCATCGTCATCGTCTGCATTCTACGTCATCATGCATCGTCATCGTCTGCTTTCTACGTCATCATTTACCGTCATCGTCTGCTTTCTACGTCATCATGATCGTCATCGTCTGCTTTCTACGTCATCATGCATCGTCATCGTCTGCTTTCTACGTCATCATGCATCGTCATCGTCTGCATTCTACGTCATCATGCATCGTCATCGTCTGCTTTCTACGTCATCATTTACCGTCATCGTCTGCTTTCTACGTCATCATGCATCGTCATCGTCTGCTTTCTACGTCATCATGCATCGTCATCGTCTGCTTTCTACGTCATCATTTACCGTCATCGTCTGCTTTCTACGTCATCATGCATCGTCATCGTCTGCTTTCTACGTCATCATTTACCGTCATCGTCTGCTTTCTACGTCATCATGCATCGTCATCGTCTGCTTTCCACGTCTTTAAATACCGAAAGCGCAATCCAATTCAGCACAACAATTCATGGGGGTATTATAATTGGTGGCATCGGGTGCTCGCTGCCATCAATGGGCAATTCGTCATTCCATTCGCTACTCATCTTCAAGTACTGCCATCTGATCTGGCTTGCAGCTCAGATTTCATTCCCTCTGTTATATTATATTATGCCTCTTTTCGGTGCATTGTGTCATTGTGTTTGCCATATCGTTTCTACATCCAGGGGTTCGAATTCATGAACGTCACGTGACACTGACACATTGTGTGTAGTGGATGCACTCGTGGTGAAGATGAAAGCCCGCAAAGTTGTGCACAATGCAATATCTATAGATATAATACCAAACAATAGGCAACCATACCACTGGTGGGTATGTGACACGAAAGGCCATGATATAATTATATTCATTTCTTACTGTAGCTAGTCTATTTCGAGCACTTTATTTAGGCCTATAGCGTCTGCAGAAGCCATTAGCCAACTTGAATTCATGATTGCAGAACTAAATGGACGAAGTTTGTTTTTTGCAGAGAATATCGTAGGGAGGGAGGGAGTAAGTGGCGCAGTGGATGGATGGATGGATGGATGGATGGATGGATGGATGCATGGATGCATGGATTCATGGATGGATGGATGGATGGATGGATGGATGCATGGATGCATGGATGGATGGATGGATGGATGGATGGATGGATGGATGGATGGATGGATGGATGGATGGATGGATGGATGGATGGATGGATGGATGGATGGATGGATGGATGGATGGATGGATGGATAGATGGATTGACTGATGGATGGATGCATGGATGGATGGATGGATGGATGGATGGATGGATGGATGAATGGATGGATAGATAGATGGATTGACTGATGGACGGATGGATGGATGGATGAATAGAAGGCAATTTCAATCGCTTTGCTATGAAGGAAATCCTATCGTCGAGTGTGTTACGAAGAGTGAATGCTGGTCAGCTTCGCATTGGTCAACAAACATATTCTGTCCAGCTCTTAATGTTGTCGTCGAATTATGTGAATAAATTGGACGCCTGCCTCTGCCACAGCAGTACCATCACCGCCATCATCACCACCACCACCGTCACCATCACCACCATCACCACCATCATTACCGTCACCATTACCATCACCATCACAATCATCACCACTATCACCATCAGCCATCACTATCATCAGCAGCAACCGGGCATCTCTTCCCATTCTTTGTCGGTTCTGCTGAAACAATGCGCTCAATGAAGCAATGACCAAGAACATTTTAAGAAAAGGCTTTTAAAGACAGATTGGCTTTCTGCATGTCTACATCGTTTATACTCGGTCAAGCTCAATGCCGTCAATCCTCAATACTGGACTAATATTCGTGCAGGCTTATGACTCAAAGTTCGGCCTTCTATAAACGTTCTTTTAAAGAAGTTGCCACAAATATCCTTCTATGTCATTTCGTTGTGTCGATTTCAAATGGTTAACAATGGAATGACGATCAGAGGCCATTCTAAACGAGCGACTGAATCAGTAAAGTTGAAGGCATCCTTTCAATCAAACGTGCTTATCTTTTCATATGATTGCGTAACTGCTAATCCTCATTTAAATGTGTCTTATAGCCCTTATGACTATTTTGCCTTTTTTATTGTATTAATTATCAATTATTAACAGGCTATGGTCAAGTGTTGGGTTGGGTTTACACAGACTGATGCTTTCAATATCGCAGTAGCAGAATCTGGTTCGGGCAACTATTGAATCAGAATTTCACACTCAGTAGCCTAAATTGAATTATGCAAACCGATACCCGACAGGATATTTGCCTTGAACAGAGCGACGAAGAAATTCTTTAAAAAAAGTAATTTTAAGTTAAAATAGGAATAAAAATAATAGGCCTATAATTTATGTGGATCCACAGTTAATCAAATGACGAACATAGGAAATAGCAAATGGGTCTAATTCAGTCTTTAATTTAAAGTCAACACATTGAGTAATGTTTCAATATTGAGAGTGATGGGCAGTAAGAAAGTGCGTTTCATTGTATATGGATGAAGTCACGATGCAACCACAACGACCTGAGATGCAACAGATGCTGCTGCAGCATCCGGCTCCGGCTCCTCCTCCTGCTGCTGCTGATGCTGATGCTGATGATGCTGATGTTGCTCATGGTTAAAATCAGTGAACTAAAACCTATGATTAATGTACTTGTAGAAGAAAATAGCAATTAAACCTGCAGTCTTTTAATTTAAAGTCAACACATTGAGTATTGTTTCAATATTGAGAGTGCATGCAGTAAGAAAGTGCGTTTCATTGTATATGGAGCCACGATGTAACCACAGTGACCTGAGATGCAACAGATGCTGCCGCAGCATCAGCCTCCTTCTCTTCCAGTGTCTGCTGCTGCTGCTGCTGCTGCTGATGCTGATGATGCTGATGTTGCTCATGGTTGTCGTCGTCGTGATGGTGTTGCTGCTAAGACGCATCCGCCACGGCGCCACCACCACCACCACCACCACCGTTACCACCACCACCACCACCACCACCGTTACCACCACCACCACTACCACCACCACCACCACATCCCGAGTGATTATAAAGTCGATGTCAGACGATGTTGGTGTTGACTTTTCTGCGCAAACAATCCGTATCTGGCCGGGAAAGAGGTCGATGCAGCAGGAGAAGGAAAGAAGCGATCATAGAAGGGGAAGGGGGAAGCAGATGCACGACTGGGGGGGAGGAACGACGGACAAAGAGGTTTAAAACGGGGAAGAGAAGAAACCGACAGGAAGAAGACAAAGCAACGATGAAAAAAGAGATTAAGAGCGAAAGAGCACGAAGAAGAAAAAAGTGAGGAGAAGGAGGAGGAGGAGGAGAAGAAGTAGGACAAGAAAGAGGAAGAGGACATGGAAGAGGAGGAGGACAAGGGAGAGGATCGAGGACAAGGATGTAGAGAGGGAGAAATTGGAGGAGAGGAGAAGGGGAGGAGGACAACGCGGATACATATATAAGAGGGGAGGACAACGAAGAGGGAGGAGTTAGTAGAGGAGGCGGAGGAGGAGGAGGAGGGCAAGGAGATAGAACAGGAGGAGCAGAAGCAGAAGCAGTAGGGCAGAAGTCGAAGGGGAGTCGGAGAAGGACAATGAGAAGACAAGGAGGAGACAATGAGAAGACAAGGAGGAGACAATGAGAAGACAAGGAGGAGACAATGAGAAGACAAGGAGGAGACAATGAGAAGACAAGGAGGAGACAATGAGAAGACAAGGAGGAGACAATGAGAAGGCGGAGGACAACGAAGAGGATGACAAGGAGGTGTAGGGGCGAAGGAGGGAGGAGGAGATGAAGTAGGATTTGTCTGCTGATATCTGTTGATATCTGCCGTCTGTCTGGCAACCGATGGCGACGCTGATCCGTCTATTTTTATTATTGGCTGGTGGTGAAGGCGGCTATCGCTGAGCCATCCATGATGACATGTCATCCAGTCAGCTGAAGTGACTAGACCAACTGGCTGGCTGACTTGCTGGCTGATTAAGCGACTGGCTGACTAGCTGACAGTGACTGAATGGCTGACTGGTCGTTTGGCTGACTGATTGACGGGCTGACTGAGTTATTGGCTGATTGACTGGCTGATTGGCTGACTGAATAGCCGAGATATATACTCTGATAAACACAAACATAATTATATGTAAACAGCGCATACATCCTGCACTCAGACATCGAACTGGCTGACTGGCTGACTGAGTGACTGATTGACTGAGTGACTGACTGACTGACTAAATGGGTGACTGGCTGACTGAGTGATAGGCTGATTTACTGGCTTATTGAATGACTGGGTGACTGGTTGACTGGTTGACTATATTGCTGACTGAATAGCCGATATACATACATGTACTCCGACAAATACAACCAATTGAACCAAATAAATATGTAAGCAACACAGACCTTCTGCACCCAAACATAGGGGTATACAGAAAAATATGATAATTAAAATTAGTTTTTAAAAATAAATTGAGTACATAGAAGATTCAAGAAGCACATTATGCAAACAGAGAAAGACATAATCATGTGTTTCTCAACATCCTATTCCTCCTCCTCCTCCTCCTCCTGCTCCTCTTCCTCCTCTTCCTCCTCTTCCTCTTTCTCCTCTTCCTGCTCTTCCTCCTCCTTCTCTTCCTCCTCCTGCTCCTCGCCCTCTTCCTCCATATCTTCCTTCTCATTCAACTCTTCCTTTTCCATTGCCTATGAAACAACGCAAGAGAGACAGTCCAAGCAGGTGGTACCGGTTCAATAGAAAGCAAGAGAAAAAACGAGCAAGAAAGAAGAGCATACATTGAGAAAGACAACGAGACCTTACATTTACATTGAGAAAGAAAAGAAGACTGCCTGGACGAAGACACAGACAGACACAGCCTATTAAACTATTATGCTAGGCAACTATTATAGACTGCATACATATATACATATATGTATACATATATACATACATATACACACATATAGGCTACATACATGTATAATATTATATACATAGGCTATACGTGTGTCGTGGACATCATCCTGTGATTCTGTTTTTTGCTATGTTTTTTCTCGTCGACCTTCATATTCACAATTCGATGTCGTCTTACACGATGAAAGCTCCACCCAACGTCCATAATTAATTGATAGCACTCATCTCACTTTGCCTCCTTTCCAACACTTTCCGAGCATGGAAGAGGAGGAGGAGGAGGAGGAGGAGGAGGAGGAGGAGGAAGAGGAGGAGGAGGACGCTCCTCCATTCCTTCAGATCCTGTATACCACCACCACCACCAGCAGCAGCAGCAGCAACAGCAGCAGCAGCATCAAGTGAAGTTCCTATTTCCGAGCGAATCGATGCAATTTCAGCCTTCGACGACGACGACGACGACGACGACGACACCGATTCCAAATCAGAGCAGCGCTAAATAAATGAGTCGATAAAGGCGACAAGATTCTCGTCCGTTCGTCCGTTCGTTCGTCCGTTCGTCCGTCCTGGCTTATGCATCTCGGCGTCGTCATGGTGACCGTATATGGGTTACCATGGAAACGCTACAGCTTATCGGTGCTGCTGTTGCCTTTTAAAAGCCGATTGCGGTGGAGACAGGACGACGTCGACTGAATGGTGAATTATTAGCAGCAGACAAACTGAATTGATGCAACTATATGTATACAGCCGACGACAACGACGTAGGCCTATGCTGCTATGCATATTGTGGGAGGCGTCTCTATAATACAAAGACGGTTTGTATACCGGTGATGGTGCAGGTTAACTGTGGGTTACTGTCGTGGAAGGGCTTTTAGCGTGCAGTTCTACACGAAAAGTGCGCTTCTAAATGAATTTGTGTGGCTGTAAAAACACTTATTTGCAGTTAAAAGTGCTTTTAAAAGGTCATTGTCCTCCGATTGGGAGTAACTTAGTATGGTGGATGGTAATTGAAAGAAAGAATTGTGCAGCTTAAAAAATTCCTTTGAAAAGCCTTCGTGTCGTAACATGCAGATGGTGTTTTATAGGCTTATATTAAGTCATATTATATGTGTTTACGAGATGCTGCTTCTACTAGATGATAGACAACAATGACGATGAAGATGATGAAGATGATGAAGATGATGATGATGAGGAGGAAGATGTCTATAGTGTACTAGTCTAATGGAAATGTAAGAAAATCTCTTTGAATCGTTTCTCCTCTTAAACACTCCTTCGTCTGCAGCATGCGATGCTTGATAAAGCAGAGTAGCAGAGCCAAACAAATCGCCACTTTGAATAACAAGAAAATGTTTGATAAGATTCCGTTTGATGGTGATGATGATGGTGATGATAATGGTGATAATGATGGTGGTGATGATGGTGATGTTGATGATGATGATGATGATGATGGTGGTGGTGGTGGTGGTGGCGGTGGCGGTGGTGGTGGTGGTGGTGGTGGTGGTGATGTTGTTGTGCACATGGTGATGGGGTGGCTGTGATGATGCTGATGATGCTGATGATGATGCTGATGCTGATGCTGATGCTGATGATGATGATGATGATGATGATGATGATGATGATGATGATGATGATGATGATGATGATGATGATGATGATGATGATGATGATGATGATGATGATGATGATGATGATGATGATGATGATGATGATGATGATGATGATGATGATGATGATGATGATGATGATGATGATGATGATGATGATGATGATGATGATGATGATGATGATGATGATGATGATGATGATGATGATGATGATGATGATGATGATGACGACGACGACGATGAAGACGACGATGGCGAAGACGATGACGATGATGATGTCTATTACTTTGTTGACGTCTCCGGCCATGCGATAATAATTATTGGACGTTTTGGGTGAGGTGGTACTGACTATGTCTGTCTGTCTGCCTGTCTGTCTGCCTGCGTCCATGCGTCTCTCAGCTGCCTGTCAATGCATCTCCTTCTGTAGTGTCCTTTTGCTATTCTCGAGAGCGGTCGTTGACCATTCATTAACGTAGTTTATTTGCAATTATTAGAATAAATTACACGTGCAACGATTCGATTCAGTGCAACATTAATTGATGCGTTGTTCGAATCGCGACCATGCAGCAATCAACAACAGCGACGGTGGCAATATCGCAGTGTGGCGGAAACGAGATCTCGCAATGACAACAAGGTCTCGAGATGGGAAAGCGAGATCTCGTCTGGCAAACGAGAGTTCGCGTAACGACGGTGGGACGAATATATTGCGATATAAATGAGGCCTGGCGATATATAAAAAAGCGCATATCATCGCGATGACGATGAGATATTATTATTTGTAGGAGATGCATCGAAAGAGGCGAAGCGATTTCTCAAATGGGAACTTTATCTATCCGACGTTCGAATGAGACATTGACTCATAGCACCCTGTACACAAACCATGTTGTATCATGTTCACCCTTATAACGTTGTCGGTTACAACGGATATGCGATCCTGCGATGTACTAACCGACCTCATTCAGATATATACATGTATACAGGGTGGTCCAAAATAAACTGCACAATGATAAATTGATAGTACTTTATTCAGACCAATTCAAATATAACCGTGAAAAATCACAAAAACACAGCAATTATTTTTACTGTAACATTACATGGATGTATTTCGTTACATAAAATGTTCAATGTGTCCTCCTTGCTGCTCGACCACGCATTGAAGCCAACGACGCCATTGATCAATTGCGCGGTCAATGAAACGCAATCGCTGTTCAACTGCTGTCCAACTTTGCGCCTGTACTGGTTAAGTCCGAGATCTTTCTTTACAATACGTTTAACAGTTGAACGTGAAATTCCGGTTTCACGTGCGATCTCCCGTGGGCTCTTATGGCTTAGCGGTTTGTCTTCCTGGCTACAGATAAGGTCGCTTACCAACTTGATATTTGCATCTGTTCGAGCTGATTTCGGACGTCCGCAACCCGGCTTCCTAGCTGTGGTACCTTCGGTATCAATTTTTTTTAATGAGGATAGTACGACGTTTCCATGTCTTATTTGGAAATTCTTTCATCATACGCAAGAAAACTGGCATTAAACATTGAATTGTTATACATTATATCAAGAAAACTTTCACTGTGCAGTTTATTTTGGACCACCCTGTATATAATATATATATTGTATAATATGTATATATGTATATGCTGCTTCATATCAACATTACGCAATGCTGGCAAAATGTCATCGGTTGCAGTCGACAATCATGGCTGGAACGGTTTTCTGACACCAACTATATAATAATGTATAATGGGATAACCAGTATGATGACATTTGCTCAGGTTATTATTATCCACAGCTACATGTATCTGTCGCGATTAACGGAATCTACAATGTATACCTGGAATGGTCATTGGTCAACTTGCTTCAACCCAATGCATGAATGTCTTGAAATGGCTGACTATTTAAAGACGGGCATCTCAATGAATGACTGAAACCGAATTAGGCCTACTGTAGATGGTTTACACACATCAGCCGAGATTAGACGATGCATCCCAAGGTGATGATGATGATGATGATGATGATGATGATGATGACGACGACGATGATGATGATGATGATGATGACGACGACGACGATGATGATGATGATGATGAAGTAGTTAACAATAGAATAGTTGGAGTAGCAGTTTCGAGTTTCGAGTGTAATTTTGCTAAAGCCGGGTTGCTTCTTTCAAGACGATTGCTCTTCTTTGCGTTGGTAATGATCGCGGTGATTTATTGTCACTATCAAAAAGTTGGAATTATATATATATATATTAGGGTGTCTCTTAAAACTGAAAGTTTAAATTTTCAATCTATCACCCTTTCAAGTTGTTAGGTTTATGAAGAAAAAATTTATAAAAAAATTTGAAGGAAATCCGAGAATATTTAGAGGTCGCCCTTTGATGTCAAAGTTTTAGCACATGTAGACCTATTGTCTAAAAATATGCTACATCGTTCGCTTTGCTAGAGAAGTCCTAGATTGACTTATTGATTAGCTAATTTCAATATGTAGAAGGAGTAAATCAGGTTATTACCTTCTGTTCACTTTTATTCATTCCGATAATTTATATGGCGCCTTTTCAAGCGATCTACACACAGGCGATCTCAACCCAGCAACAGCTAACAGAATGAGATTTGAGCGACTTATAGAAATCAGACGAGTTTTACCTAGCCATCATCGCAAGTCTCATTCATTCATTCATTCGATGCATTTATACAACACCAGTCCTCTTCAGGGGCTACTCAGAGGCGCTCCCAACCTCAGCACGGCCAAATAAAACTGTCTTAAGATGAGAGAGAGGAAAGCCTGAGAAGTATTTTTACAACAAGGCGGAGGGTCAGTGGAAGACCATTCCAGGTTGAGGGTCATACCACCGAGAAAGCATGGTTCTGTATAGTGGAAGTACGAACAAAATGGACTGAGAGCAGACTTTGTTCAGTCGAACTAAGGGAGTGGAAAAGGTGAGAACTATAATGGTCATTGCAAAAGAACAAAGGTTATGCAATCTTTGTCCGCCAGAGAGACAGGTCAACAAAGATCAGACACAATAAGATACGATGAGGCGTAAATAAGAACGCCAAACAAGAGCAACTCGGAAGATGCCCTGAGAAACAGGAAGCCAGTTAAGAACGTCACGCATATAGGCAAAGGCATATTTAGGAACTTGTGGCATATATGGTCCAGTATCACCTCAAACAGAGTGTACAAGAGTGATCAGGTGCAATTTGAACGCTTTTTGTGGTCACAAGAAGACATCAGAGCATCGACCAGTCGGGCTGTGCTAAACTCTGACTTATCAAATGGTGCTGCCGAAAAGAGGGGAGATTACCATCCTGCCTGTGCTTACAGCAAAGGTTCAACTCCAAAGAGAACACGGTTAAACATAAAGTCTCGTAGACACACTATAGAACCAATGTCTCATCCAGAAATGCCACCGTTATTGTCAGTGAAGTTGCATGTATCCTTGGGCATGTCATTATTTATTTGAATATCAACAGCAGGCTACAATAATTCATCGTGCCAGCGCTAATAACCGCATAACACAACCTAAAATCAGAGTTCGCTGTAGGTTATACCTTTGGCACAATTGGCAGCACATTGGGATGGGAAGCCAAAGGAAGATCCAACGTCCACACAGCATAATGAGTATTAACGACCATCTTTAAATCCTTATATCAAGTGCTGGAGTGCAAGATGGAACCTTTTGCAGTTATAATCCATCTAAAGACCTGTCAGAGTTGAATTCCTCTGAAAGATTTGACTCATGACCGAACTCCAAAATGCCACCAAATGCTCATGCGCTTTGGTGTGAATCTCAGATTCAGTGTCCGCGCCCTAGTCGGGAGCACTTCTGAGTAGTATTCTTGAATGGGCCAGTTATCAAGTGCACATACATACATGTATGTCATATAAACAAGCCAAATTGATTAGCACTAGAAATGATGATTAATTATCATGCAACGTTAGACTACATGATTTCCCATTGTCCAAGTAAGCCTATTACATGCAAAACTTTGAGGCTAGAGGGCGACCTCTAAATTTTACCCAATTTTAATGAAATTTTTTGTAGAATTTTATTTAAATAAACCTAACAACTTTTGAGGGTGATATGAAAATAAATCCCCCCAATTTTTTCCCCATTGTGCTAAGAGACACCCTAATATATATATATATATATATATATATATATATATATATATATATATATATATATATGCACGGAAAAAGAACATGTGGTTCAGGAGTTGGACGACAAACGTATGACGGAAGCCTTTGATACCTGACATCTTGGAGGCTGACTAATAACTATAGAAGTATAGATCTAATGCCGACTAGTATCAAATCTCTTAAATCACGCTGGAAATAAGGCAGAGTTCAAAGAAGGTACGAGCAACAGGATATAGGCCTA